>OZ012541.1:10602500-11177459 GCA_963935595.1 Schoenobius gigantellus | reverse complement strand
TTGATGGAATTGAATAAAAATAAGATATTACTCCAGTTAATGTTAAAAATCTTGTCGTCTCAAATTAAATAACAAAAAAAAAAACAACTATAAGAAATAAATTTTGCTTTTATAATTCTGAACAAATATTTTGATATAAAGCGATTTAGAATACTTTTTTAAATTTGTATTTTAATTGATATTGTCATTTAGCTGTTTTAAGTTACAGTATTAGCATGGTCCATCGCATAACATAGATTCCATCCGTATAGAATTGGCTAACAATGCGCCCTGATACCTTTAGAAATAGAATGAATTGTTATAGCTACCAACTGCTAATGTACTAGCTAGTGCGTGCAAAATACTTTTTCACATGTACCTTGTACCTATTAGCAGAGTGTTGATAAATCGAAAGATAAATTATATACGTGTAGAAACAGCATAAGTGTGAGGAATTTAACCAATGATGATAGTCATCTTTTTAAGTAAATTAAAGTTTTTAAAGGTTTAACTTAAAACAGCGTCGGTGGCGCAGTGGACTCGGCACTTGCCTTCCAATTCGGGGGGTCGGGGTTCGAGACCCGCCATGTACCAATGTGTTTTTCGTTTCGATATTCATATGTATATTTGTTTGACGCTCCTACGGTGAAGGAAAACATCGTGAGGCAACCTGCATACATCTGCGAAGAAATTCAATGATGTATGTGAAGTCGACCAATCCGCACTGGGCTGGGCCAGCGTGGTTGACTAAGGCCTAATCACCCTAATATAGGGTAGGCTCGAGCCCCTCGGTGGGGACGTATATGGGCTGTGATGATGATGATGATGATGAAAAGTTTTTAGGGTTCTGTGTCTCAAAGTAAACAAGTAAAGTTATTTAAATTTTTTTTTTAAATGAAACCTTTTAGTATCTACAATAGGAATCAAACGAGCCCAAACTCGATGGGTTGTGTCATTTTATTGCGGAGTTCCTATGGCCACCTTTCAGCTCCAGTTTAAATCAGCTCCATCATCATGATATTGCATTGTCACGCGATATACATAATATGCATGCAAAATTTAAGCTCAATAGGATTACAGACACCGGGACAGGTGAAAGTATAAAATACGTATTTAAAAAAAACTTTTTTTAAATACAAGCTTTTATATCATCACACTATTGCATTGTCACGCGATATTTCAGCTCAATCGAAAACCGGGATGTAGGTCAAATTTAACTTGCAAGATTTCATTACAGACACCGGACAGGTGAAAGTAAATAAAGCTTGTAATAATAATAAAAACGGAATCCTTACAGGATCACATCGTTGTCTGTCCGTCTGTCGAGACCCTTCTCCTCGGGGATCGCGTAGAGATATCAAACTAGTATATCAGATACTCGGGTCTATGGTCTCGTTCACCTGTGAAAAAATTATACCTTCTGTAAATCAACGCGATAAAAAGATAATTATGACCGCTTATTTTCGCAAATTTTGCGGTTTCACAAGGGAGTCAAAGCCGATAGGGCGATTTCATAAAACAATTAAAACCTGTTCCTGTTGATCTCCTGTTGAATCATTAAATTTGACAAGAATCGCGGTCTTATAGCATAAGTTAAGGAAAAAGTCTCAAAACCGTAAATATTATATGTACATAGTTAGGAATTTATATTTTATTTTTATTTATTTATTAATTAAGACTTTATGTACAATTATTGTCGTACAGAGGCGGACTTAATGCCTGAGGCATTTTCAGCCAGTCAACCTTTGGGTGATGCAGAGAAACAATGTGGTAGATGTACCGAAATAATAAAAAAAAACATATCTTAAAATAGTTATATATTGATATATATAAAATTAGATAAAATCCCAATACATAAATAAAATATATAAAATAATATATTTGCCTAAATTCACTTTACTAACTTTTTACAACAGTTTAAGCTTATCCTAGAAGAACCTAAGCTTTTTTTTGCCTGTGACTGCTCAATGAACAGCTTGTGCAACTTATTTTTAAAGCTAAGCGTGCTTGGGATGTTTCTCACTTCTTGAGGGAGGCAATTCCATAAAAGAATGGACTGAACAAAAAAGGTAGAATCAACTGTATCAGAATGGTGAGGGGGACATTTGAGGAGACCATTAGAGGCAGAACGAAGAGTTCTATTATGGGAGGTACATAAGTACATTCTTTGAAGAAGACGAAGAAGAAGAAGATATGTTTGTACGAAACCATCGGTGCGCGAATCCAATACACACTTGGTCGGTTTTTTATTCACAAGCACCATGTCGCCAGAATCTTGTGATTTTTGAAATATGTATATAAATGCACACAAATTATTGGTACGGAAAAATTCCTGGGTCTTAATAATAAACAGTGAATAATAAACAGAGATTTTATGCTAAATGATACGAAATTTCTGTAACGTATTGATTTATTAAAACCTTGTATCAAGCTTATAAATACGCATGAAGGCATTTAACTGAAAATTTGCGGAAAATTTTTCGATTTAGGGTATTAAAATCGCGTTTCTAATACTAACTTAAATATAAAATTATAATAAGAAACTAATTAGTAAAGAAAACAAAAATCAATAAAAAAAAATAACAATAAAAGAATAAAAAACCAACATAATAAAAAAATAATGATCTACACCAGGATCGAACCACCGCCACACAGATTAAAAAAGGTTCATTTTAAAAATAAAAAGTTACGTAGTACCTGTGATACTAGGTACAGTATCAAGTGATATTCGATATCAAGTGACGCGTGGTCAACCCTAGTGGACTCACGCTGCGGCGATTTTCGTGCGGTCCGGGAACGATTTCCTTATTGCACGGGAACGGTTCCCAGAGACCGTGGCTGCTTAGTTGCGTTCACGCAACTACGACCCTCACATAGTTATGCTGTTACGGACGGACAAGCGATCGTAAATGCAATTAGAACAAATTGTTAGCACGAATTCGATACTATTATGTTGGATTTAAACAGGTATCTCTGGAGGTATAGTGGAATCTTAAATGTTCGCATTATTATTGTATGTTAAGGTACAGGTGTCATTAGATATATTATATTTCATCCAAAATGTATAGGGCATATTTTATGTACACAAGGATAACCAGTTTCCAATGTTAGCTATGTTTTCACCTGTATTATCATCCGGTTGAACTTAAAGACCGGGAATGAAAAACTTTAACTTTTTATTTTCTGTATGTCTTGTCTCTGCATGTAATTAAAATTTTCATTCAAATATTTAGGGCAAGACAGTTCACGAAAACTACATTTTTATCGGGATTATTACCTTACATAGCTTATTTGTCGCTTCGTTGGGCTCACGATCAAACATTACTATTTAATATACTTATTTTAATTGTTTTCTAGGATACCGGATCGGATCGTGTAATACAAAATCTAAACGGTTATTGTATTAGAACGATATAGGCTATCCATATTGGAAAATAGTAGTTTATGAAACTGTTGCATAATAGGTATTTAAATACGTTTAATAGAATCACACGGGTATTTTATTACCTAATTACGTGCAGTTTTATACACTACTGTGTGTGTCTAACATAGACTTATATGGGTAAGTCTGTGGTGTCTTATCTCAGAAATTGGGTTGAGGGCCGATTTCACCAACAGGAACGCAAAACTAGAATAACTATACCGTGGATAAATTTATACTCTACATTTATTCTCGGATAACCCATTTTACGTTTCACCACATTTGGTTTAACTATTCTTCCAAATAGAGTTTTATCCTATCTATGTGAACGAATGAATGATAATGCTGCGAAATTAAATAGTACATTCTCTACGTAAATCATATAGCCTATTAGCTGTTTTTTAAACTAGTAGGATTATACGTCCGTTACGACAACTATCACTTTAGATAACTCGCCAATCAGATGTTCATTAGACGCCATCTTTCTTATTTATCCTAGTATTAAATCTGTTATACTGTCAAATTCGACGGTATAAAACCTATTCTCGGATAACGGCTTTATTCTGAGTACAAGTATTTGGTGAAATTAAAATTGCCCTATCTGAGAGTAACTCATGACTTTATCCTTGGTATAAAACTTATCTGACTTTGGTGAAATCGGGCCTGAATCAATTAAAGACCGGTTCCGATAGGTATTTGACATTAGCTCCCATTGATTTACTACCAAACTTAGAACGTAGATAGAGCACTTCATACAAAAACGCGCTTGAAATCTGTCACCTAATCGACTATACATTTGTACGCTGTTAAATAGGTAGTTGAATATGCACACCCGAATTAAAATAACCATAAAGAAAGTACCGTATTTATCGAATTCAACTTTATTCTTTATTATTACGGCAACTATTTGAAGTACAACCGTGTGCAGTTACATCATTTCATACCTAGCCACAATAAATTTGACGTTTTAGTAATTACTACAAGAAAATATCAACTTTATACTCTCAAACATAATGCTCAAAATTGCTTATCCAACGCATGGAAAAGAACTGCACGAGGCCCGATTGGGCAGTTCTTCACCGGCCCACTTTTCGAACGTTCATGCGTTATCTACGTTTGGTAGTAAATCAATGTTAGCTCCATACAAAATACGTCAAGAATTTTGTCGTATTTTGTATGGAGCTAATGTTATATTTCCAGTTAACAAATCCAGAGATGGATAGGATATTGTAATCGGTCCTTAGTAAATAAAAGGTCAAAGTTACAAAGAGTAAGTAGATTGTGAGTAATTTCGTCGGCGCATGTAAAATTTCGGATGGAGCAAAATTTCATCATATTTACTTTTTGCAGACAATATTAGCACAAGAATATTTTTTTCATGATATTTCATGTTAAATACAACAAAACGTAGGATGAGCGGCATTGTTCGCATGGCGCGCATGCGCTGAAGCGAGCGTTGCTATAGATAAGTAAAAATTGAAACCAAAACTTTTTTATAACATCATAAAAATAGCGTGCTCCATATAGGCGTTTCATTAAAAAAAGTTGATGATACTAACTTCTTGGATTTTACGATATTAGATTATTTTGTTAAAGGTCCACTTGCAGGAACGTTTGCTAAATCTCGATTTATTTAAATTAGATTTAACCCGTACAAAAATGTCAAAATATTACATGGAGATTTAACAATTTTACATTTTTACATGAGTTAAATCAAGTTTTAGTTAAATCGAGATTTAGCAAAATTTGCTGCAAGTGGACCTAAGAAAATGTGTTAAAATGTCATTCTATTTCAATTGATATTTCAATAAACTTGTACAAATTTAATAATTAGATATGAGAGTAAATAAAAGATTCATATCAGTATCGCAATTGGTTGGAATTGAAGTTAATTTTTCGGCTCCAGTATAGATTTGCCGCTGTACTATTTAAATCGTGCCTATCATGATCCTCAGCATTAAGGATACTGACGAAAGAGGAGGAGAATGGAGAACCTCTTTCAAATATGTATATTTAGGAGTGACTATTGAATATAATATTATGTTTTATTGAAGCTACAAATATATTTAAATGATGATAACAGTAACCAGATAGTAGAATTTCAGTAGAAAATAACTGTATGGCCCTCTCCAATTCCGAACTGACGTTATGTTCCACAAATTAATAAAGGTTCAATAAATTTACCATAACGCTTGCGCTATCTATTCATATAAACGTAAATAGCTTACTCTTATTTTCAATTAGCTAGTACTGAGAAATGAATGTCGACAAGTCAGCTTTAGCTGCCTTACCATGATCGCCTTAGAAGTTATCAGAACTGCAACGAAAGCAAGATGGCGCTATACGTTGAGATAGCAGTGTCTTTGTTTCAATATTGGCATAGGCTTGCTTTAAGCGATCATGGCAAGGCGATCTTGGTGCAGAATCATCTAACCAGTCAGGTGACTCCCGAGCGAATGACGCAACCTCTTTCATTATACTTACATACATAGCAATAATCGCTTTATGAACCATGGTGAAGATGCTGAAATGTGGGGTTTATTAACACAGATGACCCTGCTTAGAAATAACTAATTTTAATAACAAAGTTTGTAATTCACTTCCGTCTTGGATGCAAGTAATATATCGGTTTAGAGATTGAGTTCTTGGTCTATATTTTATCTGATGCAGTGACGAATGAAGATGAGAGCGAGATCTAACTGCAAAAATGTCAAAAATAATAGAAGAATACACACATCATCATTTTTTTTTATTTTAAAGTCGGTGAAGACTTCATGAAATAAAAAAAATGTGATTTTGTGTGCATTATCATATGAATTTTGACTTTTTTGTGTTTTTGAAGAAAGTTTTAATAGTAGGAGGTAAGAAAGTCGAACCCCGAAACCGAAGATTTGGACGAGGTCATCCAAAGTTCTCAACCAATAAACAAATTAGACAGTGGTCTAGAGACTAGAGATTTTTGTCCATAGCTTGTTGGTTTTAATTATAGTTCATTAAACATTTGTTTCAGAGCTGAACAGAGCGTCAGTGGGGCTATGGACTCGGCATTTGCCTTCCAATCGGGAGGTCCGGGGTTCGAGACCGCCATATGTTTTCATGCATATTCGTCTGACGCTCCTACTCCTTTTTTTTTTTTTTTTTTTTGGGAGGGGGCAAAATGCATTTACGCATTCCTCGTGGTCGAGCCAAACCACGAGGATATGTGGGACTCCCCAGACCGTACCCGGCCCGGGCCTACCCACTAAAAACCCCCCCAGCAGCTCCTCCGTCCGTCACAAGACAGAGGGAAGGGGACAACAGCCAGGCCTTATTCCCGCTGACCCCCTGCCCGTGACATGTCCGTTGCCGGACTCTCCGCCTGGCTCTGCTGCTTTGTGGAGCGGCGCAGAATTGCGCCGCTCTACACCCCGCAACTGGTTTTTTACTGTGGTTGTCTTCCACGCGGCCCGACGCTCAGTGCGCCGGGCCCCCGGCCCGCTCAGTGCGGGTAACGGGTTGCCCGACGGCAGATCCCACTGGATCCACCGCCGCGCGGGTGAGCCGAAGCTCGGGGAAATCCCCAACGGGCGCGAAGCGCCATGGCGAGAAACTCGCCTCGTCCCTACTACCACCAGAGGTAGCCGCCGGGATCGGCTTCCAGCGAGAGCCACACCTCTTCTTATCATAAGAAGAGGGGACTTCGCCCTTCCCCGCATGCAGCGGGTGGCCACACGAAGTGGCCCGCCGGGTTGAACCCGGCCATCCCACGCCCCATATGGGAGTCCTCTCGTCGGACTATTAGCCCGCGGCAGAGAATCTGCCGGGTTGCCCAGGGTGCACCACAAGGAGGTTGTCTGACATCGCACCCCGACGCTCCTACTCCTACGGTGTAGGAAAACATCGCGAAGCAAGCTTATACATGGCTTGTGACTTTGTATAGCGGACAGGTATGTATACATACTTTTATCTTTGTTTTTCTTTGTCATGTTCTACATTTTTGTCATGATTGAGTTTGTATAATAGTAGTTTTTTTTTCTTCATTTTTGCTTTACACCTTTTTGTATTATATTTGTTATGTGTGTGTGTCTGCAGTCCAAATAAAGTTCTATCTATCTATCTATCTATCTAACCTGCATACATCTGCGAAGAAATTTAAAGGTGTATGTGAAGTCGACCAATCCGCACTGGGTCACGTGTGGTTGACTAGACCTCAACACCCTAACTTAGGGTAGGCTCTTCGGTAGGGACGTATAGGAGCTGTTATGATTATGGTGAAACATTTGTTTATAAAATAAATAGGACTCTCAAGTACTATAATTTTATAATAGGAGTTTAACTCGAAGAATAGTACAGCTAATTGCATTATACTTACGTTGTCATTAATATAAAATTTACAAGCTGTGAACATTTGACATAAGCTGTTTTATCGTAACAACACATATTATCTACCAAACAATCAATAAAAACATTTCCAGAGATTCCTCAAATAACTTGCATCAAAGCCTCCTTTACAATACGATTTCAGTTCTAAGTTTCAGTTCGTTTTAATTATAATTTAGCAGTTAACTTTTAATAAACGTGTTTTATGTTACGTGTTACTGTCAATAAACCCTCGAACGCCAAAATGGTTATGAGTTATATTTCTTCTATATTAACTATGTATTTCCTTTTAATATCATAAAATTTAGCTCAAAGAAATTAATAGCAACCTAAACCTTTCAGAACACTTTTGCACACTTTGCACAAAAGTAGTAAAGGTAAATCAGCTTTGCAAACCAGCAAAATCGTAGTTTTGCTAGCGTAATAATGTATTGAATCACATATCAACTAATTCTCAGACAGTTCTAGCAGTTCAGAGAATTAGTAAGTGGTGTTTCCTTTCCGGGCGATAAACCGATAGTATACCTATTTCAGAAAAGTTCGAGGCCCGGCGAATCAGCAAATGTTTTTCTGCGTACTTAAGAAACAGATGTTTCCCGGAGAACATGAAAAGGTCCTGTTAAGCTGATGTCTCACTATCAAGGCAAAGAGACACATTAGCGAGAATAAAAATGACCCAACATATTCTAACATTTCATATGAATAGCTATTTAATAATCATACAACATACAGCTGAATAAATTTATTACCTCAATCAATTACAATCAATCTCTGTACCAGGGTCGTGTGCATGGGTACCTCCGTCTTACCTATTTCTGCCGCAAAGCAGCAGTGCTTGCATTGCTGTGTTCCAGTTTGAAGGGTAAGATATAGCACTGAAATTACTGGGTACCGTGACTTTACATCTTAAGTCACAAGTTGGCAACGTACACTGACTGTGGTTCTTGTGGGGGTTGCAGTTTTGCTGCGAATCTCACAGGAGCGACATGTATTATGACTGACTGTTACCACTTACCATCAGGTGGGCTGTTTGCTTGTTTGCTAACCTAATTGCAATAAAACAAAATAAAAAATATTTAGGGATCATACAAGTTAATATATGTAGTAACTAGATTTACCATATTTCTAGAGTGACCGCAATAAGCTAGTGTGATAAATACAAATTTTGATTAAGCAGCTCTCAAAAACTTACTCTTACTAACAATCAACACAAATTCTATTATTGTGCTTGCACCGATTAACAAACCCCCTAGGTAAAATTATTTTTAAACAAATGGAAAAAGGTTTTTTGAATCCTATGTATCCCTATTCTTCAATTCTTCTATGTCGTGCCTACTGTCAGACAAGCCCCCAGCCAATTACATAGCAACGCTTACGTAAAACTAAACAATAATGAAATCGAGCCACACAAATAAATTTCTCGCTTAGCCAAGCCAATGTAAAATCTCCTTTAGGCTATAAAGTAACATAAATAAGTAGATCCGTTCCTAATTGGCGTGTTTGTAAAAGTTCCAGACCTTAGAGCTGTACACTGGTTAATTGGCTTAGAATATACGTATGTATATTGAATTTATCGACTTTCTACCTATTAGGGAAAGTAATGTGTCTAATGCAAACATAGGTAAGCAGCTGAGAAATACCTGTTCAACTTAAATAATGCGAGTTTTGCTACAAGTAAAAAAAAAGTTGTAACGTAAAAGATGATAAAGTGGTTAACAAAACGCCAATGCGTGACCTGGAGCTGCGCCCGCAATCTGGTTAGTTTGTTGATGTTGAGTACTCTGTATTATTTTGACACTAATTGATATTTTGGTATTCACTTACGCGTTATGAGCCTGAATCTCTCACCAGTCGTCGTGGACCTTTAAATCATCGGCAGTGGCCTTTACCCTCTTATTGAGCTCTTCTGTATCTTCATCACTACGCGACTTTTAAACATTAAAATGTTTGTATCCATCTATATCTTTCCAAAGTTATCGAACACTTTGTCCACCAACAGGTTTATGTTCTTCTAGTACAATAATATAATATTCTAGTTCGGATTACAAATTATCTTGTTGGATGATACCAAAGTATTCGAATTGACGGCAAATGACAAGGTATTGCGACGTTCCTGCTGATGTACTCCTAGGCGGCGATCTATCGCCTCTCCTTGTTTCCTTAGCTTTCTTCTCTTTTGCCAATATTACCTGTATACTGACGATTTGCAAAATTACTCAAATATTATTACTGAATCGATTGATAGTCTGATTTCTCGTGTCAATGCTGATCGCGAGACTGTTCATGGATAGAGCCGAAACCATGGTTTTTCAATCGAAATCTATTATTATCGGTTAGCCCGAAAAAATTATAAAAAAAAACGTGAGAGTTTCTTATCTTATCTTAGTGTAGGGGTGGCTCAGCATGAGAGCCTTCGCACTTCGACCCATCGTGGATCTTTTGTACTTCCCCATGTTTAGTCCTTATAGCCATCACCACCTTTATCCAGTCCAGTCAATCATGCTCATAAGCCTGATGATGTCCTTCGGTGGTATGGCCCTGTAGTCCTCCGGTTTTGGGTAACCCATTCCCGTCAGCGTTAATCTCCTGCAGGCAAGAGCATCGCAATGGCACAGAAGGTGCTCCATGCTCTCCTCTACTTCCTTGCAGGCCCTACAAGTTTTGGAACTGGTATGTCCCATCCGGGTAAGCATGATCCTAGTGCTAAAATGGCCGGTTAAGGCACCTGCTATTAGACGAGTCTGGGATCTGCTTGAGCTCAGTGTGAATTTGAGCCAGTTATCCATGCCCATGAAGAGCTTGGCGTGTGACATTCCTCTATGGTTGGCCCATTCTTCTTGGTGCCTTCTTTGTGATTCAGCTCTTAGGCCTGTCTCGACTGTTTTTGGGGTGATTCCGACAAATGGTTCCGGTCCCACCATTTGTGTTTCCGAACCCTTCCTTGCCAGGTAGTCAGCCTTTTCGTTTCCAGTGAAACCTTTATGACCTGGTATCCAGAATAGGCGAACCGTGTTTGCTTTACCCAGTTTATTTAGAACTTCGATCGCATTCAACACTAGTTTGGATTCCACCTTGTGTGACAAAAGCGCTTTCAGCGTTGCTTGGCTGTCACTGAGAATGTAGATGTTTAAGCCTTTACGACCTCTGTCTAGATTCTCTTGTGCACAGGCTATAATGGCGTATGTTTCAGCTTGAAACACAGTTGCCAACTTGCCCATGCTAACCGAAATTTCCGTTTTGTTGCAATATATGCCTGCTCCTGTACCAGTCTTCATCTTTGATCCGTCCGTGTACCATATCATGCTGTTCCCCCGAGGAGGTTCCAGCCCTTTGTCCCATTCTTCCCTTGTTGGAATATAAACCTCGAAGAGCCTCCTAAATATGTATTTAGGTGTCATTCTGTCGCTAGTCATACCCAGCAACAGAATCTCTTCTTTAGGTTTTGGTTCCGTGTGTCTTGTCCGTGGCCAGTTCGCATTCCACAGTCCCACAGTGCTGAGCCTGTGTAGTGCTCTCAAGGCCTCTCTGTGTATGGCAATATGCAGTGGTTCGAGATTGAGGAATCTCTCTAGGGCCGCCGTAGGAGTGGATTTGAACGCCCCCGTTATAGCCATGCAGGCCAGTCTTTGGAATCTTCGTAGGAGTTCCTTGCACGTGACCAGCTTTGTTCTGGGCCACCAAACTATACTTCCGTAGGTGACGATCGGCAGTATCATTATTTTATAAATCCAATAGAGGATCTTGGGCTTGAGGCCCCAGGTTTTACCAAAGGTAGAGCGGCACATGTTGAAGGCCCTTGTAGCTTTCTCAATAGTGAGCCCTACATGTACTTTCCACGTAAGTTCTTTATCTAGGGTGACTCCTAAATATTTCACTTCCGTGGACCATGGAATTTCCGTGCCGTACAATTGAGAGTTTACTAGCACTAGTTTGCAATGGCGTAACTATATCGTATAACAGCTCTGTAAAAAAACTTAGGTGGTTATGGGACCCTCTTGGGTTCCTCTTATTGCAGAAGTCAGTCCTACAATTTTGAATATAATCTGCATAAGCATCTTAAGGTCAGTGTCAATAGCGGGTTGAAGCTTGTAACTTCCCAAATCAAAGTTTATTTGGGAGAGATCATCTTTGCCTAAATTAGAATTAAGAATCTGTTTATGTATCTTGTTACGAGTATAATTGTGATGTGAGTGCAATAACGAATCTATCTATATTAATCATCTATAATAATAAATTCTAGTCGCTTAATACGCAACGGTTTTTTAAGGATATGTATCCGACTCTTATAAGTAAAATCGACATAATTTTGTTGATTTTATTAAACGGTTTTATTTAGCTTACCCTATTTATTTGGGTCAAATCTTGCAAGCTAAATTTGACTCACTTGCCAGTGTCCCATTGAGCTGAAATTTGGTATACACATTAAGTTCTGACAACAATGCAATTATTAAAAAAAAATTTTTACTTTTTATACCTGCTTGTTTTAATTGTCAACTTTGTGTTTCGTACTTTACAATATGTACTTAATAAAAAACAAATTTACACAACAATAGACAAAAGGAAATCCTGTTCATCCTGTAAACACTCCTCTTATCTATTGACTAAAATTCAAATCGCTTACTATTAGTATCATAAATATATTTTTTATTTTGATAGAGACCTAATTAGCACCTGAACGCATTTCGTATTCGTGTGATAACAGTCCTGCGATATCACAATCAATTGAAAATGCAAGCAGCTGTGCAGTGCAGAGGAAGTAAATCAACTGACTGTATTACCGTGGCTTACTTGATTAGCGCTATGCTCTATTAAGCTGCTTAGATATGTAGAGAAGTTAGCGCTGAGACCAGTCTCCGCGAGGAATGGATACCAACTTGACTTCAAGAATGATCATACGACCATTCTTGAAGTCAAGTTGGTATCTTGCGAACCCTGAAATCATTTTTTCGTATTATGGTAATACGGAATACACTCTTATACGCAATAAGTTATCTATGGAAAAATAGGCTTTCAGCATCTATTAACAAATTCGGTTAAGATATGGAGTACCGACGTACCTACCTACATACAATTAACGTGGTAAACAAAGCCGCTCATTCTTCCTCGTTTTTTATTTCTTTTCGTTTTCTTGCAATATGACGTAATAAACAACTTTTATAAAAGAGTGAGTCCAATGCCTTAACATCCAACGTCCAACAATCGCATCGCCAGTCTTCAAGTTAGGAGAAACAAATTGGACATGATATTTCTCTACAAAATTTTCAGGAATATATTAGACTAGCTGTGCCCGCGAACTACGTTTCGCCATCGAAATGCTTAACACAGTGTTTAATTTTTTCCTCCATTTTATTCCAAAACCTCCCGCACGCACACCCCCGCCTTGGTGACGCTCACTTCGCAACGGGCCGTGCAGCAGAAATCGTAATATTTTAATTTCGCCATAACTTCAAAACCAAACGTTCAACTTTAATGATTCAAAGACCAAATATTGTCTACATAAACTGTACTTAGTGATGAAATAATTTATTTTGATAAGGATTAATAGCATGAGAAAAATAAATGCGTTTAAATGTAGTCCAAAAAAATTCAAGATTTTTTAATAAAAAAATGGTTGTTGTGCCTCACTCGACATAGATAGGTATAGTGTGTTGCGGACTTTTTTGTAGATATTTATAAGATCTACAATTAATAAGAACATTTTATGGTTCTATCTTTTATATTTTAGGCAGCGTACGCAAAATAAGTTACTTTTCTGGTTGATTTTTTACACCTTGTGTCCGAAAAACCCAAATATCTTACAGAACTCTCTACTATATTATGCATGTATTATACATATAAACCTTCCTTAAGAATCATTCTAACTATTAAAAAAACTGCATCAAATTCCGTTGCGTAGTTTTAAAGATCTAAGCATACATAGGGACAGACAGACGACGGATAGCGACTTTGTTTTATACTATTCGTATGTAGTAATTTGAGGAGCTTGGTGGCGCATTGGCGCGTGCGCTCAGCGAACGATTGCTAAGGTTAAGCAACGTTCGCTGTGGTCAGTCCTAGGATGGGTGACCAAAATAAGAAACAGCTGAAGCTCCTCCGTGCTTCGGAAGGCACGTTAAACAGTGGGTCCTGCGCCTGATCTCGCCCCGGTCGTGTCGGTTAACCGTCCCATCTAACTAGGCGAGTGAAGGAACAGAGAGTGCACTTGCGTTTGCGCAGTTACTTGTGCACTATAATATCTCCTGCGCAGATGGCTAGTCTCTGTGGAAATTGGCCGCCGTGACCGAATATCGGTTAGGAGGACATTATTATGTAGTGATTTTTCCCAGTAAACTAAATATTACCCCTTCCACGTAATCCACTGCGATTTGTTATTCCGTTATTTGAAAAGTCACGCGCTCTTACTAAAATGCGGATGCACTCCGTACTGTATCGCCTTCCGGATGCATTCAACAAATTGGCGCAGACGCAGACCTTGATATGTGCTGCCTATCTCTTTTCCGATTCCGGATAAGGCTAACCGAATTAGGTACTTGGGGATGTTTAGTATATTGTGTAATGCCTGTATTGATCGATTTGTCTTATAGTAGGTACAAACGGCTCTAAAGTAGATAAACATTCTAGTACCATGTCACATCAACTATTAACATTGTTATATAGGTGTAATCATACTAAATAAAAGGACTAGTTGGTGTGACATGGTACTAAAATGTCCATTAACTTTGACTATGGGAAAATCTTAAAATTACGAAAGAAAATCAGCTGCTCCATACAAATGTTCAAATAAATAAATAAACATAAGCACAATACTTTTAGAAAAGGGTTTAAGATTGAACGACATACAAATTGATGAAGTAATCCTCCACGCATTAGGCGTAAAATATGAAAATTATGATCATATCAATTGAAATCCTAATTAATCCTACGAGCAGCCGTACCCTAACCTGAGCTATGAATATTTGAGCTGGTCCAACAAAAACCGGAATCCACTTGTCTCACGAACTCGAAAATCCTTTAATTGCGGACCTCCTACTCAAAGCGGATTATTTTGAGCGGCGTAACAAGGCAGAGGGCTTTTTTGTACGAACTAGTGTTAATTTATATGGGAGGGTCGAATAGGCCGTATTGTCGGCCGGTTCGCTGTGACGGCCATGACCGGTAGCCCATTGTCATCGAACGCAACTCAAATCGGATTCAATCGGGGACCAATGTCAAAAAACTCCATAAAAACTGTGAGAGCCGTCAGGCTCCGCTGTTTGGGTGACAACACTAATCAAGTATGCAACAAAATGTAGTGCACTCGAAACTGCTTGACACTTGCTGCTCTGGCGAAACCGGTGAAATTCGCCACCCGCCGTGGTTTAAGTAATTAGGTGTTTGCATAAATTATTGTGGCTTGTATCTTTGGTGAACGTTTACTGTAATTAATTAAATTCGCACCCATAAACTAATAACATAAGGAATGTGACTTTAATTTTCTCATTACCTTTTTGCTCTCACTAATACGATTTTCTGTTTAATGTAAAACGATTAATAATGTTGAATGTGTTTACGTCCGCTTTCTATATTAAAAAAACGATTCATTTTTCTTCAAACAGTTAAATTTTGACATTTATCCTGAGGAAAATGTGTCAGAATATAACTGTCCGTAGCAAAAACGAATTGTTTTTAGATATATGTTTTTGTAAACCGGGCATTAAAGTGATTGAATTATATATTACTTATAAACATATATACCATGTTGAAACCACAGAATAGTATTAGTTTATCTCTAGAAGATATATCTACGAGCTAACCGTTGCGGCTAAATCGTGACTAAGAACAAAAAAAAGTTCAAAAATGTAAAATATAAGAGTATGACATAGAGTATGAAATAGCTTCGAGGGGGTTCCAGTAAGAATTCTAAGTAAATGACTAATTATGTAACTACAAGTAAAGCCTTGTTTATTATTGCCTCAAGAAAAATGTTAAAATGTGACCATACTTAACACCCACCTTTTAATCATCTGTCTTAATGGACGAAGAAACAAATGTAAATAATAAAGAGCAGCTGTTGATCGGTCGTAGTATAAAATAATTTCACGTAATGCTATTGTTGAAATAACAGACCGTGTTTGTCTCTCCCTCGACCTGAGCTACTGTGTGGTGGTGGAAATAAAAGGAGCCAAACGTGCATGAAACTAGGTTCCATAATATTACATTTAATTTGTCCTACTTTACGTGACTTCATATATTTTTAGGTTAATTGAATAATAATAATAGTTGTACCTACCTATAGTTTCTGTGAAGGGCTTGATAGCGAACACCTCGACTAACATTTTAAGAGGCTCTCGCTTGACGGATGGAGCAAAGCTCGGACACAGATGGCGGTGATTCTTAACACGGCACTTGTCCGGAGATTCCTCTCCCTGTTGCCCTAACCGCCCGCCGGTAGCTGCCGGCGGCACCCTAGGCTAAAGCTTTTTTTAATATTTATGTTTTCATACCTGGTCTATTAATTGTAAAAAATTGATGTCAAGATTCGCAAATAACCACGGTGTAATAAGATGTCTAGTCAAAGGCAAGATGAACAGTGAAATTACGTAGTACTGCCTCGCAATTTCACTGCTGATCTTTATACCATTCCAACTGGAACAGCAATGCAAGCACTGATGGTCTGCGGCATACATAGGTAACAAAGAGGTACAGTGGGCACTACGTCAACTATTACTTTGGCCTTAAGACCACGCTTATGTTACTGGTAATAGCGGCGGTACAAAGTCTCCCTGCGGTACTGATATTAACCTTCGCCATTGTACCGATGCAAATTCCGTTTACCTCAAGGAAATGAGTCAATTACTTGACTGAGTGAATAATACGCATCAGCAATTTGTCATATTTCTCTATAGCCTTTATTTTCTTTGATGTTTTGGTCAAGTTGTTTTGAGATAATTCAAAGACGTAGAGATCAAATGGGTAGAAAGGCCACGGAAACGTCAGTCCGAGATTGAGGATACGAGAACCGGGACCAAATTTTTTTGCTCGAGCAGATCAGTTAAATGCTCAATCTTAGTATATATGCTTCTATCGCGAAGGTAATATTTAACCCGAGCAAGGCAATAGGCGTATGTGAGATTTCTGGTTCCCTACATCCGGCATCTGTCCGGCATCGAGGGAGTTATTCTCCAAACTTATTTACCCCTAAAGCTTACCATGGTGTTGGCGACTGGCTGGCACGTTGTATTATATTCTTTTTTCGTAAGTCTTTCACCGTACAGGCTGCCAAGTTCTGGAATGGGCTGCGTGTTTCAGTTCCGAGAGACCTTCTGTCCAATCTTTCAAGCGCCACTTAAAAGAGCATTTTCTCTCAAATTTGTCATCATTATAATAGGTAAGTATGTATGTATAAATATATAGGTGTTATTGCTGTTATTTTGTAAAATTGTATTTTTATAAATGTAGAAAAAAATCCCCCATTTACACAACAGAGTGAAATGTATAAATTTATGATAGGATGTGGGTTGCATTGACTGAATTTTGGTGGGTACGCCATTTTCTGTCATGCTCTCCGGTGCCGCGCAAAGTATCGTAGATTTCGTAGATTTCTATAAAATTGAATTCATATGTCCCTTGATCATGCCATAACTTGAGAATGACTTTACCGATTTAATTTTATTCGTATTTTTTAAAGTTTTCTTATAGGAGGTAATACTTTGTAAAAGTTAAAAAAAAAAACTTAACGACTATTTATCGGGACAGCTAGCACTTAATAAAGTGTGATTTATTTTTTAAACATAAGTAAGGATATAAACATTCGTAATTCATGAACAGTTTTGGGTAACTTGAGCGATTTTATTATAAACATACTCATGCAAGCGACAATTATTAATACATGAAGCCACCATTTCTTAAAAAGGTTAAACACAGAGATGATTCCTACATTACATTAAAGGTCAAGAAACTCAGCAACCCCATAAAAAGAGTGAACGCCCCAAAAATGCTTATCACGTGTCCATAAAAAAGATAAATTAAAACATAAAAGCTGTAATGTTACATCATATCTCCTTCAAAACCGCTGAGTGCCGATTATGTAGTGTTTGTATGGAGTGGACATGCAATTTTTCGACGTCATCGCCATTTACAACGTGAAAATAGCTTTGAGCTAAGCCAATTTACGCAACGAAATAATGCGCGTCTGTCGCGATTTGTAACATAATCGTTCTCAGCTGAATTATGTCAATTTGGGGCAATTAAGTGTTATTTCTGGTGATTACGGTAAAAGTTTGCAACGCAAATGTTTTTAGAAAAAAATTATGAACTGTCATACGTAATATTTCTAAGGCTCCTATTAATAATTGCATCTCAAGAATGAGATCGATCTTAAGATGCTGTTTTTGACGGAAGTTCCATACATTAAACGTCAACACTGCACCCCGAGTTTACCGGAGGAAGACTCTGTACCAGGGTCGCCTGCTTGGGTACCTCCGTTTTATCTATTTCTGCCGCAAAGCAGTAGTGCTTGCATTGCTGTGTTCCGGTTTGAAGGGTAAGATATGGCAATGAAATTACTGAGTACCGTGACTTTACAACTTATATGGCACATGTTGAGAACGTACACTGAGATTCTTGTAGGGGTTGCAGATTTGCTACGAATCTTACAAGAGCCACATATGCTAGTATATAGCTGACTGTTATCACTTACCATCAGATGGACAGTATGCTTGATTGCCAATTTAGTTGTATAATAAAGAGCGATCTCAACTTTGAGATGCATTTATTTTTAAGGCATACCAACATTTTACGACCGCATACAAATCTAAAATATCTACTTCTAAACCTTTTTAAAATTAAACTAATGTAAAACTAACAAAGAAACACTATAAAAAAAGTACAAATTATAACCTTATTAAAGAAGACGCCGTTTAACCCCCTGTCCTGAGGCATAGTGCGCAGTATGCTGGCGGTATTACCCTCTGTGGCAATTGTGAGGTTTTGCGCAAAATAGCCGCCAGCCCAGGAGTCACCTGAGACGAGATCTAATCTAGTGGAGACGTCATTAACGTTTCAGTGTAGCTGACCCCAGCTGAGTCACACAAAAAAACTGATTGTTTGAGTATGTCGCCGTAATGTCCAGAGTTTGTCGGCTAAGTTTCAGAATATGTCTCTTGCGCGTTTCAGAGATTTTTTATTTATTTATTTATTTGTGCCCCGGCAACGTAGGCCCATAGACATATTATACCATATAAACTAACATACATAATCATAATTACAATTGTGTTAGTATATAAAAAATATACAGGCTAAGTATGTTAGTAAAATTAAAAATTAGGCGTATTCTTTGCCATGCAGGTAGGTATCAGGTACTCTTCCTCGGAAGCGCCTGTACACCACTCCCTTCGGCCAGAAGTCCTCCTTCATGAAGGTGTCTAGCGTGGTATTTGGAACTCGCACCACAAACGCCTTAAAGGTAGCGTTGTGGCGCGACTCCAGCTTCTGCACCCTCAGAATGATGTTGGCCTTCTTTTGAATGTACTGTCCGACGTCCTGTTCGGTGGTGGTGTAGTGCAGGCGGGACAAGTACACAGCTGTGGTCGGTACTGCGGCCCGTAGCAGAAAATTGCGCCCTGTCGGTGCGGTGCCGCAGCGGTTCTAAATTATTCGTGGTTGGCGCGCTATCTTCCTCTGGACCTTTCACAATCCTCGTTGGGAGTGTGCTGCACCGCTGCGTTATCACGCTTTAGACTTCTTAATTTGAAGGACATTCTCGGACGTAACTTACGCGATATGTGTGGCTCAGCTGGGGTAACGTTACCTCAGCTGAGCCACACAGATCTCGAAAGCGGAACGACATAGCGAAAATCTGTTTACTGATATAGTTAGGTGGCAGTTTGTCAAAGTTTTTCGGATAAGTTTCAGAGTTTGTCGATCTACCGCTTTAGAGCTCACCTGCAGCAAAGTTGCTGCAACTTAGCGACGACATAAAACAAAGCGACGACGTAGAGAAATTCTGTTCGTCGGAATAGTGAAACGATAGTTTGTCAGAGTTTGTCGCTAGCGCATTTCGGAGATACATGTGGCTCAGCTATAGAAACGTTACCCCAGCTGAGCCACCTGGATCTCGAAAATGAAACGACATAGCGAAAATCTGTTTACTGATATAGTTAGGTGGCAGTTTGTCAAAGTTTTCCGGATAAGTTTCAGAGTTTGTCGATCTACCGCTTTAGAGCTCACCTGCAGCAAAGTTGCTGCAACTTAGCGACGACATAAAACAAAGCGACGACGTAGAGAAATTCTGTTCATCGGAATAGTGAAACGGTAGTTTGTCAGAGTTTGTCGCTAGCGCATTTCGGAGATACATGTGGCTCAGCTATAGAAAAGTTACCCCAGCTGAGCCACCTGGATCTCGAAAATGAAACGACATAGCTAAAATCTGTTTACTGATAAAGATAGGTGGTAGTTTGTCGATAATCTATTCAGAATAGAGACTCTATTCTATCCAGATAGAGTCAGAGTTTGTAGACAAGACGAAGATTCGATTATCTTCGTCTTGACTCCCGGGTAGACTAGATCATATCGGCACATGAATCTTATGAAGTGGATGAATTTCCTTAGCGGAACTGCTGGCTCCAATTGATAAAGGCTACGCTTAACCTTTGTTAA
Organism: Schoenobius gigantellus; assembly: GCA_963935595.1. NCBI lineage: Eukaryota > Metazoa > Arthropoda > Insecta > Lepidoptera > Crambidae > Schoenobius > Schoenobius gigantellus. Next base: position 11,157,064 of record OZ012541.1, on the reverse strand, counting down.
AACTTATCTAATACGATTACTGCTTCCTCACGAATAAAACTATGAAATTATGGGTAATAAATATTGACCTAACAAGACTGATTCGATATTAAAATGATTTGATTATCAGAGCAGGGTTATGAGCCGTCAATGTTATAATGTGTTTATTAATGATACCTATTGGTATTAGCACTGCGTTCGTGATCTCGATGGTACTTTCACTATCGCTGCGCGCGCGCACCACGCCCCCTTGGTTTTATGGTGTTATGTAAGCGCGAAACCTTCGTGCTTTACCACTGCCACCGAAATGTTAAGGCTGGTGCATGTTTAAAAGTATGTATCTTAGCAACATTTTATATTTTGCGTGTTTAAAGAGAATGATCTTAAAAGGACTTAAAAGGAAAGAAACCAAAACAATCACGACGGTAAATATCGTTCACTGTATTTATTAAAAAGAAAGTACACGATTTAAATGAAATTTATTTAAAAACACGGTATAAGTTTACTGGCGTGACGCTCGAAACGTACAAAATATTCATGCATAATAATATAACTTAAGGTTTTTTTATATTTTATTTTCGGAGAGTAATAGTTTCTTCTCCAGTTATTTTCTATGGCGCGAGCACTAGGCGCCTTAAGCAGCAATGTAAAGAAACGTTTCGACATATAGCACAGACGCAACTTAACACATCCCAATGCCCCGGGGGCTGGTCAGAAGTAATGAGACTGTCACTCAAGCGCAAGACTGGCGTGTTGTATTACTTTCTGCCACATGTCGTGAGGCGTGGATCCCACATTTTAACTTAACGTCTGACCTTACGTTTGATTTTGTAAAAATAAAGCTAAAAGAATAGACTATGTTGCGAGCATCACGGAACGTCAAGGTCTTGTTAGCATTGCTGTAAGCCGTTTTACCGGAGGGAGACTCTGTACCAGGGTCGTGTGCTTGGGTACCTCCGTCTTACCTATTTCTGCCGCAAAGCAGCAGTGCTTGCATTGCTGTGTTTCAGTTTGAAGGGTAAGATATGGCACTGAAATTACTGGGTACCGTGACTTTACATCTTAAGTCACAAGCTGGCAACACTGTGGCCTTTGTGTTGTAGTGTTTTTGGGTTGCAGTTTTACTGCGAATGTCACAGGAGCCACATGTATGTTACCACTTACCATCAGGTGGGCAGCTTGCTTGTTTGCCAACTTAGTAGCAATAAAAAATTAAAAAAAAGGGTAGGACCGAAATCTACGATGGTGGCATTCAGCTATGAGACAAGTTGCTCTCATGTCTCTGGTGGACAGGGAATCCTCGGGGCTAAGCCGGGTAGGCTCATGTAAGCACAGCGTTTCGCGCGTGTTCCCAGCCCTCCCTTTCGGCATTTAATGTCACGTTAGCAGCATATCACACAATGTTTCAAAGGAGCGGAACGTCACGCGCATTAACCCACTCAGAAGCCGGAGAGGTGTTCCCGAGGGAAGGGGCTTAGTGGGTATTCCGGTTGTTGTTGTTTCGTCAATGCACTTACACACGCGTTTCATTTCTCGCTCCAAAACGCCGAAAGAGCATTTACAGGCTTATTCCGGCGTGTACGCTTAAACCGGTGGTGGCGAGTGTCAGGACCAGGAGCAATATGGAATCTTAATACGGAGAAACATTTGTTTTTAATTTCGAAGGAGGAAGTTCTATGTTTGACTAAATCTATTTTCTTTTTTTTATGTATATTTACCGATTACTTCGCCATTTGTGGGCCGACTTTCAAAATTCTTTTTGTATTTGAAAGAGAACACTCTAGAAGTGGTCACATTATCAGCATGCCATGATCTGATGATGAAATCCCCTGCAAATCGAGGTAAACCCCTTAAATTTCATAGCCATTTCTAACGTTTTTAATGATTTTTCTTCAGATGTTCAGGTATATGCGTCTGGTAGTCATCATATCATGCTACTGAGTTAATGATGTATGGTTTCTAGTAGTAGATTAGGAGTTCGGGAATAATTCTTTCGATACGGCTTAGGACGAAAGAAGTCTAATTTTATGTTATTCTGGTGTTTACCTTGGCTCAAATTCTATTACGCACGTATTAACTTAACTAAAAAGATTATTTTTTTATAGAAAAAATACTTCAAAAACACCTAAAAGTCATAAATAATGTAAGAATACATACAACATCACACCTTAAAACTGTTATGTAACTTTTTGGTGTTTTTGAGGTCGCATTACTTATTCGAAATATGAGCTTATAAGCACATTAGGCATTATGATTTAATATCATATTTCTTTTTGTGATGCGCTCCTACCTATAGCACGTAGTGTAGAAGAGTCATCACTAACTGAACGGAACGTCACTAATCTGCCTCTTCCCCGCTCTCTCTGCTTCAGGCTACCATACTATACAGACGTTCTCTCTAATTATTAATATCTAAAATAAGTAAGTACCTAAAACTGTACAATAAACTGAGATATTTCCAAGAAGTGGTTTTATTAAGAAACACAATACAATACATGAAGTATGTGCAGTATGGCTTTTTGACTTTTTTTCTTCCGCGACGTTTCGGGCGACGTCAACAGAATGGCTACCAACAAAGCAAAATTGTCACGTTTTTTCACTTACTCGTAATTATTCATTGATTGATAACTATTTTCACTGCCGTAGTTAAGTAGTTGAGACCGCACGACATTTATCTGAAGGTCTTGGTCTTGGCACTCTTGGCAGGCATCCGTCACTACCCGCTTAGGTACAACCAAACTAAGTACCTACCGTTCAACCCACAGTCCTTCACTATTTTACTCCTTGATCATCAGTTTAGATATTCTGTGTTTTGTCTTATTTTGACATATGACAGCCGACATGTGCGACAAAACATGAAGGATGATCCAAGGATTAAAATTTTTATTAATAAGGCCGTGAGAGTGTAAAAGAGCAGCAAGGCTGCCGCGCTCCGCTCGGAGTATATTGTTCTGTGTGCCACGGTGTTGATAAACTCAAACTCAATAATCTTTATTTAATATAGACCTTTACAGGCACTTATTGACGTCAAAAAAAAACATAAAATCTTCAACTAAGAATCTAATTAACTAAATTATTTAATCCTTGTATGTACACACACCCCAACCATTATTAAGATGTGTGCAAATACAAGTCAAATGAAAATAAAAAAGTTGACTCTACACCTGTTCGGAAATTGGGAGAGCCTAGAGAGATACAGGTGTATAGCAACCTCTCGCGTGATTTCTTGTGCGCGCTTGATTATTTATCATCAGCAAGAACCCTGTAGCTCGAGCTCGAGCCACGTGAGGCATCAGAATACTAATAACATACCCTAACGCGTAGCGTTAAGGTATGATTTAGCTTGGATGCTCAAAGTTTAGTTATATTTAAAATGTCGGCTTTTTTCAAGATCAAAGGAGTGCAACTTCTGTACGTAGTGCAATTATCTATTCTGTGGTCTTGGATTCAATTCCTCATGGAGGAAAAAGTTCTTCTGCTTGATTTGGCTGGTGGTAGGGCTTCTGAATCGATTACCTGGTCGATACAACTGCTTTTGAAGATAGTCGTTATATTAATTATATTCATAACTTGTTGTGTTAAGTCAACGTAATCGAGGTCTTGTCGACAGGGCGCTAATAGAACTAAATGAACATTGAATTCTTCATTCATGAACTTTTTTACACACAATAGGAGTCCTGAATAACTTACAAATTGGCTTGATATCAAGATATCAAGTCAATTCCTAAGTTGTTCAGGAGACCAGCCGATGCTCGCTCCTTGAGACTCCTTATCTTGAGACTAATCGTTACTTGCAATAAGCTGAGATTAAAGCAAAGGGTTTTTCTATTGTGTGTAAAAAAGTTCTTGAATGAATATTTCAATGTTCATTTAGCTCTATTAGCGTCCTGTCGACAAGACCCCCATCATTTCGGGTCAAACGAAATACGCAAATCAAATATTACGTCTAATCAATTATTTACCTATGAATATAATATAATTGAAAAAAAAAACAACCACTAATTTTAAGGTTCCCACTTGTATAAGCGGTATTTCCTCAAATACAAAACAAAACATATTTGATTTCCTCATCTACGACTATTGTGGTGTACTACAAAGTTATCATCACCATTATCATCATCACAGCTAATATACGTCCCCACCGAGGGGCTCGAACCTACTCTAAATTAGGGTGTTCAGGCCTTAGTCAACCACGCTGACCCAGTGCGGATGGGTCAACTTTACATACACCTTGAGATTTTTTCTCACATGAATGCAGGTTGCCTCACGATATATGCCTTCACCGTAGGAGCGTCGGGCAAATGTGCATATGAAATTAGAAAAACGAAAAACACATTGGTACAGTACATGACAGAATCGAATCCCGGACCTCCCGATTAGAAGGCCGTGCCGTCTCCACTGCGTTACCGACGCTCTTTCTACAACGTAATATCAGAAAATAATGTATTAAATAAATCAAATATATAAAATGTATTATAAATTACACCAACATATACGAGTACCTATGTATACAGAACAATAAATACTTCTTGGTTTCTTCGTGTTTCCTCATAGGTATACAAAAACATACGTTGGTTTACTGCACACACTTGGGGAAGGCAAATTTATGGGGTATTTAAACTAGTTCCTTAATACTATAACTTCTGTTTAATGCAATTTCTAAAACACATACATGTAACTTGACTATTGAATGCGTTTTCTAAACCAAAAGTCCTTCGTGTCGAATAACGCTATTTTAACACCAAGAAAGCTGCAATATATTTTCTACGTGGTAACTAGGGTACATTGTTAATGCAGTAAACAATAAGCCTTATATCTGATCTGTATAAGTCTCCATCACTATCCGAAGAGCTTAGCTCACGGTAAGGTATGAGGGGAACAGTACCGCCGTTTTTATTTTGACTTAGTAGCATTACCTTTAACCCGGTCAGTGTCAATTTGATTTTCAGGAGAGCAGTGAACTCATATAAAACATGAGAACATTCTTAGTTAGTCACATTCGTTTTCATCGAGTCGCACATTTTGTGAATGACGTCAAAGCGACGACATACCAGCGAAATCGCGAGACTTCTTAAAAGTTCCAGAAAGGCGTCGAACGCTCTAGAAAGTTCCCGAACCTACTGAAAAGTTCTGGAACCTAATAGAAAAGTATATCAAAGTATCGAACGTCATGGAACTTTACGAACCCCTATGAAAGGTTTTGGAGGTCTATTTTTTATAGTTATTCTTATGGCGTCGGGCGTCGACTGCGCACGATTTCAACTCCTATCTCGTTTCGTTTTCGACGATAATCAAAATAGTATCGATTTTTTGATTATCCCAATATACACAGGTCTACAGTCCCTTGCAGCTGTGAAAATATTAAACTTGTAAAAGAACGTAAAGAAAGATGCGGCCGTTTATTCCGCAAAAAACGTATGTTTCGACACTCTCAAGGGAATCAAAATCTATAGGATGCTTTCCATTGGCCTAAATTTGTCTTATACTACAAGTACAAGGAAAGATCTAAAAATTATACATTTGTCATTAAATTATAAAAACAATTATACTAGTCTTTATTTAAAGTACGTAGTCAATCATCGAGGTTAAGTTACCTAACTAATGTTGAGACTGTAGTAGTAGTAGTAGTATAACCACTGTCAGTATAACCACAATTTCACTTATAAAACACAATAATATAATATAAGTAATTATAGGTTTGAAAACCGAATTTCGGAAAAAACTCGGAAAAAACTGCTCGACTCCATTCTTGAACTATTTATAATATGTAGGTACCTGCAAATTGTACGGAACCCTAGGAGTTCAATTGGAACTTGTCCGATTTTTTATTCCGTTGAATCAAAGTTACTGGCTCGCACATACACTGTAACGCCTATTACGTATTAACTTACGAAAACGCTCCTGTGCACGCGCCACGCCCGCTCGGCGTCCTCGCCACCATAAACTTGAGTAGAAAATGCATTTGCCTCACAAATGGAACGCAGTAAAGTATTTAACAAAGTGTAGTTTGATGCAAATGTCTGCATTACACGTGACTAAGTCTATCAAATTGATTTCCAGGTGAATTTCAGCAGCTTACGGAGTCATATATTCACATTTTTTGAATTCCTTTTATTCATATGTCTGATCGTATCTAGTATTCCCAATTCTTTTAAATAATTGACCGGTTGACTTTTCTTAGACATAAAGTCGGCGTTATAAGCACCTTTTTTAAATTTTATTCAAGGAACAAATAAATAAAAGTTTAAAATACAATAACAACAAAATTGAAAACAAGAATGAATTAATTTATTGCGTTAAGAGATATGTATTCAAAATTGAAGTGATATATGTGATATATTGTTCAATGATTTTTAATATTTTCGGCTGATAGAATTCTTCTTCTTTACTGCAACATCATTCAGTCGACACTTAAGAAGTGTCGACTGTCACTTAAGAAGTGATCTATATATTAGTGAGCTAAGATAAGAATTGCTACAAACAACTAGTCCACTTAAGAAGTGTCGACTGTCACTTAAGAAGTGATCTATATATTAGTGAGCTAAGATAAGAATTGCTACAAACAACTAGTCCACTTTGAAAAAAAGAAGTGTCGACTGTCACTTAAGAAGTGGTCTATATATTAGTGAGCTAAGATAAGAATTGCTACAAACAACTAGTCCACTTAAGAAGTGTCGACTGTCACTTAAGAAGTGATCTATATATTAGTGAGCTAAGATAAGAATTGCTACAAACAACTAGTCCACTTAAGAAGTGTCGACTGTCACTTAAGAGGTGATCTATATATTAGTGAGCTAAGATAAGAATTGCTACAAACAACTAGTCCACTTAAGAAGTGTCGACTGTCACTTAAGAAGTGATCTATATATTAGTGAGCTAAGATAAGAATTGCTACAAACAACTAGTCCACTTAAGAAGTGTCGACTGTCACTTAAGAAGTGATCTATATATTAGTGAGCTAAGATAAGAATTGCTACAAACAACTAGTCCAAGTCACCCTGTTACAGATTTAATCCCGTAGAAGACATAGGTGTGACAGCATTTATCATTTTACAAACGGCGTCGATAAATATTTCACAAGCTCACGTGTAAGCAGAGCCTATGAATTATTACCACTTACCCTTAAAAGTCAACGGCTGACATTCATGAGTAACCACAGTAGCGTGGTTTGCTCGGACATTTCAAATATTTTTGTCTTATGCGAGCGAATAATTTAAGTTTAACAAATAAGCTTTATTTAAATTGAAAATTGTACAAGTAATTATTGCTGTGACTGACGAATTCTACGGGAACATATTTAGTACCTACCTATATATATCTTTTCTGTATTTATATATCCTATTTTATGTATATGTTTATATATCTACATATTTGTATATGTATACATTATATGTGTATTGTGTTGGCTTGTTTTAAGTGCATAAAAGAGTTTATAATTATTGTTTCACTAGCTTATTATTTTTTTAAAGTATTAGAACGGAACAGATTCTAGAGACATATTTTGGTAGAGACACGGTAGAGATTGTAAAAATGCAAAATGTTTTCGACATGTTTTTTTTTATTATATAAATATTATAGAAATTCAAGTATTTTCTTGCATCCAAGAAAAGATTTTAGGAAACTCACCAATCGACGTTGACCGAATTAATTTTGCTTTGTAGCTCAACATCGAACTGCAATAAAAGTTGCCTTTAGTGAAGAGAGCATTAAGCTGACAATCTTGTAGTTCCTGATTCAGATTTATGTTAAGAAAAACATGCCTAAAATATGCACTATTATAGTTTATAATATAAAGTACCGTTTAATAAGTTCAAACTAAAGAGTTCCACTGTAGAATGTTCAAAAATGTTAGGTACCTACGGTGTTCTTGCTTTATCAAGTTATGACATTAATTAGTCAAACTTTGGATTGGCTCTTATTTGCGACAGAAATTATTTTAGTCCAATATTATAACAAACTACCATAAATTCATGCAAACTACATTATAAAGTATCAAATAATATGTATTATTTTACTAAGGGCCGATATTTCAATTGTCCGAGAAATAAATATGACAGTTTAACATTTTTATATAGAAACTCTGTCAATCCGCCAAATATTATCTGGCGATTAAAAAACTGGCCTTGAAGCTAGTCGGAGGCTAGGCCATATAAAGTTCCTTGAACTTAAGCTCTATGATGACAAGAAACTTGACAGTTATACAATATCTGATGACATATCCATGACACCCGTTTTCTTACTAGTGGACGACAACGTTCATATTCCTTGCTTTCAGGCTAATTTACGAAATCAATATTCATTACACTGTATTATCCATTTTTCTTTCAAATATCCTCTTGTTAAACAAAATAGGTACATGCTTTCCATTACACTTGATTCGTTTTGCGAAATCTCTCTACTCTTATAATTGCAAATATTTTACGGATCTTTTAATTGTTTCCAATTCAATTTCAATGTTGTGTTAAGCAGACTGTGCGTAATGTTGCATAACGTGACCTAAAAATGATGATTAATTGCTTCCCGCAATAGATCCAATCTATAAATCATCCGTGTAGTCTAATTCAATTTGGCTAATCGGTTGCGGAGGTTGATGTTGCTAATTCAATATCAAACACACGTCAAAAATATTACATAGAATGTTGCTGCTTATATACCTACTAGTTTTGACTTGATATAATTATAAATTGAAAGATAATTAACATTTAGTTTTATGACAATTTAAAGGGCAATTTCATATATTAAAAAGTATAAAACAAAAAATATTACGTCTATATTTTTTGTTGATTTTAATAAGCACAATAAGAAAGCATTTATCATTATACTTGTATTCGCTGCGCTAAATATCGGCCTATATACCATGTTTTACGTTTTAAATACCGTAATATATATCGAAAAAATCTACCTACTCAAAACGTAACAATAGTTTGTTCTTCTTCTAAGTACAATTGCTGACTTTTTATGGTTGTTAAATGTTTAAAATGTACTTAAAATGATAAAGTAAAACTGGAACTGTAAAAAGTAAGGATATTTTGGTACGTCCAAACTGCTGCGAGACTGAAGTTAAATGCTAATGTAAAACAACATATAATTGATTCCTGACGTCATTCGTGTGCTTACGAACCTATATAGAAAAGTAAATACAGGCTTTAATAAATTATATCATCATCCAAAAGAAGCCCGCAGCTGAACATAGGCTTTCCTCAGGCATTTCTAAACCAGTAATCCTACGATACTTATTCTTATGCCTTTTTTATATCGATAATCCCTACAGTCGGTGTACATCCCTACAGGATATTGATACACCCCCGACACAGTGGGTGTACTAACTCCTACTGTCTCCCGGTACCTACGTGGCTGTCACTCGAGGAAATATCGTCTAACCTACTTGCAATCGACCCTATGTTGTTCAGTTTAAATTTTCTGTTACTATTACTCCACAACGTTAGTAAAATCTGTTTCCGGCGCATCTCTAATGTGGTGGAACTAAAAATATTTCAACAATTACCCATTGCCTCTATGCATTGCGGTGGTGTTGCAGGGAAATAAAATTCACCGTGAACCCACCAGTGGGGCTCAGAAGTAGGACCAGGCCTAAAAGGTGGATAATAGTAGATTACTCAACAAGTGAAAAACAAGACGAATTCTTTTCGAGGCACTAAGTTGTATCCCGAGAGGAGCAAAGGATTCTAATCTTCTTCTACTTCTTATTATTAATAAAAATGAAACGCTGTGTGTTTGTCTCGCAAAAACTCTGAAACGGCTCGACAGATTCTTACGAAATTTTCTGTGTGTATTTGAATAAGTCCAAGGAAGGTTAAATGTAAAGTTGGACCCGGTAGGTGGCGCTACAATCGGGCAGGACAACGTCTGCCGGGCCCACTAGTCTTGTATATAAAAATGATGAAACGCTGTGTGTTTGTCTCGCAAAAACTCTGAAACGGCTCGACAGATTCTTACGAAATTTTCTGTGTATGTTTGTATAGGTCCAAGAAAGGTTTAAACGTAAAAGTTAGACCCGGTAGGTGGCGCTGTAATCGCCGGGCAGGACAATGTCTGCCGGCCCCACTAGTCTAGAATAAAATTCTGAGCGGATCAAGGGATACAAGAGCCGAGATGAATTTTTTCTTCACGTGTACTCTACTTTTTATCTTTGACTGCGAGAAAATAATTACTTTGTGATTATAAATCAAATTTTATTATGTGTAATACATAAAAGAACAATAGAAAACAAAAGAACTAGAAATTAATTGCGATCGATCGAACTATAATAATTTTTTATTTAACTTAATAATAATGGTGGTACACATAGATCTTACAATTATGATAAATTGTTCCGGAACAGGTAACAATGACAACTACCCTCCGCACTAGTTAATAAGCGGTCGAACCACCTAGCCACAGGGGTTTTATTCACTGTTTTTGAAGAATCGCGAGCGCTTTGTCGAGTATCAATGGTAAACATTACTATGTTAATAATTTACCAGGGGAAGAGTCAGTACCAGTCATCTGTGTGGGTACCTCTGTCTTATCTACTTCTGCCACCAAGCAGCGTCGATGCTTGCATTGCTGTGTCCTGGTTTTTGCAGGCAGTGAAATTACTGCCCAGATAGTAATGTAAGTCTACACACTTGAGGCAAGTTTGAATCAAACTTTCTAGTTTCCCATCAACGAGCTTGCATGATGTTTGTTTTAAGCTTGTATGATGTTCGTTTCTTTGTTGGGGCAATATTACTTATGTACATTGCAACATTGTATACAGCCTGAAAAAACAAACACCATGCAAGCTTGTTGATGGGAAACTAGAAAGTTTGATTCAAACTTGCCAGACTACAGACGGACAGATAGGCATTTGCTATCTGGGTGGGTACTGCGACTTTGAGTGTAACATACATTGAGGCTAGTGCTTGCCCGTGGTACATCTGTTGGTGCTACTGGTACTACGGGTATTTTTTTGCCCGAGGGTATTTTTTTTTTACTCACGTGTCCGCCAGTACTACGGGCGATTAATTTTGCTGCTAGTACTACTTATTATTTTTAGCAATAAAAGAACGCCATCCGGGTAACTATCAGTTTTATTATTTATATAATTTTAATTAAATTAAGGAACGCTTTAATAAAACTATTTTAAAAGAAACTTTAACGCAACTTTTCAATTGCGAGCTGTAGTGTAATTCCATTTTTTACTGACTTTATAAAAAGGAAGGAGTTTATAATTTCGATTGTATGTTCTTTCTTTTTTACGTTTGTTACTTCATAACTCTGACTCTGTTGTCAGCTTTGTAGGGTTTGTTGATTGGCAAATCTTACAGAGACCAATATATTATACTAAGGCGACTTTAGCCACTCACCAGGTGGGCAGTCCGCCTGTTTTCCAGGTTACTTGTATAAAAAGTATGTATTGGCTACTTTTCGCACCTGCAGTCCATAATTTGCATAAGCTTATTAATTTACCATACTCTAATCGCAGCTTAACACATTTTGACACGCGCTCCGATCAATATTAATAGATTCGACGATAGATGCGCCCTGTCCGTTGTTCGTTAATGGGGGCCCCCGCAGCGCGCCATACACGGATAACGATGCGAGAATCCAGATTGCGTTCGTGTTCCTATCAGGGCCTGATTTTAAATGGAGATCCGCTCTGAATATAGATCATGCTTTTATTGCATCACGGCTCATGCTAATATCGTTGGGACTGGTTTTTAACAATAAAATAGGGAGAAACACACAGAGGGTCTTTAATGCTCCACAAATCAATATAATTTTGTTTTATCATCTGACCAGCTATCTGTCGCAGCATATTTCCGAGATAATTTGTGTGATTAGTTAGATGGAAGTGAAATTTTTATCAAACGCTTATATTCGTTTCACGTTTCTAAGCTGCTGAGTTCCAGCGATTGATGTATGTTAGTTCCTTTATAAGGCTGATTGATATTATAGAAACATATCTGCCTTATTTCTATACAGGCAAATAAGATGTTGTTGGTATAACAATCAGTGATCAGTCCAATTTGCGATTGATTTTGTAAGATGTACCTTGCCACAATTAAAAACAAAATATTATAAGCCAAACGGTTTCCTAACACAAGTATTCAGCAAGTACCGACATGACCAAACACGGCGTACTGCACAATGGCCTCTAAGTAAACAGAGCCTGATGTAGCAAAAGCTAGTGCCGTCACAACTAGCCCGTTAAATCCTAACAATATAATTATCAAGGCCAGATTTAGCATAGGGCCATGTGAGCTCGGGCCAGTAGCGGCCTCGACACATCTGCAGATTCTGCAATCGCAATGTTACAGGCTCCACCAAAAGTCTTCATAATATAGCCAGGTCTACTTTGCTCCGAAGTCCGGAATCACGTCTGAAAACAATTTCTTTAGTACATAGCCACACAGTGATATAACAGTCACCATTTTGCAATCATCAATCATCACCTCTCAAGTAATTCATACATTCGACTTTCAAAATGTAACAGACCAACAGAACGTCGAAACAGACGTCTCCTAATATCAAACCATAGGTCTAAACTCTTCAGCTTGTTCTTCTTCGAGCAAGTGAGCTGAGTTGCCACCAGCTCTGGACTCTCGTCACCCTAACCATACCCCGACGCATAGGTCTTGCTCGACACACAAGCCCAACGTGACGCATGTGCTGCATCCGACTAACGCACCACCCGATGGACGGGTCCACTAGTCATAACATATGGAGCAACATCGAACCCACTAAGTGCCAATGGCTACGAACGCAAAGGTGTAACCGCGACAGACAGAGGGTGTAGCCACGAACGCTCGGGATTGCGTGCCTCCCCCGACAAGCCAACATTATTACACTGCACAACACAGGTCAGCGTGACTCATGCGCTGCTTCCGACGAATAGACTGACCGATGAACATGTCACAAGATGACTGTAACAGTCAAACTGTGCAGCTACTTGGGGCCCATTAAGCGCTTTTGGCGACGTTTCGCCGAGGCATATTTAGAGCAACGTTTCGGCAAAGCTACAGCCATTCTATCATCGCACAGAACACTACACTTATTCTGTCGTAACGCAGAACGCCACAGCCATTCTGTCATGCCAGTAGTTGCGCACTACCTGCTTTCGACGAATATAGTGACCGATTAACTGGTCACAAGACTGTAACAGTCAAACTGTGCACAAGACTGTAACAGTCAAACTATGCAGCAACTTAGGGCCCATTAAGCGCTTTTGGCGACGTTTCGCGGAGGCATATTTAGAGCGAAGTTTCGTTAAAACTGCAACCATTCTATCATCGCATAAACACTACACTCATTCTGTCGTAACGCAGAACGCCATCGCCATAGCCATTCTGTCATGCCAGTAGTTGCGCACTACCTAATAGCGCCAGTAGTTGGCTCCTCTTGTCTGCGCCAAGGCTCGCCAGCACCATAATGTCAGCACGAACACTTCACTTAAAGACTGCACACGTATTCACCACGTGGACCGCATCAGCTCTTCACACGTCAACTGCACAACCACCCAGAGATCTCATTCCGGACCACGCCTGCGCGATTGCTAGTTGCGAAGACCACGTGAAAACTGCACACAGTATTTATATTTTGTCTTTAATAACCTGCACACCTTCTCATTAAAGAAGTTCGGACTAACTTGGCCGTTTTATTTACCCCAAACTAATCGAAAGTTAAATTAACGAAAGTAATTGTGCTTCCGGTTCGAACGACTTTTCCACTTGTATAAGTGGGATTCATTGGGATTAAGTGTGATTTGTCAGATCGTGCTTATTATCATGTAAAAGCAATTCTTCCGGCCTTATTTTCTCAAGAAGCAGTGGTTTTAAGCCAATACCACTTCTGATGTTAGAAATCAGAAGCAACATGCAGTTATTAAAACACAACATTTAAGCAAACACTATATGTCACAATTATCAAATGACACAAAAAAATAATATTTTAATCCAAACGTATTATATTTTAACACAAGTATTGAGCAAGCACCGACATAGCCAAATCCAACCACAATCATACTGAGTATCCGATAGTCGTACTGCACGAAGGAGCGGCAGCGCTTTATCTATTATTATTTTTTCGTTTATTAATTTAAACTCCTATAAACATCGTGGTCATTAACTAGTGACTAACATCGGGTTATATATTTTTACAAACTTATTCATCATCATCATCACAGCTCATATACGTCCCCACCGAGGGGCTCGAGCCTACCCTATGTTAGGGTGAATAGGCCTTAGTCAACCACGCTGGCCCATTGCGGATTGGTCGACTTCACATACACCTTTGAATTTCTTCGCAGATGTATGCAGATTGCCTCACGATGTTTTCCTTCACCGTAGGAGCGTCAGACAAATGTACATATGAAATTCGAAAAGAAAAACACAGTGGTACATGGCGGTCTCGAACCCGGACCTCCCGATTGGAAGACAAGTGCCGAGTCCAGTCGAGATACACTCGTAAATTAATTTATTGGAGTGTCGGCACTTGCCTTCTAATTGGGAGGTCAGGGTTCGAGAAATCGAGACCGCCATGTACCAATGTGTTTTCAGTTTTCGAATTTCATATGTACATTTGTCTGAAGCTCCAACGGTGAAGGAAAACATCGTGAGGCAACTTGCATACATCTGCGAAGAAATTCAAAGGTGTATGTGAAGTCGACCAATCCGCACTGGGCCAGCCGCGGTTGACTAAGGCCTAAACACCCTAACTTAGTTTTAGGGTGTTTAGGCCTTAGTTTCTGAAGGTTTAGGTCCGAAAATAGATTTTCTTATTATAGGAGATTTTTAGCTAGTGTCGTCACAACTAGCTTGCTTTATCGTAACACTATATAATCAAGACCGAATTTAGCATGGGACTATGAGGGCCCGGGCCCACAGCCGCAAATTATTAGGGGCGGCAATCTGGTAAAAAGTATGGAATTCGGAAAATAATAATATAATTTCAATAGCCGCCATTTTGAAAATGTAATACATATTTTTGATCCACCTATCAATATACTCGTACCTACAGTTTGATACCCCAACCAGCATTCATAAGAATAACTAATAATAATTAGGTATTCTTATGCAGCATTATCGTTTTCCTTTGTGTTATTTGGTATTATTGTTATATTTAGTTGGCCTCATAGGCTTAATATATGTAAATCCGGACCTGTATATTAATGACTTTAGTGACTCTTATAAGAGCCACGGAAAATTTACCCAAGAAAAAGTTTAAACTTCTTAAATAAGGTAAGTATCTCATGTCAAAATTTGTGCATATCTACACTCGCGAGCAAAAGTTTGGAATCAGTTACTTGAAATTGATTGCGCGTTATCTTGAGTAGTTAATACTTTTTTAATAATCGTAAAAATGAAATCTTTTTAAGGTTCAACTCTTTACTTTTAAACTGATACCGAATTCATTAAAAACAAGCCAGTATTTATGGAGCCATTCCGCATTAAGTGAAGGTGTATCGAAAAAGACGTGTTTCAATTGTTTGATACGTCACGAGTTGCGACCTATTGACCCCCTATAAAAGCTTTATCTTTATCAGTCGACTTTCACACGTTGACCGGTACACATCTCCGCCACTTTTGACCCTTTACCTTGTACGACAATGGAGACAACACGTACAGAAGCAGCACAAATCCTAGCCCTATTGCAAGAAGGGCTCAGCCAGCGGGTTGTCGCTCGTCGGCTCCACATAAGTCAATCCTGTGTTTCGAAAGTTTATAAGCGCTTTCGAGAGACTGGTGGCTTTATCCCGAGACCAAGATCTGGACGGCGCCGGTGCACATTGGAGAGGGATGACCGTTTTATCGTGTCAACCTCTCTCCGAAATCGGCATTTGACTGGTGTCGACGTCCAACAGGAGCTCCGAGATGTTCGTGGGGTAGCAGCCAGCGAGTGGACAGTTCGTCGACGACTCAAGCAAGCGAATCTGACTCCAAAAAGGCCTGCCACAGGCCCGAAACTCACGGCAGCTCACCGACAAGCACGCCTTCAGTTTGCTCGCACCCATCTTGATTGGGAGGTTGAGCAATGGAGGCAAGTCCTGTTCTCCGACGAAAGCAGGCTGTGTTTGCACGGTAGCGACAGAACAGGACGGGTCTACAGGCGGCCTGGGGAATGATTTGCACAGTGCTGTGTCGCTGAAACAGTGGCTTATGGGGGCGGCTCTTGTATGATGTGGGCCGGCATTCCCTTCGATGGTAAAACCGAGCTTGTTTGCGTGCCTGGCAGGGGACGAGGAGGCGGTCTAACTTCGGACCGGTACATTTCCGATATTCTCCTGGACATGTCGTTCCCTATGCGGGATGACATGACATCGGTGATGACTTCCTCCTTATGCACGATAACGCTCGTTGTCACACTGCCCGTGTAACAACGGAATACCTCGAAGAAGTCGGTATTGCCACATTGGACTGGCCAGCGCTCAGCCCTGACTTGAATCCCATTGAGCACGTGTGGGATGAACTGAAGAGGAAGGTTCGTTGCAGAACTCCTGCTCCTTCATGTCTGAATGAGCTGAAATCAGCGTTGACTGAGGAGTGGGAAGGTATTCCACAAGAATCAATTCAGAAGCTGATCAAGTCTATGAAGAATCATCTTGGAGCAGTTATTAGGGCGAGGGGAGGGAACACAAAATATTGACACTTATTTTTAAAGATAAATAAAATTTTTATTTAATAATTTTTGTTGTTTTATTCATTCATTATTTTTCCCTATTTCCTTGTTTTCCTACCTCCTTCACTTAATCCGGGATAACTCCACAATTACGGGCTCGATATGAATTAATTTTACATCGATTTAAAGTGGACAGTTGCACCTTTAACATGATGTCATTTTTATGATTATTAAAAATTTATTTAGTAAGCAAGATCACGCGGAACCAATTTCAAGTAACTGATTCCAAACTTTTGCTCGCGAGTGTATATTAAAGATGTCATGTATCATTTCATCGTGTTATTTTGTAACATATAGCACAGAGAAATGACATTTAAATAAATGCTTATCAAAATATATGTATCATGCATGCTTGTGTTAATATGACCCCATTTACTACTAGAGCCTCTCTCATCAATCATACTTTAAGCATAGTTACTGCCTATTTATATTCTCGATAACATCACCTCTATCAATATTTATCAATCAAATTTTATTTGACGGTTGAAAACTGCTCATCATAATACCTAATTAAGTACATTTACGAATAGGTGCACTACGAGCCAATTTTTCAAATCGTCAGATAACTTAACTGTAGAATAAATAATTAAGTTTCATATATTTTCTATACAAAAGCTGTCAAATTATAATTTACTCATCGGATAAAAGTTGTTTTTTTAGAAGTGTATATGGGCGGCGTGACGCTTGTATTTATTTGATTATTTCTTTTTGTACTCTTTTTAGCTTAAAATAGTTTTAAGACTATATTTTTGTTATTTATAGATGGCATATAGCTTGTATTTATTTAATTCCTATTTTCTGTAACCTTTCTGCATCAAAAATAGCTTTAGCACTATATTTTGTCATACTTCCGCAATGATTATAACTTCCAGTTCAAAAATAAATTAAGAAAGCCATGAAATGTAATTCAAAAATCATAATTTATATTTTGATAAATTTTTAATATTTATTTAATAAATAATCAAATTATTAGTAACTTATTCTAGTGTTAAAATATGTAACTTGTTTTGCTCACGCCACGTGGCGTGAGGGCGTGCTTTGTCGCACGGTATTTAAGGCGCTGTAGTAGAATAAATAATTCATTCTTCTTTGAACTTTTGTGTAAGCAGTTACTCTGAGTAAAAGTGATATATCTACATTTTGTTTTCTTATTACCTTTAATTATGGATAATTTGGACGTTCGTGAGTTCTCCAGTGGATTTACGCCGACAGCAGCGGTGGGATCGGAATCCCCTATACTTCAACCCGGATCGCAAGCCCAAAAGCAACCCAGGACACAAACGCAGAAGCAATCCGAGCCTACTTTTTCAATGGATCAAGTAATGAGTTTACTGACGACTGTAACGAAGCAGGCCGCCTCAAGCGCAGTCACGGCAGCTATGGCTTCTACCCCCTTGCATCGTGATCGCAGCAACTTCTACCTGCCACCGTTCGATCCTGACATTCGGTCCCATGATATCAGGGATTGGTGCGCAAACGTCGATGAAACAATAACCGCTTTCAACGTCTCACCTCAAGAAGCGCGCATGAAGGCTATTCTGCAACTGAAAGAGCTAAGATATGGGCTGACACGTGGTCTTTACAATCCACCACATGGCAGCAAGTGAAAGAAGACCTGATCCGGACATTTGGCAAGGAGTTCCGGTACGCCGACGATGTACAGAAATGGCGCAGCTACACATCTGATCAAGCCTCTAGTTATGGAGAATACGCTACTACTGGATGGACTCTCTTCAAGCGGCTTCGCCCTGAAGCCTCGGATGCGGAGGTTATCGACGCATTGATAACAGGTATTTATCCTGAACATGTTAGATCTGAATTGTTAAGAAACACACCTGACTCTTTGCCTAAGCTAGTTTCCGTTTTGAAAACTTATCGCAAGCGTAAATTTGATAATACTGATAAACCTTATAATGGCAACATTAAAAAGTCACGAACGTCGGAGCTTACTACAAAAAATGATCAACCGATAACTTGTTTCAAATGTAACAAGCCAGGTCATCGTTTTCGTGATTGTAAGGAACCTTTTGCTCCTTCGCTTACCCCAACCGCGAAACCAAGTTCCTCTAAGAATCTTGATTCTCATAATAATTCTGTCAGATCTTTTGAGTGTAGATATTGTCACAAAATGGGCCACTTAGAGAAAAATTGCTTTCGCAAACAGAATGCAGAGCGTAATTCAGCTTTTAATGGTAAATCAGTTAATTTTTGTAATTCTGTTAATCGCAGCACTACCCAAGTGAAAATCGGCAATAATTATTACAATTGCCTATTCGATACAGGTGCAGATTGTTCATTGCTTCGGCAACGGTTCTCTGGTTCAATTCCTGGTAAACGGAAAACCGTTAATGTTGTATTTACGGGTATAGGCGGTTGTCCCGTGCGATCAACACAAACCATTACGACCATTGTTGAGATTGATGAGGTAAAGGTGGAGCTAGAATTCTTTGTAGTTAGGGATGATCAAACCCAGTTTGACATTTTGATCGGTTATGATCTTTTAGAAATCCCAGGTCTCAGTGTTACTATGACTAACGCTGGAATTTCAGTAAAACGAAATCCTGATCTTAATATAGGTATTGTTGTGAACCAATTCATAGTCTCAGGCCCCATTTTGGGCATAAATACTGATGTTAAAGATCCGCTAATACTTGAAAAATTGACCAACATTTTAAATAGCTTTCGTCAAAACTTCACAACGGGAAACAAGGTTTCAAAAGTTGTTACGGCCGAGTTAGAGATTCGATTGAAGAACCCTGACAAAATAGTGCAGCGTAGACCCTATCGATTGTCCCCAGAAGAGCGCGAAAAGGTAAAAAATATTATAGAAGACCTCAAACGTAATGATATAATTCGTGACAGCTGTTCACCTTTTAGCAGCCCCATTTTACTCGTAAAGAAAAAGGATGGCACTGACCGACTCTGTATTGATTTTCGAGAACTTAACGCCAATACACTTACCGTCTTATTAATAAACGTAGACTAAGGCTGAAGTAACTTTACTCCGAGTATTAAGTCAGTAGTAAACATTTTTTATATTAATAAACACGGAGTAGGGAAGGAGTAAGCTAATCCAACTCTACTCTCGGAGTGAATGTTATACCTGCTAGCTACCTAGTTTAGCGACAGATTAAGGTTGGAGTAGCGTTGTCTTTGCGTAAATCTATATAATTTGTCAACTTTGACACGTATCTTGTCATTAGATGGCGACCGTTTTATTTTTCACAGTCGAATTGAGCGAATTTGTGTTTTTTGTTGGTGTGGTTAATTTTGTATTGTATTAAAATGGAAAGTGACTATTATTTAGATGATTTGATGTTGATCGACGAAATCGAAGAAATTGAAAATAGCGCTCCGCGCATAACAAAATAACCACAAAATAACCTTGAAAGACAATCTCAAACTGAAAAAGGTGAAAAAAAAACAGAAAAAACTGTCATCCCATGTATTTCTGTCTGTCACACGATGCTCAAATCGTTCATCGACTCATTCTTTTTACTTTTCAATTGCAAGAGTTGCCATAACATACGCGTTAATCCGAGAGTAAGGAAGGCTTTGTTAGTCTAAGCTTACTCCGTGTTTATTAATAATGTTATAAACACAACGCTACTCCTAGCTTAAACTGGTAGTAACTACTCCGAGAGTACGTTCCGATTAAGGAGGGAATAGGCGATTTTTATTAATAAGGCTGTTAGAGATCATTACCCACTACCCTTAATCGCGGACCAAATTGATAGCTTGGGCAAGGCACGTTATTTCACATGCCTGGATATGGCTGCAGGGTTCCACCAAATACCAATTGCCAAAAACTCTATAGAAAAGACAGATTTTGTAACCCCTGACGGCCAGTACGAGTTTTTACGCATGCTCTTTGGGCTTTGCAATGCACCCTCAGTCTATCAGCGGGCAATTAATAAGGCATTAGGAGATTATAAAGACAAAATCGCTCTAGTTTACATGGATGATGTCTTAATTATGTCACAAACTGTTGAACAAGGGTTACAGAATGTGAATCTGGTTCTCAAACGTTTAACAGATGCAGGCTTTTCATTAAACATCTCAAAATGTTCGTTTTTGAAATCCTCTGTTCAATTTTTGGGATATGTAATAGAAAATGGTACTGTTAAGCCCAGTCCTCTAAAGATACAGGCATTAGCGAACTCACCAATTCCTAAAAACATAAAGGAGCTTCGCCAGTTCAATGGCTTGGCTGGATACTTCAGAAAATTTGTTCCGAATTTCTCAAAAATCATGATCCCTTTATATGAATTAACAAAATTTAATGTGCCCTGGAAATGGACGGAAACCCAAGAAAAGGCTCGACAAGAAATAATTGACCGTTTAACATCATCCCCATTACTCACAATATTCGACCCCGATTTACCCACAGAGTTGCACACGGATGCTAGCGCTCTTGGTTATGGTGCCGTGTTAATTCAAAAGCTTCAGCAAACTTCCCATGTTATTGGTTATTTCAGTATGAGGACCACCAGTGCCGAGAGCAAATATCACTCATATGAACTTGAGACACTGGCCGTCGTCAAAGCTATTAAGCATTTTCGCCATTTTTTATACGGTCGTTCGTTTACAGTAGTTGCCGACTGTAACTCACTTAAAGCCTCTAGGCACAAAAAGGAGCTTACACCTAGAGTGCATCGTTGATGGTCCTACTTGCAAACGTTTCAATTCGACATAGAGTACCGCAAAGGAGAAAGGCTTGCCCATGCTGATTATTTTAGTAGGAATCCAGTCGGCTCAATCATCCCCGAAGAAACGATCTCTGATAAAATACCACCTTTAATTCAAAACCAACAGCTTCTTGCCAACGCCTCTACTCTTGACCACAACTGGCTACTAATTGCACAAAAGCGTGATCACCTACTAAAAGATATAGTCGATCAATTACAATCCGACTCTATCCCTAAAACAGTCGCGGACACTTATGTTATTTCAAAAGATAAATTATTAAGACGAAAGGTGCAAATTGAGAACAAAAGACGTAAATTAATTATAGTGCCACGTAATTATCGGTGGAATCTTATCTCACATTATCATAACTCGCTTCAGCATTTCAGTTGGGAAAAGGTATTGGCGAAAATAAGAGAGCAATATTGGTTCCCCAATATGTCGAAACATGTTAGGAAATTCATAGAAAATTGTGTTAGTTGTAGTGTCAGGAAAGGGTATTCGGGTGCTAGACAAATATCTCTACATCCAATTGACAAAATTTTAGTACCTTTTCACACCGTGCACGCTGACATCACTGGTCAAATGAATGGAAAGCGTAATAGTTCTGAGTATGCGTTCGTTTATATTGACGCATTTACTAAATATGTCCATTTAGTTTATTCAACCGATCGAACTTCTGAAACTGCTATTAGATGTTTTCGAGAACTTATAAGTATTTTTGGTACTCCAACCAGGCTTATAACTGATCAAGATAAAAGTATGACATCATTGGACTTTAAAAAATTCTGTCAAGATTTTGGTATAGAGCATCATGTTGTAGCAAAAGGTGCTAGCCGGGCTAATGGTCAGGTGGAACGTATAATGAAGGTGATTAAAGATAATATGTCTGTGGTGGAGCTTGATAAACCCTGGCACAGTGCAATTCAAGATTTACAGTTAGCTATCAATTGTACAGTTTCCAAAAGTACCAACAAAAGTCCCTTGTAATTACTCCTTGGTAAAAAATGTTCACCGCCAGGTATCAAGCTCCTCCAAGTTGACGATGACGAACCTGTTCAGGATCTTGTGGCTGTTAGGAATGCTTGTAAACAGATGATGGACGAGCGATCTATTCAGGACAAAATTCGGTTTGACAAAGGTAAAGCTCAAATCAAACCTTTCAAAGTTGGAGATTTTGTTTTAATGCGCATTCACGAACGTCATAATAGAAAATTAGGACCAAAATTTGAAGGTCCAATGGAAGTCTTGGAAATCCTTCCTAACGATCGTTACAAGTTAAAACATATTAACTTGCGCGGTAGTTCTGAAAAGATCGCTAGTCATGACTATCTAAGACCGGCTCCTAATGGACAAGCAGATCCGTTTGAAGAAAATGATAATGAGTCCCGCGTATGGGCGGGAGATTTGTCAGATAAAAACTAAGATGTTAAATTAATTGATTTGAACATTAACAATTTATGCTATGTTTATTTAAGTAAGTGCTACTTAATAAATACAGATGTGGTCTCTTTTATTCAAACCTCTTCCTTACTTCCTTCCCTCACGTTTGGCTGGCCACCAATACGTTTCCTTTTCCTGGTCTTGAGGCTAGCTCCCGGAATGGGTGATGCCATGATGCGAAGCTAGATCCCGGAATGGGTGATGCCATGATGTGAGGCTAGATCCCGGAATGGGTGATGCCATGATGTGAGGCTAGATCTCGGAATGGGTGATGTCATGATGTGAGGCTAAATCCTGAAATGTGGGTGATGCCTTGGTTTGAGACTAGATTCCGGTGTGGTACTAAATACAGCGCAGGGAACGCGCTGGAGCAGAATGGCCGTATGGGCGGCGTGACGCTTGTATTTATTTGATTATTTCTTTTTGTACTCTTTTTAGCTTAAAATAGTTTTAAGACTATATTTTTGTTATTTATAGATGGCATATAGCTTGTATTTATTTAATTTCTATTTTCTGTAACCTTTCTGCATCAAAAATAGCTTTAGCACTATATTTTGTCATACTTCCGCAATGATTATAACTTCCAGTTCAAAAATAAATTAAGAAAGCCATGAAATGTAATTCAAAAATCATAATTTATATTTTGATAAATTTTTAATATTTATTTAATAAATAATCAAATTATTAGTAACTTATTCTAGTGTTAAAATATGTAACTTGTTTTGCTCACGCCACGTGGCGTGAGGGCGTGCTTGTCGCACGGTATTTAAGGCGCTGTAGTAGAATAAATAATTCATTCTTCTTTGAACTTTTGTGTAAGCAGTTACTCTGAGTAAAAGTGATATACATTTTGTTTTCTTATTACCTTTAATTATGGATAATTTGGACGTTCGTGAGTTCTCCAGCGGATTTACGCCGACATGTACCTTGCGAATTTTTAGTTTTAATGAAAAAATCACACAGTCGCGCAGACATAAAAAGTAATAAACAAAACCAAAAAGAACAAAATGAAAGCTCACGCAGAGATCGCATTAATTCTTCATTTCCATTTAAAGCAAAGAACATTTTCGAAGAATTTCTTATTTTGGTCTTAACAATGGACGCTACATGTGCAATATTTGCCAAAAGTGAAATCGTGTAATTTGAGATGTTAATTTTATGTTTATCCGTTTCGACTGAAATAAAACATATTGCTACTACATTTTATTTATATGTTTGATTAATTTTGTACGCATTTTAAGATAAACTATCATGATGTTACTATCGCCACGTATTGCCTACAAATACCTAAAAGAATCAAATTTTCTCACTAATCGTTTAGTAATTTAAAAATCTTTTTAACCGACTTCAAAAAAAGAGGAGGTTCTCGATTCGATGCGTATGTTTTTTTGTGTGTAAGTATGTTTCGCCATTTCGCCGCCAATTATGGACCGATTTTCAAAATTATTTTTGTATTCGAATGAGTATACTTCTGGGGTAGCCGCAAGGTCACTAAAGTCAGGATCTGTTGATGGAATGCCATAAAAATCGAGGGAAGCCCTTTAATTTTATAGGTATATCCAACGTTGTTGTTTTATGTGTATGTTTCGCGATTACTCCGCCAATAATTGGCAATTAATTGTGGACCGATATTTAAAATTCTTTTTGTATTCAATTGAGTATACTTCTAGGGTAGTCGCAAAGTCACTGAAGTCAGGATCTGATGAAGGGATCCCATAAAAATCGAAAACACTTAAATTTTAAAGATACGTCTAATGTGTTTCATGAAGCTATTCACGTATTTGGTTGGTCTGGTAGTCATGACCCGAGCTGATGATGGAAGGATCCTTAACTTTTGGACTTGACCTGACCTGATCTGATCTGACCTCAGACCTGAATTTAATACCAGCAAAAAGATTTCATTCACTATAAAAAAAAATAAAAAAAAATGAAAACCGACTTCAAAAATATTGAAAAGTTAAAAATAATATAAGAATAAGTACAGAAAACATCATCACATCTCCTAAAAAGTATTTAAATTTGGAATCGACTTCAATATAGAAGTGTTGTCTGTACCTATTCTTATATTATTTTTAACTTGTCCGTGTTTTTGAAGTCGGTTTTAAATTTTTGTAACATATTTTTTATTATTATTTTTTTAGTGAATGAATTCTTTTCCAAGGTCAGGTAAAGTCTAAAAGTTACGGTTCATTTCATCATCAGCTCGATTCATGACTATCAGACGCAAATACGTGAATACTCGTAGTTTCGGAAAAAAACATGAAACACGTTGGACATACTTACAGTCTGATTTTTAATTTGACGGAATTCTGACAGATGTCAACCATAGACAAATCAGATATCAATAACATTTTCTGCTTAGATTTTTTTAAAATATTTAATTACAAAAAAAAATGAAACAGAATTAAATCAAGTAATGACATTGTAAATAGTGTTTGTTTTGTGCACTCAATGCCCACTAGCTATGATGTAATTTTTTAAGTGCTAAATGGAAAAACGGAGTAAAGCAACATATTTCTCAAATAAAAATATTTATTAATCATTATCACATAATATATCATCATTGTCGTCATCTTTATCAACTTGCATTATAAAAGAATCACACACACTATCCATTAGATCATTAAGAGGGCACATTTTATCCTCCTTTTTAATAATATGGTTTATGCATTCTTGCCATTTTTCAGCTGTGATATTATTTATGCCTTCTAATATTAATTGTTTCACTTTGCGCAACTCGGACTGCGGTGCATGTCGCGGCGTAAATAGTTTTTTTTAATTTTATATTTGACATCTTGTTAAATATTGACTCCAAGAAGTAGCAAAAATTTTACAAACGAAGAGGTTTTTCTAAAAAATGTACCTTTGGATTATTGAACAGGGATTCCAGTAATAGAAAAATAATTTCCTTGACAATTATTGTAACTTCAATAAAATGACATTAAACAATCTAATTATCATTTTAAAATTATCTGTAAATTTTTAAGTCTTAGTTTTTCTAATTGAAACCTTAAATTCAAGAAAGGTTTATTTTTTATTTTGCTAAAATGCTCTCACTTTTTAGTGAGATTTTTGCAGTGTTGGCAACACTTCTGAAATGTCAGAATTCCGTCGAATTAAAAATCAGACTACTTATATACATATAAGGGTTGCCCCCGATTTTCATGGGATCCGATTATATTGAAATCGGTGCCAAATTTTAAGACTTGCTAAGAGATCATCATTTGGCAACTAAGCTTGCTTGAGGCTTGTCTCTTCTAAAGGGCGGTCTCGAACCCCGGACCTCTCGATTGGAAGGCAAGTGCCGAGTCCACAGAGCCACCGACGCTCCTATATAATAGTATACATAACATTATAAATAATAGTAGTATAAATCACTTCATTTCACTCAGCAACTTTTCAAGTCATTTGCAATATTCGTAATGTTTTCATTACCGTAATGTCAATTCTTTTGCAATATAGCGTTCAACTCCACTACCTATATATGTATTATATTCATAATTAGTCCAAGGTATAATTATTATCGTATATATTACTATCGTAGTAACGCCTCCTCCCGCTACTAAATACGCGAATTTTAAAGACACCATTAAAAATATAAAAGAAAAATACACCTGGCAACTCCACCGTCACCATAGCTCATTCGTTTTTTTCGCGCTCTACGCAGCTGACACATATTTTACATGTTGATGTTTTTCAAAGTGATTATCTAAATAAAACTAAAATCCAGATACGCAGTGATAAAAATGGAGAAAAGATGTCAAAAGTTGTTCGAAAGTAAAATGGTTATCTTAACATAAAGAAAATAACCCAAGATGTCGAAACACAGTAAGTACCTACCTGTTTTGAAGATGCGTCGTAATTTTGATTTAGCTTGGCAAGAGGACCTAGATACAATTAATTTAGATAAAATTTTATAATAAGAAATATATTTTTTAAAACTGCCTGCTTTCCGTGGGAAAGCGTTACCTATCAAGGCAAATGAATTAGATGATGTATCTAGGTACCTACTTGATTATGAACTCTATTCATTGGATATAGGCTAAAGCACAAATACCTTTATAGGAAATTATGGTATATACGAGTAGTTTATATTTATGACCAAGTTTACAAAGAATTGCATTGAAAAATATTTTAATTGAGGTTGCCTATGTAGATAAAGTTTCTTGAAAACTGCAAACTGTTAGATGGTCCATAACATAACATGGAAATTCCTAATATCCTTCTAAAACTTGAGATAAATTACTCGAAAAATAAAGTCAAAGGAAATGAGCTTTGCAATAGCTGTAATATCACAAGTATTGACTTCAATTTCCAAACAATCTTCTTAAAATATCTGAGTGATGTCTTTAGATTACAATGCAATAAGTTTACAATGTCAGTACAGCAGGATCAGAAGGAAACATGACTATGCTTTTATAAAAGACCTAATAGAAGCTATTAAAAGCAATAAGAGGGATGAATATTTGTACTCCAATAAAAGTGTAAAATTATTTACAGTCATAAAAAGAATGATAAACATTCTAAAATATAAGTCATGTATAAAAACCTCAAAAATTTGCTTCTAATTTGAAAACCTACCAGCAGCCTGTGTGCTGCAATAATTTCTAACAATATCCTCCTCGGAGAGGCTCATAGAGAGAGGGCCAACCTCAACTATCATTCAGGTCACGAATGAACATGCTCTGTTTTCAGCAGCCAGTCTCGAACCAATTATCCATAGACCCCATATTTTTACCCATCGTGGGAATAAATAACCGAGGTCAATTAATTTTAAAAGTGGATAAGAGACTATGTAATACATTTTGTTACTATTTTGAATCAACTTTATAATAATAAATATTGTGAAATGGATAATTATACAAACAAATTAACAACTGCATAGGTAGCAGAAATGCTTGGCCCCATGCAAAGATTTCTAGAGTTTTACTATTCCTAAAAGGATGGTTCCATAGATTTATTTTAAAATAAAATAATGATTCCTTAAAATAAGTTGATAATAAGTTTATTGAAAATCTACACTTTCAATTGAATATTTCATGTTATAGATTTGATTAAATTAATGCATGCACTATTTACATCCAAATTATTCATAACGAAGAAAATTGTTAGTTTTTATGTTTGAATAATTGTATGAATACAATTGCTTTTACCATGCGGGTTAAATACAGTACATACATACCTTAACCATGTCTCAAGTCAATTTAAGGTATTTTTATAAAAAAAAAAGAAAAAAAAAGAGGTGTATTTTTATATTGTAATATATATATATATATATATATTTAAGAAAAAAAGCTGAATAAAGAACATAATAATAATTAAAATTAATAAATGTTTGACGACTTGATTAAAATATTGATAAATCAATAAGAAATGTTAGTTATTATAATTTTAAACTATAACTTATAACCGTTTACAATAGCTAGGCTTTATTAATTTTTTTTTTAAATAAGATTTTACTAATTTTATTCAATGTAAAATAATTTTTAGGTTTTAAAATATATTCCTTCGATATGACCTTAAAGATTAAGTGCAATAGAAAGGAAATGTATCACACTATTAGTCATCATCACTTATAAATAAATTTGGTTTGTAATTTGGCTCAATATTTCATTAGGAATGGCAGTTTAATTGTTTACACTAAGAGCTCAGATAGATATAAGTTTATGACTTTGAACGTTTGGGGGCAATTACAACATGCTTATGTATATGAAAAGTATTGTAAAATGATTCTGCGATATGGAGTACTTCCTAAACATTTTCTTTAGAAATTTTCTCAGGTGTATTATCAACTGACAGTAATTAAATGGTAAAAGCAAGACAGTATCAATTTCTTAGAACTGTTAGATACATAATTATGCATTAAGATGTTTTGCTGACCTCTCAAGTAGATGTGATATTTTATTAGAAATAGATAACACCACACTTTCAATACATATATTAACAGAAAAAGCTCAGTTTGATATCAATCAAATTGATCTTGCTAAACATTTGGCGGTGGTGTGAAACTAGCAGCATCTGATTTTTTGCTTAATATATAAAATTTCAAAATATTAAAGCTGATTTTAAATCTTGTAGTCTCAATGCAGATGTAAGTTGGAAACTGTCGCAGGACATAATGTACTTCTAAGATTTGTGATGCATTGATTCATTTGTAACTCATTGCAATAAAAAAAAATATAATAATAATATATATATTATATGATTATATGATAAATAAATTATATTTTATAATATACATGTAATCATGGCATAGTCTTATGTTTCAAATGTTGATACTTTTACCATAGGATTAATATTGTTATAAAAGAAAAAGAAACTCCTTTTCTTTGATTTTGAAATTTTTGCAGAGTTATAACTGACAGAGCTTAAGGAATCTAAGTATTTCCTTTTTAGACCATTACCACTCAGGCTTACTACAAAGAAATAATGTTTCATTCAGATCTATCCAATGTTTTAATACCAAAAGTTTCATTTTTCAAATCTTATGTTTATTTTTAAAGCAGAAGCATCGCATCAATCATTGCATTTTCACTGTTCAGCTTTTACACCAATTATCTAACTATAGGCAATAGAATAAGGTCAGATGATAAAATTAAAAAAATGAATAAAACGAGTTAAAAGACTATCACCCAGTTTCTGAAAGGCTGTTCAGCGATAAAATTAACTAACAAGCTGTCAATCTAATGTTAACCATGAATTGAGTTGCTGAAAGCTAAATCAACTTATCACTGTGTTAGTTGACATAGCTGTCAAATTTATTTCAAAATTATTAAGGAAAGACCCATTTTTGGTTTCCAAAATACATATGAATAAAACAAAATATATGATTTCAGCGATGTGACCGTGTCTAAAAATATTTCTCACAAGAAATCAAATGTTAAAGATAAGTGAATTTTGTCTAACCAACGTTTCGGAAACTCAAATTGATTTGACACTGCTGTTAAGATGACATGGATGTTAGTTGAACAATATTTTGATCGGCCTTTCAGAAACTGGGGGTATGTCTGGCAAAGCCAATGTATGTTAGCATAATGAAATATGGCATATGCAATCCTGCCATAGTTTTATATTATCTTAAGCATGGGTCATCTAGAAACCTGACATTGAAATAACCTAGACTCAAGAAAACTGACATTAAAAACTGCTATTATTAGCAAAACCACTGCCCAAAAAGTCACAAATCCTATACATAATTAGTTATGTATTAATTATAGTTTTCTCAAATTAAGATGGCTATTTTAAGAGATATTAAAAGTTTATGACAGCGACACTTAAGCAAGTTGTCTCTTCTCTATTTAAAGATTATTCCAGATATTTTACTTGTGAGAACTTTGTTATTGCTTTAGAAGTAACAAATAATAAAGGACCATAGAAATAAACATTTGATAAATTTATTTTAGACTTTTAAAATACTACTACTCAATCCATTAGTAGATGACTAAAGCAAACAATGGAGGAAAGTTAATCTAATTGTTCATCTTTCATATTAATATTCTATTTATTCATCACCCTCCAAACAATATGCTTCAAATTATCATGCATATAGGGCAGGATTAACTGTTTATTATATTCTAAAGGCGAATAAACATTTTCAGTAAATCACTATTTTACATTTTCGCGTGGCGATTATGTACTCTCTCCGTGGGACAGGCTGAAGGACATATATCTTTCAAAGCACATAAAATTTTTTTTTTAGGGAATCGTTAATTCTACATTTTTGCGTGGCGAGGATGTAGGTACTCTGTCCGTGGGACAAGTTAAAGGACAAATATATGTCCAGGCATATGAATGATTTTAAGGAATTGTTATTTCTACATTATCGCGTGGCGATTATGTACTCTGTCCGTGGGACAGTCCTAAGGAATTGTTAATTCTACATTTTCGCGTGGCGATTATGTACTCTGTCCATGGGACATTCCAAAGTACAAATAGGTACCTATAAAGGTAAATGATTGATTTCAGGATTTTATTACTATTACATTTTCGCGTGGCGATTATGTAGTTTGTTTGTGGAACAGACTAAGGCTAAATTATTTTTAATGTATTTGATATTCATTATTAACTTCTGTACTTACAAATATTTCACTGAGGCAAAATTAATTGAGTCTCTGTAGTGTACATTGAAATCCCATTAGGTTTCAATCTGGAAAGGGAACCGAAACTTACAAAGAGTTAGATAACACATTGGGTGACATATCCCTACTATTGGATGATCTAATAAATTATCGATATTTGCTAAATATTATAATATACCACGCTAGTTAGATTGGCAAACCTTTTTGCCACGGCTGGTAGTTCTTGAAATTTATAGTTATTATATGGTTAACATGAAACTGTTCACACTAGTAAACGTTATCTACATTATGAAATAAATATTTAATGTTATTGAATACCTATTGATAGTTAGTAAATAGGTACTAATGTTAACCTATTTATCAAAAACTCTAAACATCTACGATAGTTATACCTTGGACTAATTATGAATATAATGATAGGATTAAACGAACTTACCTAAAGTGAAGTTCAATCCATATTATATGAAGTAATTAGTTCAAGGTATGGAGCATCCCACCCTTCCCTTTTGAAGTAATAAATTACTAACAATATAACGGTAATTACTAACTATATAATACCAATATATATAACGGTATATATACCTAATACTCTAAACTAATGAGCTATGGTGACGGTGGAGTTGCCAGGTGTATTTTTCTTTTATATTTTTAATTGTGTCTTTAAAATTCGCGTATTTAGTAGCGGGAGGAGGCGTTACTACGATAGTTATACCTTGGACTAATTACTTCATATAATATGGATTGAACTTCACTTTAGGTAAGTTCGTTTAATCCTATCATTACTAAAAACACATCTCTACTTGAACTTTGCGCTGAAAGGTAAAGATGACTATATAAACACTAGTCTCTACTAAGTTAGCCACTGCGGTAATAATTCAAAAAACCGTTAGCATTTTGTCATTATATTTATTTAATCTTGTTCACCATTCAATCTCAAACGACCGAGAAGGCTTCAGAATGAATTAGTTATGAAGTCGACTCGACTGGAGCGCCTAAAAACGCCTCTATGCTTATTCAACAGGGGTATCAGTTAGTATTATCTGTCAAAGGAGACGAGATATAAATTACTGCTGATCTTGGAGACAATGAGCGCTGAATAATGCATGCCTTGTAAATTGAACCCTGGCGATTGCCTAACAACGCCTGTCAACGTGGACTTCTTGAAGGATGAGCGTTAAATATTGCCGTGTAAGAATATGATTGTAGAATATCATTCATCCTTTGAAGTTGCACTAGTACGGTTGGTTGACACGAGCCGGATATATCCATCTGTTGGAGACTTAGATATATACATTAATTAGTTAATTTAAGTTTCTCAAAATGACACAATTTCCAGTGACATCCAGTAAAACAGATTATACGGTATAATTTCGTTACAAATTATGTATTTAAGTGTCACGTAAAATGATGTCAATAATGAATAGAATTTAAAACAATACCAATATAATAACAATGTCAAGCAATTCGAATAAGTCATTATTAATAAATTCCAAAATGAAATCACGAGATCAGATATTAAGTATTAAACAATGATAACATTTACACATATATGTCATTTATTTCAAATAATCTTATCCTTAATAAATTCGTCAACTGATTAATACATTTTGTTAAGTGAATAATTGAACAATTATTTTTAAATTCGTTAGTATTAGTAGGATGTAATACGACCGGCATAATGTGCAATTATGTTACTTTGAAAAGGAAAAAACTGCCAGGATTTTGTATAACACTACAGCTACATTCGTGTCTGTGACGACTAAGACTTTGCATTTCGTCTATTCTTATTTGAATAAAGGCTAACGTAGCTAAGCACATATAACGATGCAGGCGTTAACGCTAAAATTCATGCAATCGGAATCTTAAGAATCGCAATCTAAAGAAACTATCGAAGCTTGTCAAGAACAGGAGGGGCCTGTCGTGTCAAGAGCAGTTCGAACCTATGAGTTCCCGAACCTTTGAGCTAGCGTGGAAATTATTAAATCGGGCGTACGAGACAGGGTTCCATCGAGGCTCGATAGATTGGCCGAACAATTTTGATGGGAGGCCGACGCGAGAGCCCACCATTATTTCCCCGTCAAAGTGATTAAATAAATAGTTCCACAGCCTGGACCGAGTTATTCCGTAATTACGGGGCTTTATTACCTAGACACGGCCCTGGAATGTTTTGGATCGGACATAGGTGGGGTTACGTGTACTGTAAGGTCTGCGAGATGTGCTCGTGATTGGTCGCGCAGTAATTTTGATTTAAGAACACGCGCACACGCATCTAAAATTCCTTTTGCGCAGAATGTCAAAATTGCGAATTGTCTTGGTCTTACAGCGTCCATATCGCGAAAGGTCCTAGTCAAAAATAGATATAATGACAGGGCACGACAAACAAAAAGCTGATTAGTCCGTCAATTCGATACAAAAAACCCGATCCATAGAAAGTATAATTATTAAAAAGTCGCTCTTTAACACTATTGTAAAATGAGAACCAGTTACAACTAGTTACATGCATATACCCTTTAAGTAGCTGAAATATCAAGTACCTAATTTAAGAGTTGAATTAAAAAACCGGCCAAGTGCGAGTCGGACTCAGGCACCGAGGGTTCCGTACAAAATTATTAAAAATATTTTTTTTTATATATTTCAGTTGATTGGATGAAAGGTGAATTGCGGTTTATGACGTAATAAAAAAACTACTTGTCTCGTTCAAACCAATTTTCGGTGGAAGTTTCCATGGTAATGTACATCATATATTTTTGTAAGTTTTATCATCCTCTTATTTTAGAAGTTACGGGGGGGGGGGGGGGGCACATATATCATTTTTGAAGACCTATCCATAGATATCCCACACGTATGGGTTTGATGAAAAAAAATTTTTGAAAAATTTTTTCAGTTCTAAGTATCCCCAAAATTTATTGTTTTTTTTTCTATTTTTGTGTGGAAATCTTAATGCGGTTCACAAAATACATCTACTTACCAAGTTTCAACAGTATAGTTCTTATAGTTTCGGAAAAATGTGATTGTGACATACGGACAGACGACGTACGGACTGTGACAGACAGACAGACGGACATGACGAATCCATAAGGGTTCCATTTTATGCCATTTGGCTACGGAACCCTGAAAATGGAAGATGTTCAATGAATATAATAAAATATTTTGTTTTTATCGTCTTGACATTGTATGTTCACATCCTGTATGAAGTAAAATTCGTAGTTTGAAAAGTACACAACAGATATACGAACGTAGCGCGAATATCAAACAATCAAACGACTAATATGCAAATTAACAATTATTTATCATAATTTTATAAGAAGCAACCAAGCATTGTCTGTGAAATTACTTATGTGAAATAATACTTATGATTAAAATCATCATTTCATTAAATGAAAATTAATGAAAAATAGCAATCATTACCATGCTTAACGAGGCTAAAGCACAGCTAGAAGACCTATTTTTCAATCATTCGACTGATCTTAAGCGCTCGATTACTATTAATTTTCGCTCGACTGCAAAGAATCTAACCGTCAAGCGAGTGTTAATGGGTGCGATGAATTGGTTTCTCCCGTTCCCGGATCGCCTTGACTATGAACAAAACAGAAATCGAGGTTGGTTTACATCGGGGAGAATTTCGCACGCTCCTTTCGAAGTGCTAAAGGCAGATATTACGTACGTGACGTGCAACTGTTTTTTACCTCAACTGTTTTTTAATTGACACTATATCAATTGCGTATTTCCATCGTCGTAGTCTGAAGAACCCAGTTAACCAGAGCCGATTTGATGTGTCAATAGTAACAGTTGTTGTTAATTTAAGTTCTTCGATATTTTTGGAAACCATTACATGCAATGATAATTATGATAAATAAATTAATACTAGAGTCTTTCCACCTCCGATAGGATTGGTCAACACAGTTTTAAAGAAAATTATTACAATTAATTAATTGTACAGTATGTTACAATTACAAGAAAACGCAAAGTCACATATTATGTAAAATCAGCCATAATACGCCCACTACTAGGCATGGGCCTCTCCAAAAAGAAGGTTTTGGCCCAGTGCGAGTTGGTAGAGAATAGTGACTAGAAAATGGACTATGACTTAAGTTACATTTGACGTAGGAATGCGATTTTAAACGAGTGATTTCGAAATAGATCCCCATCATTTGCGGAAGGTCCTAGCGGTCACTAGAACTGCGCCATGTTAGTTTTGTATCTTAGGCGCCATAACCATTCCGCGAATCTCGAAGAGGGTCGATTCCACTAATAACCCTAACAGAAAGGTTGCGTTTAACCAATCAGAGCTTACCTAATCGCGTTATTAAATATTTAAAAGACGATCGTTGCGTTCCGTTTGGTTAAGCTCTTCATTCCGTTTCAAACATTAATTTTATTAGTGGAATAGTGCTTTAATTTTGTTTGCATCGTGTAGCTATTTATATAATTAATTAATGGGCAGCGCCAAACAGACAGGTAATACTCGTGCGAGTGAATAAATAAAATAGCTGCCTTGATATACTAAATTATAAAAACACACAAAACAACAGATAAAACAGACCACCATTAAAAGTTTCTGTTCTTCTCCAGGTCTCAAAGTGGGAAATTTTGTCATTATCCGCTATCCTCAGTCATGAATCCTGGATAACAATCAAACAAACGTATTAAAGGTCAATCGAACAATCGACATGATTTCGTAAAAGTAGCTATGTTATTAGGAACTTTTATAGGTAAGGTAAGTACATAAATAAGTTTGTACGGCATCCCCGGTGAGCGAGTCCAACTCGCACTTGACAGCTTTTATCATAAAATATAGTTTAGCTGCAATTTTAACTATTAATATATAACATAATATTTTAATTGGTTAAAATTTCAGTTTATCACATTATATTAGTTAATTGGCAGTTTTGTTTTACCCAGGTAGGAGTACCTAGCCATCCCTAATCCAAATGGGTAATGGGTAGGTACCTTTTGATCCCTTAGTAATTTCGGGAATAAAACTCTTACATTGTGTACGATCGTATATTTTTGTTGCTATAGTTACACTTATATTTTTGTTGCTATAGTTACACTTATATTTTTGTTGCTCTAGTTACAAATTTCGCTTGCCAACTTACCCTAGGTAATTCTTGACAATACCATCATAATAGCGACCAGGTTAAGGACCTTGGCTTTATTATTGATAGCTCCTTGAGCTGGGTTCCACAGGTAGCCGACATCAGTCGCAGAGTAACGAATACTTTGAAATTTTTATGTCGCTTTAAAAACTTCCTTCCAATTCCGACCAAAATTCTGTTGGTACAAACACTAATTCTGCCTCTACTTGACTATGCCGACGTGTGTTGCTCGGAGCTACGAAGCGACCTCCTTAATAAGTTAGAACGTTTAATGAATAATGCCATACGGTTCATATTTGGCATCCGTAAATACCATCACATCTCTAGTTACCGGTCGCAACTTAAATGGCTTCCCATTAGATGTCGCAGAAGAGTCAGGACTTTATGCACACTTTTTTTGCACAATTATTTCTGATCCCCGGTTTCCTACTTACTTAAAAGGTGATTTCAGTTTGTGGAGGATATAACCCAACGCAACCTACGCTCTTCTAGACGTCATATTATTGATATACCTCTATTTCGAACTGGCTTTATGTCCGATTAGACGTCATATTATTGATATACCTCTATTTCGAACTGGCTTTATGTCCGATTCCTTCACTCTACAAGCAACAAGGCTGTGGAATTCCCCACCGATTGATTTGAGATGTTTGACATCTCTTTAAGAAGAGAGTTCGAGAGCATTTCTTGAAAATTGCAAATAAATAACTTTTTTTTCTTTTTCTCTGACAACTCATAATCGTTCGTGGTCACCATCATTCATCATCTGTATAAATATTTATATTATAATATAGTTATAATATATATATTATGTATCTGTATATATATATATATATATATTGTATGTGTGAATCTGTGAGTATGTGCGTGTATGTAAGTATGTAAGTATTTTCTTTTTATACCACAATATTTTAATATCACATTTTTTTCTTTTATGCCGCCATCTATTTTCTCTGCTTGGCCCAATGGTCGGCTGGTAGAGAGCGATGTTCATCGCTAAGTCCGCCATATGTACAAACCTATTGTAACATGGAAGTATAAATAAATAAATAAATATATATTCAGCTAGAGGCACATGTTCTTGACAATGCTGTATGTATACAGTATGTTACAATTACAGGATATGTCTTTTATATTGATAATATAATACGAGTAGGTATCATGAATTTAAATTATTAACTACTAGAATTTCGGATGACATGGAAAGAATATCTTCAATTCTATAAATTTAGATAAAAAGAAACATAAAGCTTAGATCTAGTGTTACAATGATATCTACTCATCTTACGTCACCACGTTAAAGGATACCTACCTATTCTGCGCCTCTTTGCGAAGAGTCTATTTAAGTTTCCTTACTGAAAATCGTAATTCTTTCTTGTGATTCAATTACAGAGTGAAGATGCCATCGCAGGCGTCAAATGCAGTCTGAGTGGTTTTCCCTTTGAAAGAACTTCATTTCTACTTATTCATCGCTCTGGTAGCTCATTTATAATGGTACCTAGTTACCTACTCTACATAGATTTAATTCTTGCTTATGGTAAAAAGCTAGACAAAAACATGTAGCAAGAAATCAACTGTATAACGATGACATACACTATAAAAATATGATGGAGAAACCCGAGCAGGCAACCCTGATGCAGTCTCCCTCCGGTGAAAATTGTATGGTTTTCTTTTTTTTACTCTTATTTGATGACTATATACGACAAGGGTCATCATTTCAGCCAAGAGACGCCCACTGTTGGTCCTCCACGATCATTTAAAATGAAACAGAACAAGATTTGCGTTTAGTGCCTACTCGTTTTAAACGGCAATAGTTCCAATAAATCATTTTGCTGTAAACGTAGTATCAGTAAGTGCAAAATGGTAGGATAATTTCAGCAAATACCTAATCATATTTTGAACTATAAATAACATAAGACACGTTAAAACGTTTAATTGCCTTAATAAAATAAATAATATAGTATCAACACTCGTTGTCAGTCAGATTCAATGTAATAATACGTATTGTTGACCCGCATCGTAATAGAAGAATGAATTCAAGACTGTTTCCACATGTTTATAACCAGCTTTCCTTTTTTTATATCACAAAGAGTTGCTGCTTACGAAATTGTTGGAAAAGAATATCAAAGCTGGTTACACGTTTTTTGACGTTGTGAGTGTACCTACCTCCTTTATCTAACTGTAGGTACTTACTTAGCTACACATTGAACACAAAAGATGACTAGGTACATTTTATTTGATACATACAATATAACTTCAAATACCAGAATATTTTAAGCATAATAATACTAGTAAGTTGTAGATCTAGGAGATCGTCTAATATTAAGGTTTTGATACTTAAAATCTAAAACTCTGGTGTTATAACTTATAAATTACCAAATTCTGAAGATACTTAGCTTGAAGTTGTGTCAGTTTTTTTTTTATTATTATTATTACTAATTTAACACTCCACAGACTCGTGGTCCGTGCTCTTTTCGTGGAATCTTCTCATTGTGATCTATTTTGTTATAATTATTATATTAAGACTTACGACTACTTTTTACTCCTAATCTAAGATGAGTTGCGGAACTCAATCAATTTAAAAATTTTAATATATATCTTAATAATATCTATTTATACTTATATATACTTAATTATACTCAAATATATATCTTAATAATATTATACTATATGTTAATAATTTATGTATGGACTATTTCACAATTTTTGGATCATTATAATTATTATGCCAGTATTCCTGGGTAACTTATGCTAACAAGATTTGGTCAGTTAATATACTCGTATTTGGCATAATATATGTTACGTGTTTTTTTTTTTTTTTAGTTACACCAAGGTCGCTCCGCTTGATAGGGCCCTGAGCACCATTTTTTTATTGTATTCCATGACCACTTCATCTGTTGCTATGCTGGGAAGGGCAATGAGACGTCTAATTGCGTCGTCCTCCTTCAACTCCCGGTAGAAGTAGGTGCAGGATACCGTGGGTCTGGTAATGGCAACCACCGCGTGAGGGACACTATCGTGGACAGGGTTCTTCCTTTCTGCTCCTCTGAGCACAACCACGTGATCGTACGTTAGTCCCTGTGCTTCGTGGATCGTCAGCAGTCTAGATTGTTCTCCGGTGCCGAACCCTTCCCTCCCATACGCTTCTTTCTCGTCTTGAGTAAAGGTAAGGAAGAGAGTATTTGGGTTGCCCCTTCGTAACACCGCCTCCGATGCCATTCTGCATGTCATGGACCTCAGCACTTGCCGTGATGTGTAAATACCCTTGTAGATGTTTTGGAGGGCATACACCACATCCATCGGACTTCGGTGTGTGCAGAGGAGCTTTTCTGTTACCGACGTGATGGCGGCGGGGCTTCCATAACGCATCTCGAACAGGTTGTCTCAGTCTATGAAGGGGATCTGATTTGTATCGGTCATTAGTACCAATTCTCTTGCCCCGGTCAGCCTTGTTGCCATGATGATAGCTCCAAAATGGACTAGGAGAGCTTCGTCCACCAAAAGGCGTTTTGATGCTTCCACACCATTGATGAGAACTGAGGCAATGGTTAAGTTGTGTCAGTTAAATAGACTTAAATTGAGTTAAATTGAGTTAAATTGAGTTAAATAGCCAGAGAGCATAGTGTTGTTTGAAACGACCTGAATAGACCATAAATATTTCCCTTGCTAAAAGCGATACAGACTGTAGGTACTAAAAAAAAAAAATCGGCCAAGCGCGAGTCGGACTCGCCCATGAAGGGTACCGTAGGATTTATGACGTATTAAAAGAATTACTTACTAGATCTCGTTCAAACCAATTTTCGGTGGAAGTTTGCATGGTAATGTACATCTTATATTTTTTTTTAGTTTCATCATTCTCTTATTTTAGAAGTTCCAGGGGGGGACACACATTTTACCACTTTGGACGTGTCTCTCGTGCAAACTATTCAGTTTAGAAAAAAATGATATTAGAAACCTGAATATGATTTTTGAAGACCTATCCATAGATACCTCACACGTATGGGTTTGATGAAAAAAAAAAAAAATTTGAGCTTCCGTTCTATGTATGGGGAACCCCCAAAATTTATTGCTATTTCTATTTTTGTCTGAAATTCTTAATACGGTTCACAGAATACATCTACTTACCAAGTTTCAACAGTGTAGTTCTTAAGCCGGCTTTTGACTATGGGATGTAATGTAATATATATTACATTTTGAGATATAATATTTTATCGCTTGCCATACTTTTTTACGAGACCGTTCTCACTGTGCTATAATATATATTACACCCCAAACTGTAAATATTTTTTCGCCCGACCGAGCTATATTTGAAAGCTATTTAGGCGGTATATATTTTACCTCACGTTCCCGCACACCGCACCTCTGCCCCTGTCTCGCCTTCATTTCGAATCGTGCGTGACGGTTATGCGCACGTACCTAGCTGTCCGCATGTTATAATTTTTGGGTATTTTGGTTCGCAATCTTTTCATCGTGACAATCGTGAAGAGTAGGTATAAAATGAATGAAATTAAGGATGCTGCATGGAGAAACGTAATAAGAAATTCACTATAAACTTTTCTTAGTCTAATATGATTCGATATCCAGAATCGACGTTTATTGTATTTTTTTTCTAAATAATGAGACATGTAAATCGAATACTGCATCATCTTCGTCTGATGAACTGTCGAAAGTATCTAGCAAAACAATTTCCATATTATCCATTTAATAACGAGAGGTCAACCGTTTCAATAAAAGACGTTATGATGTAAGGATCATAGAAGCTGAACTATTCTAAAAAATATATCTGATAGTGAGAACAGCAAACCCGGGATGTAATATATAGCTGAACATGTAATATATATTACATCCTATAGTCAAAAGCCGGCTTTATAGTTTCGGAGAAAAGTGGCTGTGATATACGGACGGACAGACAGACAGACAGACAGACATGACGAATCTATAAGGGTTCCGTTTTTTGCCATTTGGCTACGGAACCCTAAAAATGGAAATCTAATTAGTCAAAGTCAAGTCAAAAATATCAGACATGTTCTTTTTTGGCTTTGCCAAAATATCAAAAACTACTAACATAAGGCGAATAAAAAATTTGGGATGTGGGCTGTATACGTCATAAGTTCAGAAAAATTACGTAAGTATGACGTCACGCAGCAACAAATCACAAACGGTCGTTTTAATTTTAAATAACGCAAATAAGCAATTACACTCTTGAATACACACACAGATTTTAATTTCTAAAAAAATTGTTAAATGAAAACGATAAGATACTTTGTAACATAATGTCCTTAAACAAGAACCTACATTATCAAATACGTTTTCCGTGTTACAGGTACGCACTTAAAAATACTAAAAGCAACAAGATACTTTGTACTGATTTGTAACATAATGGCCTTAAACAAGAAGCTACATTATCAAATACGTTCTCTGTGTT
Organism: Schoenobius gigantellus; assembly: GCA_963935595.1. Classification (NCBI taxonomy): domain Eukaryota; kingdom Metazoa; phylum Arthropoda; class Insecta; order Lepidoptera; family Crambidae; genus Schoenobius; species Schoenobius gigantellus. The sequence goes on along the minus strand of OZ012541.1, from coordinate 11,115,695 downwards.
ACACGCACTTATAAATACTAAAAGCAACAAGATACTTTGTACTGATTTGTGACATAATGGCCTTAAGAACAAGAAGCTACGTTATCAAATACGTTTTCCGTGTTACAGGCACGCACTTAAAAATACTCAAGGCCCTGAAACTCAGTCCTGTACCTTGCCCAACAATAGTATCATTAGCGTGTTTTGCAGGGCGACATTACCATTGCAATTCTCTGCACTTAGCAGGGTAACGGCCCCTAATATCGCTCCAAGTGCAGAAAGCAAAAGATTCAACGACATAATCACACTAAAAGCATTCCTCCGGCATTGTGCGGAGGCGATGTTTACCTGGGGGTATCCTTCGTAATGAACAGAGGTTGGAAATGTCAAAAGGAGGAAATGTGAAAATCTGTGTGCCGCAGCTTTTCTTCGCTTTCACAGCGGTCGCATGAAATAAGGGCGAATTTTTTTAACGTGAATCGGATTTTTTCATGTATTTCACGGCTTGTAGTCGTCGGCATTTAAAATAGCATGAGATGTAGTATTTTATAAATAAATAAAGAGTGTTTTTGTTAACCGCAACATCAAATTGTTTATTTTGAAGTCGGTGCCAAATTTGAGCTCATGATCATCGAACATCCGCATCGACTTCAAAATACAAAATGTGATGTTGTGTGTATTTGCATATTACTTTTGACTATTTGTTTTTGAAGTTGGTTTTTATTTTTTATTTAATTTTTTTTTGATACCTAATGCAAGCACACAAAATTTGCCTCGTGACTAACTAAAAATAACCTGTATACTGTTGGAATAAAGCAGGCTAGTTGTAACTTATGAGGCACTAGTTTTAGTATTATAAGGCGCTAAAAACGTATCAGCTCTAGCTCAGAGACAGTCGTTATGTACTGTTGTCGGATACTCAGTATGATTTGTGATTAAAATCATATTTGGTCATGTCGGTAATTGCTCAATATTTGTGTTATATGTGAGTTGTTTGCTTAGAATACTAGTATAATTGTTGAAACATTTAACTGATTGTATGTTTCAATGTTGTCTTTAGCAACTTCTTCCGCTCCTGATTTCTAATAATACTATTAAAGTTTCAAGAAAGATATTCCGGTGTTTGAATTATTTCTTCAATAGCATCTCGAACCATAACGTCTTGCTATAACTTTCATAGTTGCATTTGCGCCGAAAGTACCCGCCCGCGCGCGGGCGCGGCCACGTACTGACGAGGAATGCCTTTCATTAGTCCCGCATACTTCGCACGGATACCTCTAATAAACGCTCACAAAATTAAAATGGAAATATTTGGGAGGATTTATGGAGGCCTTGATTAAAGAAACCGCTTGAACACGACGCTGAATGAATGGGATGTATTCAATAGCTGTAAGACGTTATTAAGCATTTAAAGTTAATGATGGTTGATCACTATTAAGACAGGTCGGTCTACGAGTGCTTTATTTTACCAGCGAGCTTAACTAATTAGTTACCTCGTGTAGATTTTTTTTAAGAAGGCTAAGCAAATAACCCTATTCCACCTGGTGACAAGTGGAAATAGAGTCCAAATGCGAAGATAGCAAGTGCAGGAGAGAGATTAAACGCCGTATTCATCCATTTCTTAATCGTGCAACATAGAAATGAGTTACCGAATTTCTTGTTACGCATTTGACTGGTAGTCACAGTTAGACGGTGACAACGCAGGCCAGCACGTAGTCTTAAAAGGAAGAGAAGGTGGGATTAGTGAAAAAAGCGCTTTAGGACACACACTTAATGTAAGTATACATATAAGTTCTAACCTTTATACATATTCACGGTTTTCAGATTTTCCCTTATTTCTTGCCAAATTTCATGATACTAGGTCATCAGGAAGTAGGTATAGGTTTTCAGTACCTCGTCAAATGGCAAAATTTGCGAAAATATGCCACATAAATGGCCATATCTTTTGATCGCGTTCACTTACAAGTGTAATTTTGCACAGCTGAAAGAGACCATAGACCCGAGTATTTGATTTGAATTTAAGTTCGATATCTGACAGGATTCCCGAGAAAAAGGGCCTTAAACAGACAGGCGGACAGACGTACAGACGAATAACGAAGTGATCCTATAAGGGTTCCATTTTTTTCCTTTTGAGGTACAGAACCCTTAAATTGGGGATACTAAGTACCCAAGTAACATTTTAGGTTCTAGAATGGTTTTGAAAAGGTTCTAGAACCTATATATGGATATCTGCTACTAAGTCTTAATAGACTCAATAATGTTATATTAACCTTATAATAACCCCCTGAGTGCAAAAAGGGCCCACGTTTTAGAACCTTTCTGAGAGCTACAGCAAAACCTATAGTTTATATCACAATACCTTTATTTAAGGTTAATATAACCTTCTAAAATGTTGTTGGATGTATCTTTATGTTAACTTAAAACCGTTTTTAGACATGAATAAATGCTTTTCCGAGACTCCCAGGTTTTAAAATGTTTCTATTTAAGATTTATTACACAGAAACAAGTGAATTTCAAACCTTTATTTATAATGGCGATTCCTTGTTTCAAAATGGCGAGATAAGGTAAGTGTTGTATTCATAAAAATAATAAGTTGCTTGCTGACGTCAGGAAAAATTAAAAAATACTGCGACTGGCACTTTATTGTAAAACTTCATGATAATAAAGCTGTATAAGAGGTGGGCCCTTCGTAAGTTAAAATTCTGAAGATATTTTAATAAAATAAAAATTATAAAATACGATGGTTGGTGATAAATTGCATTAGAAATGAAACTTTTATCTATATAAAACATACATTTTAAATGTATAGCACACATTACTTAATTTTGCCTTATTTAATTTGTCAAAATATTGCTTTTTGTTCCGATATATTTTTTATTTCAATAAAAAATATGGCTGCCGTTAGGAAATTACAAGAAAGAATTTAAATTAACCTTTTCAGAACTGTAACAGCTAAAAGCTAATTATGTTTGCCAAAATAAGATCTAAAGATTATCTGGCGGAGCTAGTTAAAATTACTAGGCTATTTTTGCAGTTGCTTAAAACTCGCAGAGATAACTGAAATTTTTTGAGGATGTTTCTAAAGCTTTAAAATATTCTCGTTAGACTTAAATCATGCCGTAAGCTTATACAATAGCATTACTGGTTGGGGTTTTAACCACATAATCCTAATTTGTTTGTCTAGATAACTCTAATATAACCTAAAGGTTTCATGTAGGTTTTAGAAATGACTTACAGGTGATTTTAAAATTCCATAACTTTATAGCTATATATAAGTTAAAAAATTAACCTTTAGATCTCACTTTAGTATTATGCTAGCTTTTCTAGAACTGAATCAGGAGTCTACGACAACTTTAAGATCTTAGGACTGTATGCTTCTAAAACCTAAGTAAAAATAACGTTAATTTAAACTCTTGTCAGCGGTTCCAAAGTTGTAATAATAGTCAATTAGTTTTAGGACTTATTAATCTTTCTGAAATACTAAATACGACCAGATAGCAAAACGTTAACCTTTTTATGATTCTTTTAAAACCTTGAGGTAAAGTTTACAACCGAGACCCGAAAAAAATGTTACTTGGGTAGTTTACTAGCTAATTAAGGTTGTTAACAGTTTACCAAATACGTTACATCACAATCAGTTATACATGAAAACCTGTAGGTATATCATGAAACAGAATAGAATAGTGTGCGTTAATTAGTATCAAAGACATTATAAGAGATAGACCGACAATACGCGCGGCCTCTAAGAAACCCCCTTCAACCACAACAGCGGTCAGGCGGCCGCTACTCATACTGTATTTGTACTGCATTCGACTGTCGAGCGCGCGTCAAGTTATAAAAATACTTAAACATGCCCAAATAACTTCGTTTTGTAGTGTAAAAAACGAACAGTAATAAAAACTAAATCACATTGTAACATTATTTATTACCGATGAGTCTTAATTATGCTTATTTATTTAGCTATTATCATATCAAAATTGGTTGAAGGGGACTTCATACATTTCGTTTGCATTGTTGGTCTATAATGTCTTTGATTAGTATGATATAGTTATAGACTATAGGGTGTAAACAATATTTTTTTCTCAATTTGGCCGAATCATAGATTTTCAGTTCCACGTCCGGTGAAAATTGAGACAAAATGTTAGTTTTCACAAGTGAAACTATAACAGATTAAATGAATTAAATTTCTTGACTACTTGTTATTTGAAAAATGAATAAATAAATTGAATTTAGTTAAATTAAATGTCTACAAAGAATTTCATAAAAATGACCTTTTGATTTGCTATAAATGAAAATAATAGCGTGCACTTCCTTAAATGTTCTATCTATTTTTGAATTGCTGAATAAATTTGGTGAAAAGGGGACAATCGACTTTCGTTTAAAGAAATTTATTCTTATAATTATTCAAACAATTCTATCAAAATTTTAAGGTTTTGATCTATCTAATTTTACAAACTTACGAATCAAAACCTTAAAATTTTGATAGAATTGTTTGAATAAATTTATTCAGCAATTCAAAAATATTGTGTTTTTTACCAAGTGTCATTTTTGATCTCTTCTCAGTTACCTAATACGCATCTTCTTTGTGTAAAGGTGAAACATCGTCGGATATTTTTTTTTGATTCCATATTTACACAAAATGAATACTTACATAAACATGCCACACTATTAACCTATAAATGGAACCAATACAAGCTTGTAATAATTGTAATTTAACAAATTATGCTTATTGCATGGATTCTATAGGTAGTGTGCGTATTATTTGCTGTTTATAACGTTATATGTTATTTGACTCAGTAAAATATACCTACTTAAAAAAATATTTTTAATCCACATCATATTAGATTGCAGCGATCATGTCAACAGTGTAGATCGATCTAATCGAGGGCTCAACCCTCCAGCATCTCAAGAGCTGACCTAATTCTGCCCCGAGTGGTAGTCACGTCCTGCCGGAACATATTTATAGACCGGTGCTCATTATGCAGTGCGATGAACTATCCAAAATGTATTATCTCTTTTGCATTCAATGAACTTCCATAATAAGTAATATTAAAATGAATTAATTAGCTACTTCATGCTGCAGTGTGATTACTTCTTTTTAATATTCCGCCCAGAAGGGTTTTTCGAGTAGGTACCTAGTCTGTATTTCATCAGAGATATGATTTCAATAGAATATAAAAACTTGGGCCCTGTAGTGAACAAATATACATTATATTTTTTTATACAACTACCAGCTAAGTTAGCAAACAAGTATACCGCACCTGAAAACCACAGTGTACGTTTCCAACTTGTGACATAAGATCTAAACACGGTACCCAGTAATTTCACAGCCACCCTTCAAACCGGAACATCGCAATACAAGTACTTCTGCTTTGCGGCAGAAATAGGTAACACTGAGGTACCCAAGCAGGCGACCCTGGTACAAAGTCTCCGTCTGTTTTGTTGAAGTACAAATAAATACAATTGCATCATTCATTACTCTAATTTACTACGACTGCTGATCACGTGATCCTGTTGGTTGGGTTTCTGTGGGGCAAAAGCTTTTTGAGTTTTTTTACAGTAAATTTGCGAAATAAGTAGGCTATCCAATAATGGTTTGTGACTATAGTACATGTGGTTCCTGGAAGATTTGTGACTGCAAACCTCACAAGGACCCAATGCACGTTGCTAACTTGTGACATAAGATGACAAGTCATAGTACCGAGTAATTTCACTGCCTATATTACCCTCCATACCGGAACACAGCGTTGCGAGCACCGCTTCTTGGCGGCAGAAATAGGTAACATTGAGGTATACCTGCGCAGACAACTCCGGTACTATAGAATCCCTTCTGGTGACTCAATAGTGGAGTTTTTTCCAATACATAAAAAAACATCCCGGTGGCAACTCTTAGTCATGAATAGTGTCCGGAATCCGGATCTAGTAATAGAAACGCTCCCATTAACATGGGACTCAGAAGTTGCAAATAACATTTTCTTCATACTTCAAGAATTAGTATTATTTCATTTTTTAAAAGGTATTTTTGTTAATGTTAACACGTTGTTAATTTAATGTTCCATCTGTTTTGTATAGAGATTAAGTGTCAGAAAGGGATAAAAATTGTGTAGTTACCATCGTTTCTTGCGAAAAAATATACGGATCTGTTATAATTTTTATGAGAAACAAGACAATATAAAAAAAAAAAATATTCTAAAAATGAAGCTTAAAAAATATGAATTTGATTTACTGCGAGCAAAGTTAACCGAAATTTTTCACATCAGAAACCGGTTCAAAATGTTCAGTTCCTTCGAATTTCTTATCTTAACAAAGATCCAATAAATTCAAGGAGCATACCTACATTTTAGAGGCCTTTGTTTTAAGAGGAACATTAAAACAGGAAATTATTACAAACACTTACGCGATTACTTGCTGACTTGGTTATATTCAAGCTCCTCGACATAACCTCGATAAGGTTCCGGTGATCTTGCTGATTTCCTTAGCAAATGTGCGATGGTCTTCGGAGTGGTTCCATTGTGTATCCAGGGATTAACGGTATTAATGGGTCTGGCTGAACAAAGAGCCCGGAAATGTTAAGCAACTGCGAACATAATAGTAATGTGAGTTTTATTGGGTTCATGCGTTTTGTGTTTTATGAATTGCAAACTGTCTCTCTTATATAATGTAGGTACATAGGTAAGTTGTGTATAATTATGTTAATGTAAAAGCCCGAACTACGGTAAATCTTTATAATTTCCAGTAAAACTAAGATTGACTGACTCAACTGTTGTGTGATCATTGTTCATTTCGGACTTTTACCATCATACATGCACTCTGTAGACCTAACTTACCACCAAGTCGAGGTAATATTTTAATGACGCATTAAAACGCGGGATTTTTAGATTTGTTTAATGCCTATTTCAATTAATTTCTTGCATAATAAATATTAAGATAATTATTTATTGACAAATATTCAGTTACCGTAGCCAACGTAGGCGTCATATTTGTGAGGAGGAAATTTTGTTTTCGATCTGTTTACTTTGGTTTATAATTTAAAAGTTTTTTTTAAAATTATGTTTAATAAATTAGTAAAAGATAAATGAATAGGATTTAACTGGTGGGTAATTAACAACATTAAAGTATTAAATGATTATAAATGAAGGATGGAGGAATGTATTGTGAAAAAAGAAAACGTTGGATTTGCCAGTACGTTCAATAGAAACCAGAGCTATATTTACAATTTTTAACTAAGGACTTACTCACTTCCATGACATAACTTCAACTTTAAGGTCACAAATTATATATCACCCAAAATCTCATTATTGTTTATTTAAATAAATCAAACCCACAAACTAAGCTCTACATTACCTATGTCACTTGATGATGATTTATGAGCGCGATTAATTAATTAAACTGCTACTATAGTGAGAATCATATGTCGGATGGCTAAAATATTACGAGACCCTATGTCTGTGGCTCTTGAACAATTTGTCATACTTATATGAAAATATATTTGGTCATTTTGACGCATGTGAATTTATGGCGTCGTTGGCACTGAGGACTCGGCGCTGGCCTTCTGATCGGGGGGTCCGGGGTTCGATCCTACCATGTACCGACGTGTTTTTCGTTGGTCGAATTTCATATGTCAAATAAATTTTATCCCACGCTCCTACGGTGAAGGAAAACATCGTGAGGCAACCTGCATACATCTGCGAAGAAATTCAAAGATGTACCTATGTGAAGTCAACCGATCCGCATTGGGCCAGCGTGATTGACTAAGGCCTTAACACCCGAACAGCGTCGGATGAATTTTACCCGACGCTCCTACGATGAAGGAAAACACCGTGAGGAAACCTGCATACATCTGCAAAGAAATTCAAAGGTGTATGTGAAGTCGACCAATCCGCACTGGGCCAGCGTGGTTTACGTGGAGACCTAAACACCCTAACTTTAGGTAGGCTCGAGCCCCTCAGTGGTACTTATAGCAGCTGTGATGATGATGATTAATAAAAGGGTGAAAATGACATGAAGTAAAAAACTAATATTTTTGTCAAATAGCATTGTGTATTTGACATCTATTTACTAGAAAAAATTTAACAAAATACTGGCCAAGTGCGAGTTCGTCTCACGCACCGGGGTTTCCTTCAAACTTATCTAATAATATAAGTTCCTGACTAAGTACATATTTGCGGTTTCAACATTTTTTTCTAAACATATGCTGTAAGACATTGCTTTATAGCTCTAGCTAAGTCAAGGAGCAGTACCCTAAAGGTTTTGATTCCCTTGTGAAATGGCGAAATATGCGACTTTAACGGTCACATCTTTTAATTGCGTAGGCTTTCTAGATTTACCGGAGGGAGACTGTACTGTACCAGGGTCGTCTGCTTGGCTACCTCCGTCTTACCTATTTCTGCCGCAAAGCAGCAGTGCTTGCATTGTTGTGTTCCGGTTTGAAGGGTAAGATATGGCAGTGATATTACCTACTGGGTACCGTAACTTTGCGAATGCGAATCACTGTTACCACTTACCATCAGGTGGGCAATTTGCTTGTTAAGCTTAGTTGAAATAAAAAAAACACACCTGAAAGACAGACGGAGAGACGAAAAATGAACTGATAAGGTCACTAAGGGTTCTCTTATTTTTAACTTTAGAGGTACAGAACCCTAAAAATAATATAGAAAGGATTCTAAATTTTATATAACATAACGTTCAAAAAACAAATGCGTAATTGTAAAAGCTTATCCGCGGTGATATCAAACTTTTCTTCTTACACATTATAGACTTTGTCCCAAGAACCAACTGCATTAGTGAGACAATGGACTGACAAAGGGAATTTTCGGCGAAAATCCTAGGGAAAGGGCAAGGCGCAACAAGTGCCATCACTGAAAGCGGTGTCCATCAAAGCGTCGCTCGTTTTTTCGTGAAGCTCATTCATGGCGTCCTTTCGGAGTTTCATTGTAACATTAAACGAAAACGCTGATGTTTTATTTAGGGATATCGAGGTTACCTGTGATGGGCGATGAAAACGGGATGACTTATTGCTTTTTCTCTTTCATATTTTCACTAATTTGACCTGCGCTTTCGTCTGACTGAACTATGTTATTTATTAATTTGCTGTCGAGACACGAATTTTTCTTACACTGATAGAGCGAAGTGTAGTGTGAGTGTAGTGTGATAGACCAATAAGCATAGTCACTAATATTTTAGATTTCAATTCGTGCGTGTTGCCAGTGATGACATAAGGAACTGAGACGTGGCCGCTTACAATGGGCCTCATAAGAAGGCTCAAAGTCACTCACGCAATGGAGAGGGAGACGCAGTGTTGGTAGGCCTCCCACAAGGTGGACCGACGATCTGGTGAAGGTCGCGGGAAGCCGCTGGATGCGGGAGGCGCAGGACCGATCGGTATGGAGATCCTTTGGGGAGGCCTATGTCCAACAGTGGGCGTCTATTGGCTGATATGATGATGAAATATTTTAGTAGGAGAGTTCAGTCACATTGCAAAAAGTCACTTTTAACGACTTGAAATCACAGCAACAGATTTCACTTAATACTAAAAAAGATAGAACTGTGTAAAATGAAATAACATAGAATCATAATTTTATACATAGCCACACTTCGCATGGTTCTTTCATGTCATATTAGTTCATTATCAGCTAAAAAATAAAAGTGAGTGTTGTTGACGGACGTGGATAGCTCAAGTGCCAATTTAATTGCGTTATGGAACTAGTAGTAATATACGAACTTACGCGTATACTGTGACAAGTTTAAATTGTACAAATAATTTATTGAATTATTATTAAATTTTAAACACGAAAAAAATTTGCAATGGAATTCGTCGATATCCTCAATCTGAGGTGAGATTACGTCTCTAGTGTGTTTTACCTCTTGTATGAAAATGAAAATAGTTTTTTTTTCTTTAATCAAGAGATACTCCAGTCACGGAAATAGTATATACATACAGTGTGTGGACTCGGGCCTTCTTTGAAATTTTATACCTACGGCCGCTCGGCATCGCTTATGCCCTGCGGCGAATTGCATTCGTAACAGCCCTTGTAGCTATGCGATCCAAGTGCGATCCAGATCGAGGCGCGTAGGCATAGCGCGTGTTTGGACCGTTTCATTCTACTGTATCTACTATTACCGTGCTCCAGTGTTGCAAGCATCAGTCAGAGTTTCATCTGCTAGGGGCGGGTACCATCTCGGTGAGCTGCTTCAGCACACTTCGGCTCCTCTTCTCCTCTTCTCTCGTCGAATCCAGCTCGGATGGGCAGCGTTCGGCAAGTTACGGAAAATCTTCGCGTTCAAATTACCTCAGTGTCTCAAGACACAAGTCTTTCACCAGTGTGTGTTGCCAGTGATGACTTACGGAAGCGAAACGTGGCCTATCTGTCCTAGGTATATATAGTGGTCAACAACTTCAAGTGTAGTGTTCCCAATATTAACTGGAGTGGATACAACATGGGCAATCGACATGGTTTTTGTCTTATCTATATTCATTTTTAGACTCACTCTTTGGGAAGCACTACTGAGATCTCCGAGCATAGTGTTCAGGCTCTCCAAGCTCTCGGCCATAAGGACTACCTCATTAGCAAAACGAAGGTGAGCTAGGTACTTGCCATTAATGTTAATTCCCTATTCTTTCCAATCCAGCAGCTTGAAAATATCCTCCAATGCAGCGGTAAAGAGCTTTGAAGAAACAACTCCTCCCTTCCCTAATAAAGATAAATAAACGATGAAGAGAATATCACTAGTAAGTACCAAACCAACGTATAAATACTTAGATTCGTGGCGTTCTACCACTCTACGTTTCGTCTTCAGGATCTTGCTACCTTCGCCGCGCTCCAAAAAGAGTTTTTGGAGCGTAGCGAATGCGACATCATCCTGACATCCAATTACTGATTCACAACCAATTACTGACATCTTTTTCGGAAGATTTGCTTTAGCCCTACTCGTTAAAAATCAGTAATGGACTTCTGAAACACAACGCCTGATGCCATTAAGTTTGTCTTTTATTTCTGTAGAGCTCATTCTTTATTTAATCATGCAAAGGGTTAGGTGAAAGATAAACAGGTTGGCTTTACTCCGATTGAAAATCAGGGCGACACCGGCAGAACATAGAAACCGTTCAAAATTCCTGAAATAAACCATTAACTAGCTGACCCGTGAACCGAGTGTCTTCGCAATTTCATCCTTAAAAAATGGATTGAAAATGTAAAGATATTTCCACGTCGAATACCTCAGCTCTTTGATGTCGAGCTCAAACATAATTGAAAAATGCTTTTAGTTCACACCGACCTCAAAAGCTGAAATGAGGGTACACTTTTTGTAGTACTCATAAAAATTTTAATTAGTGCAAAAAGCCCCTTTTTATCTGAAGGAACTGAATAACCCGCTTATTTTACGCTCGCGAAAGACTGTAAAGGACGCACTGGTGCGATGATAATTTTAATTATTGCTCTTAATCGAGCTTGAATATTTTGTGTTGTCGCCAGCTTATATACAACGTTATTTTTGTATACACAAAACCTGAAAGCAGTTTTTTCAGATTCAGTAACCAAATCAATTTGCAGGTGGTTGGAAACCATTAACTTCTCGTGCTAGTTTCGTGTGCTCCATTTAATAGTTTTTGCCACACAAAAAGATAGCATCAAATACCCAGGCTAATAGATGGGTTCTCGACGCCACTTTTTGAAAGCTTTGAAATTTGATATTTGAATTTTTTTTTTCATATTTTGTCATGAAGTAAGTCAGAGAGGTTATCTAATTGCAGCTTGTCCGGTTGCTTCAGATGACTCGGGTGCGCGACCCCGGCTTCTCGAGCCTTCGATGCCGTTTACCTCTTATCTCCGCGGTGTCGATGTCCTTCTCCTTCCCTCCCTCTCCCATTACAGTTGTGGTAAGGCCCGGTACTAATTAGGTTCACCTACTTAATGCCGGGACTGTGCGGGTTGGTACCACCACTCTGCCTATTTCGGTCGTGAAGCAGTCTTACGTTTCGATTGAAGGGCAGAGACAGCCGCTCCTTCATGCCCCCTTCCCGTCCCTGTTGTAGTGAGGAGTCTCGGTGATAATCGAAATTAGCAGAGTTATAAGTCTCAGTGTGTTCGTTAGGCGTGAGGAGTTGACGCGCGGTACAGGGAGACCCGGTGGAAATGGTTACCGTCGGCCACCTGCCGGTCAGTAGGGGACCCGAACCCAGGACTATCCTGCCTGGGAGGCTGTCCTGCACAACCGGCGAAAATCCCGTCGTGCAGTCATCGTGCCGGAGTAGGAGACCGGAGTGGTTCCCGATGGGTGTATGCGGGGGGGCACCGGGGGCCCTTCCGTGCCGCGTGTCAGCTCTTCACACAACCCGCGTTCCCACTTTGTACTACACTCTGTCCTTTCTTTGTTTGTCACCGGGACTCTGCCTCACATTTATCCCCTTCCCCAAAATGCTCAATTAAAACAAAACATGAAGGTAAATAAAAAGAGGAAGCGAGCTCCTACGGCGGACACCCAATCCACTTTTAAAATGGATTTCTGCAACATCAGGGGTCTACATAGTAATCTTGATGCCGTCCACCACCACCACCTAGAGACGGCTCAGCCTGCCTTGCTCTTCTTAACGGAGACGCAAATATGCGCCCCTGATGATATTTCGTACCTGAAATACCCCGGTTACGAATTGGAACACACATTCCTACGTAAAGCCGGGATGTGCGTTTTCGTCAGGGGCGATGTTTGTTGTCGCCGCCTTCGGGGCCTCGAGCATCGGGACCTGTCGTTACTATGGCTGCGCGTGGACCATGGGAGCCTTACCCGAATCTACGCGTGCCTTTACAGGTCCCATGCCAGTGAAATAGGGTTAGCTCAGCTTTTTGAGCACGTCCAAGAGGGGATTGACCGAGCGTTGGAGCAGTACCCATCTGCGGAGGTGGTGGTCCTTGGTGACTTTAATGCTCACCATAAAGAGTGGTTGAAGTCCCGGACCACTGACCTCCCTGGTAGGACTGTCTTCAACATGGCTTCGGCCTATGGCCTCTCTCAACTGGTCGTACAGCCCACCCGTATACCAGATATAGAGAGCCATGAAGTCTCCCTGTTGAATCTTCTGCTGACTACACGACCAAGCGGATACAGGGTTGTGGTCGATGCTCCTCTTGGATCATCGGATCACTGCCTTGTCCGTAGTACTGCTAGTCTTGCGCGGCCCCATCGCGCGTCTGCGGCTGGCAGTCGTGCAGTTTGGCGGTATGAGCCAGCAGACTGGGATGGACTCCGAGAATTCTTCGGATCCTACCCCTGGAAGCAGCTCTGCTTCGCCTCCGAAGATCCCGATACTTGCGCAGATTGCGTCACTGAAACGGTGCTGATGGGAATGGAAACATTCATTCCCAACGCCAAAATACCTGTTGGCGGTCGCAGTCGTCCCTGGTATAACAATACCTGCAGGAAGACTGCCCACCTCAAGCAATCTGCGTACATCGCCTGGGAAAACGCCAGGAAAAGTCGGGATCCTGGTGTGACGGAGAAGAAGCGTCAGTACAACGCTGCTTCCAGATCCAACAGGAAGGCTATTGCTGAAGCCAAGGCGGAACACGTGGCCAGGGTTGGCGAGCGACTAGGAAGCTATCCCAGTGGGAGTCGTGCTTTTTGGTCGCTGGCCAAAGCTGCGCAATGTAATTTCTGCCAGTCCAATCTCCCACCACTGCGTAGAGCTGATAGCAGCCTGGCCCACAGCGCAAAAGAGAAGGCCAATCTCCTGGTTGAACTCTTTGCCTCTAACTCGACAATGGACGATGGGGGAGCCACACCACCCACCATCTCTCGGTGTGAAAGTTCTCTGCCTGAAATCCGTATTACACAACGTGCGGTCAGGCGGGAGCTTAAGCTCCTGAACGTCCATAAGTCGAGTGGGCCGGATGGCATCCCAGCAGTGGTGCTGAAGACGTGCGCCCCTGAGCTGACCCCCGTACTAATGCGCCTTTACCGCCTTTCCTATCAGAACAATAGGGTTCCATCTTCGTGGAAGATTGCTCACGTCCACCCAATTCCCAAAAAGGGTGACCGATCCGACCCGTCAAATTACAGGCCAATAGTGATAACGTCCTTGCTCTCCAAGATTATGGAGCGGGTCATCAACTCCCGCCTCCTACGGTACCTAGAAGAACACCAGCTGATTAGCGACCGACAATACGGCTTCCGTCACGGCCGTTCAGCTGGTGACCTTTTAGTTTATCTGACCCACCGTTGGGCGGAAACCTTGGAGGGCAAAGGTGAAGCTCTCGCCGTTGGACTCGATATCGCTAAAGCGTTTGATATGGTCTGGCATAGAGCTCTTCTCACGAAGTTACCATCATACGGAATCCCCGAGGGACTCTGCAAATGGATAGCCAGCTTCCTGGATGGTAGGAGCATTAAGGTCGTCGTCGACGGCTGCTGCTCCGAAACCATGCCCATAAACGCTGGTGTTCCACAAGGTTCGGTGCTCTCCCCAACCCTGTTCATTCTGCATATCAATGACATGTTGTCAATTGAGAACATACATTGCTATGCGGATGACAGTACGGGTTATGCGCGGTATACCGACTACCAGAATGTCCCTCGGAGTTCGTTGCTAGAAAGGCGGTTACAACTTGTGTCTGAAGTCGAAGACTCTCTAGGGCGAGTCTCCGAATGGGGTGTAAAGAACTTGGTTAAGTTCAACCCCACGAAAACACAAGTGTGCGCATTCACTGCGAAGAAGGACCCATTTATCGTAGTGCCTCAGTTCCAGGGAGTTACTTTTCGTATGTCCGATGGTATTGGAATCCTTGGTGTGGAAATTTCTGCTAAAGTGCAGTTTGGGAGTCATTTGGAGGACAAAGCCAAATTGGCGAGCAAAAAGCTGGGCGTCCTGAACAGAGCCAAGCGGTACTTCACTCCAAGCCAGCAGCTAATGCTCTATAAAGCACAAATTCGGCCGCATATGGAGTACTGTTCGCACCTCTGGGCGGGAGCTCCCAAATATCAGCTCGACCCTCTTGACTCCCTGCAAAGGCGTGCATTCCGCATCGTCAGTGATCTTAATATCACGGCCTCAATGGAGACGCTGGAGCAAAGGAGAGACTTTGGTTCTCTCTGCGTGCTCTATCGTCTCTTTAACGGAGAGTGCTCTGAGGAACTGTTTGCAATGGTGCCCTCTTCACCTTTTTACCATCGCACCACCCGCCATCGCAGTAGAGTTCATCCATATTACCTGGAACCAATCTCGTCTAGTACAGTTCGGTTTCAGCGTTCATTCCTTCCACGTACGTGTAGGCTCTGGAACGAACTCCCAGCTGCGGTATTTCCTGAGCGCTACGATATGTCCTTCTTCAAACGAGGCTTAAGAAGAGCATTTCTCTCCAGGTAGGCAGTGACAGAACTGTGCCCTTGGCATTGCAGATGTCCATGAGCGGTGGTTACCACTTAACATCAGGTGGGCCACTGGCTCGTCTGCCACCGTTAGCAATAAAAAAAATGAATCAGAAAGGATTTTCAGGGGATTTGAGAAATAAATTGAAAGAAATGTATAGTTTTAGCCAATTCTGATATGTAGTATTTAAAATTTTAGGTCAAGTAGGGTGTTAAAATTCAGCAAAAAAATCAGTTCCTATACCGTTTTCATTTGTAACAATTAGCAAGGCTAAAAAGGTAACATTAAAAAAACGCAAAACGGGGTTATCAACAAATAACCCCGGAGGAATGACGAATTTACTGGAGGAAGACTATATACCAGGGTCGTCTGCTTAGGTACCTCCGTCTTACCTATTTCTGCCGCAAAGCAGCAATGCTTGCATTGCTGTGTTCCAGTTTGAAGGTTAAGATATGGCAGTGAAATTACTGGGTACTGTGACTTTACATCTGGTGTCACAAGTTGGCAACGTACACTGTGGTTCTTGTGGGGGTTACAGTTTTGCTGCGAATCTCACAAGAGCCGCATAGGTGACTGTTACCACTTACCATCAGGTGGGCAGTTTGCTTGTTTGCCAACTTTCTGCAATAAAAAAAAAGAAAAAAAGATGTTAGCACAGCATTATCTAGAACACACCTACTGTATCGTGTACACGCATGTTTCTGTCTCACTTATAGCACACTCGTACTCGTTCATGGTGTCGCACAATTACATAATAAATAATAGTACTAACACAGTCGCGGTTGCACTACGCGGTGTCCATAATAAGGCTAGGACTGGCCGGGACAAATAAATATTAAAAAACCATGTAATATCTTCGTCAAACATACAATCTTTATTTTTTACTAGCTGTGGCCCGGTCTTAATAAAAAGTATCTATTAGTGAAAGTCTCGTCAAAATCGGTCCAGCCGTTCCGGAGATTAGTGGGAACAAACAGACAGACAGACAGACAAAAAATATTTTAAATTGTGTTTTTGTTATTGGTACCCGATATACATTCATACCCATTTAGTAAAAACTTGTTATTTTGACGTTACAAACAGACACTTCAATTTTATTTATTTGTATAGATATAGATAATTAGAAAGTAGGAACGAAAACATTATACACGTGTTTCGGTTTTTGTATGTACATAAATTAACGATGTTTATAGTATAAAATATAAATGGACCCTATATTTCATTCTGCATCCAAAACTGTTATCACAGGCGAATAGTGTTTCATGTGGTTGTGGCTTAGATAAATGCTCTAAGGGTAGTGGCCCCAAGATTCCCATCGTGCACTAAATAGTGGTTGTGTGTTGATGATGTAAGGGTGAAAATGATACAGGGGTTGAAAGTATTGAGGCTGCATGTAACTGTGTAGGTCCGTGGAAAATTCGTGCAATTTTTAGATTATATTCTGGATCTTTTATAGAAATTAAAAATGTAAAGAAAAAAATATATATTCCAATTAAAACAAAATTAACCAATAGTGTTCCAGCCTTAATTACAAATCAATATAAATATATAACTAAAAACCGACCAAAGTGGGTATTCGTAGCTAGTACTAAATAAAAATATTGGCTGATCATAAAACTTCCTAAAACTGAAAAGTGATATAAATAACCATTCATATATATCGGAACGGAACGGAAATACTAATCTATATATATAAAAGAAGATGCTCCCATCTATAGACCCACGCACAGCCGTAACCGCTAATGGTAGAAACGTGAAATTTGGACAGTTGTTTTAATTCAAAATGCGGACGCACACTAAGAAGGGATCTTAAAAAATTTTTACCCTAAAGGGATGAAATAGAGGTTGCAAGTGTGTATGCAAGAATCTTTAAATTAGCAACGATTTTGATTAAACTTGAGATTTATGCTTTTAAAATTTTTTCATTGAACACGTGTTTCATGGTTTATTAGAATTCACCCCCTTGGGGTGCAAAATAGGGCTTGAAAGTTTCTAAGAAAATATTTAAAATCTACTCCAATTTCTACGAAATGTATTAAATACATTACCGGGCTTAAATAGGCTACAAAATTATATTTCCTACGGGAAAATATAATATTCCCACGGGAAAACAATAATAATGCGGGCGAAGCCGCGAGCGGAAACCTAGTCATCAAATAAATTGCACACTGAAGTTACGTCCTCAGTTATATGTTTTTTTTGTATATACGCGATTACACCGCCATTTGTGGACCGATTTCCAAAATTCTTGTTATATTCGATAGAGTATACTCCAAGGGTGGTCCCAAGGTCACCAAAGTTAGTATCTGATGATGAGATCTCATAAAAATCGAGGGAAACCCTTAAATTTTTAGGTGTGTCCAACGTGTTTTGTGTGTATGTTACGCGATTACTCCACCAATTGTGTGCCGATTTTCAACATTATTTTTGTATTCGATAGAGTATACTCCTGGGGTAGTTCCAAAGTCACCAAAGTCAGGATCTGATGATAAAATCCTACGAAAATCGAGGGAAACCCAAATTTAATACGGTGACCTGGTATTAAAATTTACTAAAAAGATTTCATTCACTAAAAAGATAAAGATAACTTTTAAGACTTTCTAGAACATCGTTTGGCACCGACTTCAATATAGAAGTATGATGTTGTCTGTACCTATTCTTATATTATTTTTAACTTTTCAGTGTTTTTGTAGTCGGTTTTTATTTCTTGTAAAATATTTTTTTGTTGTTTAAATTTCATTGCAACATACAAAACCTTTCTGTAATGAAAACCCGATAAATGTAGGTATATGAACCACGAGGTCTAGATCACGGAGGCCGCCGGGTGTTGATCGGGAGGTCCGAGGTTTCCCCATAGGGGTAGAAATTGATAGGTTCGATTCGTGGTAGGGCTTCGGAGCCCGCTGCACAGAGGTCCCGCTTATAGATGAAAACTCCAAAAAGTTACAGTCGAATATTGACAATCTATACCGGGTTATTTTTCCATCAGGAGCCAAATTTTGTATGCTTGTTTAGACAAGTAAAATGAACAACTTTTACTATGGGACCAAACTCGAAATCGCCAAAAAAAAAATCAGCTGTTCCATACATTTAGGTTCACTGGATATTGAACATTTGTATGGAACAGCTGATTTTTTTTCGCGATTTCGAGATTGGTCCCATAGTAAAAGATCTTCATTTTGCTTGTCTGAACTTGCACACAAAATTTGGCTCCTGCTGGAATAATAACCCGGTATAGCACGATGCCATCACTATTTCCGCACCTATCTAGAAGTAAAGGTATTAGTGTTATTTACTTCAGTTAATATTTATTAATCGACCTCGGAAATAAAAAAAGCATCTCATTGTTGTTGCTGGCTGCTTATTGGTGACCTATCAATCCGGTGTTTGTCGTTGACGATTTCTAAGAAACGTTAATTATTTTGTTTTTTGTGTACAATGAAATGTCAGGAACAGTAGGGTTACTCTTGAACCGAATCCGATCGATCGGCATTGAGATTGTGATTTTTCGTACGCTTAATTTTGCGCATTGGCACCAAATTGATCCCGTATTGTGCGGATTTTGGGTGACCCAAACTCAGTATTATTAAATTTTCTCAAAATACGGATCCAATTTAGATCCAATTTTTGTTGTTACTCAAACGTATGAAAAATCACAATCCCAATGACGATTCATCGGAAATGGTTCCAGAGTAATCCTACAGGATAGGTGTTTTGAAAATACAAATTAGGTTTTTAACATCTACCTACTTATTATACTTTTCATATTACTGTAACTTTATCAAGAGCATTGATTTACTACCAAACGATCAAGAGCTACAAAAAATTGGCCCCAATTAATGCGGTTCTGATTTAGTTCAAAATATTTTTTTTTATGGGGAACATGTTTTTTTTCCGATTCGCCACGGGACCATAACATGTCTGTTACGATGTCGTAGACGCGTCGTAGCATTTTCTACGAAACATGATATTATTTTTATATTTTAATTTCAGGTACTAAAATCAAATGTTCCTTTTCAAGAAGGCATTTATTTGAGGTGTGGTGTTGGCAAGAACCTTCTGATCATAAAAAAATATGTTTTAGAAGCTTTTTAAACGTCTCAAAAAGATTTAGAAAATATAGATATTGCACCTTTTCAAATCGAAAAAGAGTATAAAATAATTATTCAGATTGGATAGACGAAAAAGAAACTTTTGCCATCTAAGTTCGCTGTCAAAACGTAGACGATTCACAGAACTATCTCAAGTAGATCCCTTTAATGTATATACATGGCTTAACACTTTGAATAAATAAAATACATGTTTGTTGGCAAGAATTTCGGTGTCAGTTTGGATTATCCGCTTTACACACTTGGATTCGGTTCTTCAAATTTTTATGAGGAAAAACAATGTTTCAAGATAAGAAAGTATTATAAATTAGAAAATAGTCGAAAAGTTTTCGGTTAAAAGTAATTCGGTCAAAATATTTTCGAAAAAAGGATACGTAACCGTACTAATAAATATTTGGTTCAGAACCTATATAACTAAACCTTATTGATAAATAAATAAATCAATACAAGACAACAGTCATTTTACTGTAGAGGCACTTTACCAAATCCCTTACATTGAATTTTTTTATGGGATAAGGGGCAAACGAGCAAACGTATTACCTGATGGTAATTGGTAAGTGATTACCGTCGCCCATGGACACCCGCAACCCCAGAGGAGTTACGAGTGCGTTGCCGGCCTTTAAGGTAGGAATACTCTCTTTTCTTGAAAGTTTGAAGGTCGTATCGGTCCGGAAATACCGAACGCGACAATTCATTTCAAAGTTGGCGAGGCAGGAAACTGCGAGAAAAACGCACAGTGTGGACTGCCAACCATCTAAATGATGGACATGGATTTTTTGTCGCTTGGAACGATGGCGGAAAGAGGCGGCAGGTATGAGACCGAACAATTCCTCGGAGCATTCCCCGTAATATATGCGATAGAAGAAGCATAGAGGCGACATCTCTACGCAGCGCCAAGGTATCAAGTCGATTAGAAATTTCCTGGCAGTCGACGATTCGAGTCACTCTCCGCTAAATGCGGTCCAGTGGGAGAAGCTGGTATAGGGGCGCTCCTGCCCAAAGATGAGAACAGTATTCCATATAAGGCCGAACCTGCGCCTTGTAAAGCTGTAGGCGGTGCGCTGTACTGAAATACCGTCTCGATCTATTAAGCACACCAAGCTTCTTAGAGGCTAATTTAGCCTTACCCCCCAAGTGGCCACGGAACTGGACTTCGCTCGATATGTCGACACCAAGGATCTCAATATTGGCTGAGGCAGATATGGGAATGCTCTGAAAGCGAGGAGATACGACAAATGGCTTTTTCTTGGCGGTGAACGCGCAAACCTGTGTCTTTGTAGGGTTAAAACGGACTAAATTAAGTCGACCCTAGGTAGAGACTTTCTCTAATGATGTATCAATTCCAGACACAAGTTTATTCCGGCATGCAAAAGGAAAAGTGTAGGTGGTAGGTTATAGACAGTTAGTCTGAGCATTCACCATCAATTAAGACCTTTATGCTTCTGTCTAATAAAAAACTGGTGACCCATCCACATAGTTTCTCGGGAAGCCCATACGAAGGAAGTTTAGAAAGAAGCGCTTTGTGCCAGACCCGATCGAAGGCCTTCGCGATGTCCAAACTTACTGCCAGTGCCTCCCCCTTCGCTTCAATTGCCTCTGCCTAATGATGTGTCAAGTAAACTAGAAGATCACCAGCAGAGCGACCCCTACGAAAACCGTATTGTTGGTCACTAAGCAGCTGGTGATCCTTAAGTACTGAAGAAGCTGGCGGTTGATAATCGATTCCATTATCTTTGAAAACAAAGAGGTTATAGCTATCGGCCTGTAGTTGGACGGATTCGAGCGGTCACCTTTCTTAGGGATCGGATGCACTAAAGCTGTCTTCCATGAAGTTAGGACTACGCCAGATGAGTAAGAGAGCCAAAATAAACGCGTTAAAACCGGTGCCAACTCTGGAGCGCACGTCTTTAGCACGATAGGAGGGATACCATCGGGCCCACTCGACTTATGGATATCCTAAGTATACAAGTTTTATTAGATAAATGCAAAAAAAAAACATTTACAGATTTGATCCCTTTACGGCCATAGATCGATTTGAAAGGTAAATTAAAGCAGTAATAAATGATACTAGCGAAGGCATTAACCATTTGCGGCGGAGTTTTCCCAAAGCTTTATATTATTTAGATCTCTTACAAAATATTACGAAAAGTCGGCGCGGTCTAAAGCGCGAGAGGTCTCCAAAGGACCTTTTCACAAAATTACATTTGTCAAACAACATCTTTTCAAAGCAACCCACATTTTGAAACGCGTTCGGGTAATAGAGGATAATTAATTTTATGACTTTGTCATAAATGCCGTATGTATATTTGAGATGTTTGATGACTGTAATTTTAAGTAGTATAAAAAAAAAATAAGATAATAACTACTTTTACAAACAGCAGCGCCTCATCTTTTTTCTTTGTGTAGGATAAGAACTGTAGCGATTAGTCTTCTTACCATAATCGCTTCAAACAATATTAAAACCGCTAGGGGAGCGAGATGACGCTATACGTTAGTTTTTTTATTACAACTAAGTTGGCAAACAAGCAAACTGCCCACCTGATGGTAAGTGGTAACAGTCACCTATAATACATGTAGCTCCCGTGAGATTCGCAGCAAAACTTCAACTCCCACAAGAACCACAGTGTACGTTACCAACTTGTAACACCAGGTGTAAAGTCACGGTACCCAGTAGTTTCACTGCCATGTGCTATGCCCTTCAAACCGGAACATAGCAATGCAAGCACTGCTACTTTGTGGCAGAAATAGGTAAGACAAGCAGGCAACCCTGGTATAGTCTCCCTAGTGGTCATAGCAGCGGCTGTCTCAATATTAGGGAAATTTTAAGCGTTATTCAAGAAGCTCCCATGAAGTAACATAATCTTACTAAATTTAAAGATCTCGTCAGAGAGACTCCAATTAGTAAAAGTGAAGAAAGTGATAAAGCGAGTGATTATTTGAGTAATCACACGATATGGGACTAGACTTAATTTGTTGTCATACTTGGTATCAACATCATTTATTGTAATGCTGTTAAGTTTTTTTTAACCGCCTTCAATTCGACGCATTTGTTTCTTTTCGTGTGTACGAGTATGTTACGTGGTTACTCCACTTATTGTGTACCGATATTCAAAATTGTTTTTGTATTCGAAACAGGACCTATACTCCTGAGATTGTCCCATCGTCACCAAAGTCAGGTTCTGATGATGGGATCCAAGGAAAATAGAAGGAAACTCTGAAATTTTATAGGCACGTCCACGTTTCACGTTTTTTTTTCGGAAGTTATTCGGGTATTTGCTTCTGGTGATCATGAGCTGAGCATACAAGGATCCTGGACTTTCAGGAGTTAGAGGTGAGATTTTTAAATTCAATAGGCACATATCAACAGCAACAGGCTCACGGAAATAACTTGAAAGCACAGAACTAAGGATCAAGTTGTACTCTTTCAAGTTACTCGTACTTCAGTGAGCTGGTATTTAATTTACTTTCAAAAATATTAAAATAAAAAAAATCCAAAAAAATATTTTATTTGACTTAGAAGTATTTCACAGCATTTTGTTGGTCTAACTAAATAAATGGCTATTAATATTATTTATTCAAATGAAATTAATTAAACGGTTTTATTTAGCTTGACCAGTTTGTTTGAATCAAATCTTGCAAGTTAAGTTTCATCTACTTGTTAGTGTCTGATTGAGCTGTTTGTTATACACCTATAGTCCCGATAACAATCCAATTATTTTACTAAAGGGTTACTTATCTAAAATAAATAATTATTGCATAGAAATATAAAGAAATGAAATTAGCCCCCTGGATACTTTTGTGATTAAGCTGAACTGATTGACTACAACGGCCGCACAAATAGTACTAAAGCGAAATTTTTCTTGGCTTTCGTCAAGTATTTATATTAATTTATAATATTGATGTAGCAGCTCACCCGCTCAGTCTAATTACTTCAGTGATATACACTGATCATTGCTTTAAATCACATGTACTTTAAACAACGTGACCTTAGAAAATTCTCCATTAAAAACGAAAATACAATTAAGTATCTAATTGCTTGTCCATAAATAGCGAACGTGTTTGAAATGCAAAAGGAATAATTATGGAAGTAATTAAGTAAATATTGAACGCAACAGCTTTTGGCTTCTTAAGGCGTTCTTAAAATGCTTTATCAATACGTAGGTGACGGAAATTACGAAGTCGTTTTCCATCAATTTATTCCGTTATCGTGTAATTTTCCAAATGGGAAGAACGCGTGAGTGTACCTACAACCAATTTGGTTTTTAAGGGTATATTATCTGCAATATGTGAATTCCAGGATTTTTTTACCTTACATGTCTTAGTTCTATAACATCATGAATTAATAACATTCTAAGATCATATTGGTGGCCAATTCGGTTAGACTTTAAGATCTACTGTTACCAACGAAGTCAACAATAATATAAGAATATAGGTATACAGCATTATATTTATATATTGATATTGGTGCAATATTTTAACTAACCACATTTTAATTGTTCTTATATTTTAAAGAATTTCCTGTTGGTTATTGCTTGGCACCGACTTGAACTTCATGAACCGTAGTCACCGAAAAATATGATGTATGTATTCTTAATAATTTAGCTTTCGAGTGTTTTTAAAATCAGTTTTTATTTATGTCAAATATCTTAATTCAATCTTGTGAGTAAATTTTATGTAGGGACAGTTGGGGCACAATGAAACGAAAAAAGCATTTTTAATTAAAAAAAACTGCTTTATATTTTGTTAATATTTGTTTTGAACAATCAACAACGGTTCATAATCTACCTATTATATAAGAACAAAAATAAGTTCAAAGATCAACTTTAACCTAAAAAAGGCGTTTTTGCTCTACGCCTCCTGTGTTTCAATGAGCCCCAGGTGGGTTATTGTCTAAGAAAAAATCTATCACGATCGCTTATAATTTGACAGCCATTGCGCCGTGAACATAAGACTCTGTACCGACTTCCTTTTATAAAGGAGTAATGGATAGGATGCGACTGTCAAATTGTAAGCGATCGCTATAGATTTTTCTTAGACAATAACCCCCCAGGTCTGGGGTACATTGGAACAAGGCTAATAAAGATAAAAAATGGAAAACTCTATATTCACTTCTGGGGCTCTATCTCCGGCTGCTTTTGTTTTTTGAACATATTGATCCAATTTTACTGGACTTGGCATTTTTAGGTCAGTAGCAGTTCGCAAACTCATACCACATTCTACAAGTTCAACAGCTGCCCGTACATTGTTTTACTATGCATGCTCTTATCTGTCTTTCTCTTACAATTTGTCACCATTATCACTTCAAAATCTGTAACAAAAATTCAATAATCTATCCCGGGCATATAATAACGGGCCACAATAAACACTGTCCCATAGTACACCCTTCCATTATGCTCCATAAAGTATCTGAATGTATTCAAATATCTAAAAAATTGTGGGTTATGTTTTCCACTGCACATGAAACTGCATTTAATGCGTAAATTTATTAAGGTTTATGCAAGAATTACATACCTGTTATTGATACTTTTCTTGTAAAATCAAAAAATCTTCGTTACGAAATTTCTACTTTGGATCCCTCAAAACAATTTCTTCACATTGAAACTTTTTTGTAGAAGACTGGTCATATTGCACTGCGCTATCATGTGCCCCATGAGACGCTCTTATTGATGGAAGCAAACGTGCGCGAATTTGTTTTTAATTTGAATAATAATTATCGTCTTTGTTTTATTCTTTCATTCGTTGACTAATGCATTAAATCACTGAATCCACTACCTACTTGAATCAGACATGTAAACTTTGCCCAGAGGAATACCATTTGTGACGTCCACTTAGGACGACGATGAGGATAATTTTGCGAATTCTTTATTATTGGATACAATAAAAGAAAGAATCAATAAAGAATAGCTATAGGATTGTTTAGAACTTGGTATTTTCAAAGCTAGGAATAGGTACGAAATTTTGTACTTGTAACAGCTAGAAACTAGTGAACAAGTGTTTTTTTTGCCACACTCATAAAAAGCATCTATTATTATTAGATGTGGCAAGTATTTTTCCTTTCAGGAAAGCAATCACCTATAGCCTAGATTCATCATGGACTGGACTTTACTTATTGGGTACAATAAGTAAAGTCCACATGAAATAACACGGTAAACTAGGCAGAACGATACAAATCGGTTTCAGAGCTAGCCGGTGCGGTGTTACAAAGTAGAAAGCTTAATTAAAAATTTTCATGAAAACGCCAGTTCGCCGGACCCTTGTTTGCAGGATCAGCCGCTTAGGGTCGCGCCACATTAGAGCGTGATTTGTGCCGCACATCTTCGGTCACGTAGCGTGTGTCATAAACAAACAATTCCGTTGAGATTTAACCGTAGATCTATCTGTGGGTACTTCAAGTGTAGCAATGGCGGTGCATGTTCGGGTGAGATGCTACCAGGTGTGCTACCGACAATATGGATGTTACCTCAATTGGTGACCGCTTGCTTGCGCAACAAATTTGGTGGTGCTAACAGTATTTTGCGCTTAAGCAATCGTAATATGAATTACGAGTAGGCTTGTACGGCAAAATTCACTTAATTTGTCTTAGCTTAGGATCATCCTATGCTGTCACTGCTTGTCTTTAATGAAGAGTATGATAGCATTAACATGCCACTTAAAATTATCCTAAGCTATGACAAGGTTAGTGAAATTGGCTGTCTATCCCACTAGTTCTATTGAGTTGTCCCATCATGGGACAACTGAGACGATTACGTCCCTGTAGTCCGATGGAACAAGTGGAACTAATATTTTTATCATATTGTTGTCCCAAAAGTCCCATTACCGTCATCACCGTACATAATATGATCTCTTTTTTCTTTAGCCGTGTCATGCCTGTTTGGTATAGAAAAAATATTTAAAATAGGTATGAATGATGATGAATGATTGGCCATTACTCCTCGACCATCAGTCGTATCACTCAACTGACGTCATTAAGCCGTAGTCGTAGCACAAGAGTTCTGTGTAATAATAACTGTTAACGAAACGTTAGTGATTCTAAGGACAATATTTACTTAGAATCACAAACATTTTCGGGGATAGAACTTTGTCAAAACGCATACCATACCTATTAAATTCGTTGCGTTCAGATAAATCCTTAATTCTAAGTCCAACAGTGGGCGTATCTTGGCTGAAATGTTGAGATATCCTTAGAATAAATGATCAGAAATTGTTTTCTCATAGATTGAAAAAATACTCTATTATGTATGAGTTTGTAGTAACAACAAGTCATAACTAGTTCTAATATTATATAACCACTTTTGTGGACACCCGTACTTGCAGTCAAACTTACAACTTTTTCTAGACTATTGTAAAGTTATAAAAAAATATACGAGTACAAGCAATAAACGTTAAATAAATAAAAAGTAATAAACTGGGTGCAACTCCCGTTAGGATCAGATTATGAAACACAACAGAGTCAACTCCTCGACACAAATTTTTAACCAACTTCAATAATGGGGGTTCTATGTTCTATATGTAGTTGTATGTGTTCTAAAGTAGGCTCTATAGCCTCTATTTTATATGCCTGGTTTTTTTTACTTTCAATGAAGTTTATTTGTATTTTTTACAATAAAATTGTTGATATTTCATATTTGCCGTCTTAATAGGTATGTCTAGGCAGGTTTGTATGTACTTTTAATAAATTATTATTTTATTTTATCAGTACTGTCCACCGCTCGTAGATACAATCATCAACTTTCTTATATTGAAGCAGGTGTCAGCGACGTCCTATTTTACAAATGTAAAATTATTTCAGTTAAAATTCTGGCACGATTACAATATCAAAATCAAATACAAATGATTATTTGTATTTATTTATTGTTTGTGTACAAAGGCGGACGTGATATCTTACGTAGTATCATGACCATTCCCTTTCAGTAGATCTTAGTTTTAACCCGGCGCCAATGACGTGAAAATAATTACGAGACCGATGACACCGGGTCATCATGACCCAATTTTTATTAATAACTGTTACACGAAATTTAGGAAGTCACTTTAATTTTAATTACTGTTTATCTAAAAAGGGTTCTTTACTTAGGTAGTAAAATGAAAATAATGCTTATAAATTTTATAAATCAAATTTTTTTAAGCTTTCTTGATAACACATGCAAAATCTACGTTGAAAATATAACATATTAACATTTTTGATATTTGGTAAATTATTCTTAGTAATAATAGGAATCAATAATCTTACAGATTAATAGGGAGGTCAAACAAAACTTTTTATAATTAAAATTATAAGGAATTACTCTTCTAATTCATCATTCAGAGTCATGGAACCACTGCAGTTATTGCAGAATGGAATCAAATGCTTTGGGTATACGTAAATGTTATATACATGACAAGTATGAGATGTTTTTTGTCCTTTTTAGAAGGACATATTTGACATCTCTTGGTAGTTCCTCATTGTTATTAGCCCAATGTATTATGTTCGCATTTATGTCCGATATATATTCAATATAAGTGGTGGTCAATATAAAAATCCGAAGCAGTCTGCGAAATTTTATTGGCGGAATCTGACTCACCTAACAACGCTATAATACTCTCCGGGTCGTTGGATAGTTACATTTTTTTTAAAAACCCTAAAAATAAAAGATATATTAACTTATAACATCCAAAAAAAGAAAAAATGTTAGTCATAAAATTACCACGCCACCGATGACGCTGGGTCATAATGACCCGTTTTTACTTGAAACAAGTGTATCTTACTGCACAGGCGGTGTCGCATTGAGAATACTAACGAGACGGGTAGAGGGGTGCTATATCTCCAGCTACATAAAGATTCACAGCACACGACTTGCGCAAAAATAAAATATGTCCGTTAAAAATTGCCTCGGGTCAATATGACCCACTGTCATTGTCGCCGGGTTAAAATCTTTTCATATTAGACTTTTTTTAAGCGGTTTTGAAACTAACAATTCTGCGATTGTCTCTACTCTAGTGCTTCTCGTTTGGTAGCTCAAGATACACGGTGGTGCCAGTAGCGGAAATTGGATGCCAATTGTTTTTACGGCAAATGACTTCCTCCCGCCTGATGTTAAGCGGTGAAATCGACCCAAATGAGTTGACAGATAGAGGAGGAACGACATACACTATCTTACCTGCCCGCCCCTTGTCGGCCGAAAAGATGCTTTTTCACACCTCTTTTGAAGGAACCCATGTTGTAGCATAGAGGAAACACGTGCGCAGGTAGAGAATTCCAAGTGTGGGATGAACGACAGAAGAAGGAATCTTGGAATTTCTTCGTACAGTGTGAAAAAGAGGATACAGTGTAAGGATGACTCCGAAGGCCCTTAGGCGTGTTTCTGTTAAGAAATGGAGAGGGAGGGATTAGGTTAAATAGCTCCTCAGAGCATTCCCCATGGAACATAAGGTAAAACGCGCTAAGAGAGGCGATGTCACGACGAAGTTGTAGAGGCTCGAGGGTGTTAGTTGCCTCTACATCGCCAATTATGCGAATAGCGCGACCCTGCAATCTGTCCAGAGCATCGAGGAGGTACTGAGCGGAGCCGTCCCAAAGGTGCGAGCAATATTCCACGCAAGACCTAACCTGAGTTTTATCCAACAGGCATAGTTGGTCCGGCGCAAAATACCTACGCACCTTGTTTAGGATACCGAGTTTCCGTGAGGCAGTAGTTATAACGGATTCGATGTAGTCTCCGGGGTTCAGATCGCAGCGAATGTTCATTCCGAGCAAGGTGGTGTTGCTCTGCGTGTGAAGGGTTGTGCCCTGAAGAGAAGGAAGGGGAAGGAAAGGTGACCTTTTCGCCGAGAACGCGCACACCTGTGTTTTCTTAGCATTGAACTCAACAAGACAAGAATGTTGCCATCAATAAATTATTTATATAATATAATATACATTTTGTTGGTGGCGCAGTTCGTATACATTTTGTACAATATACATGTAATATAAATATACAAAATGTATATTATTAATATACATTTTGTTGGTGGCGCAGTTCGCAGTTCGTAGTTCCGCTAACACTGGTGCTGCACTACTGTGATTAGGCCCTTAGAGTAGCGTGGGTGGAAACAATATCCGCTGCTATCGCGCGCCACCAATTACAGCTTTCTGGGACGCGAGTGCACTGACTGGCCTAGCTTCGAGTGTTACGTCGCATTATGTATTGCATTAAAACAAAAACAAATGTATTCAGACTGTACAATTTAGGTATCTACTGTATAGTTACTGAGTTGTTAGTTATTTATTTGCTGTTTAGTCACCGTGATTGCTACGTACATGTCATATGAATTTAATCATTAGGCTCTTTGCACACTGAGACATTTTTAACGATACAGCTGTTGCTGTGTAGCGTTTACCTCGACGCACACGTGCGTTTGTATCGACACTGTATCGGGTTTTGCTTTTCGACTGTATCGCTTCAGCTAGACGGTCGCCACAGTATTGCGTTTACATTGCTACTGTATTGGTACAAAAAGTAAAAGTATGTAAAGTGCCTTAAGAGAACTGTGAAGTGCCAATTCGTGGCTAGAGTATGCACTTTCAAAAATGCAGTTTGTTGCACACCGCTTAGAGTTAAAAGTCCGAGGCAAGTCCCTACATTTTTTATTGAATACTGTGTCGGGCGATAGCGGTTTTACCCCCCTAAACCTTTGCGAAATTAGACACTTTTGGCCTCATTAGATCCAGCGTACCTTAATCTATGTTTGTACATTTTGCTTTTTTGTAATTCAGTATAATTTAGTCAAAAATGCTCGAGGTAGTTTTTAAGTCTAAAATATTGATATTTACGAGTAGATGCTAATAATTAATATTCTGAGCAATATTACTTCAAAATCAAACAAACGTACGTACGTAAACGTACAAACCTAGATCTTCATTATATCTACAACATTTCCAAAAAAATATGAAAATTGGACTATATAAAAAGGGAGAAAAGCGTTATCGCTTTTTGTATGAAAATTTACAGCTTCACAATCCTCTTAAGGCGCAAGTTCGTAGCCGGCCGTAGACCGCAATAGCAGGCGGCTACGAACACTACGACTAATTGGCTGTTACGAACACTACGACTGTTGGCGGCTACGAACACTCGTTTAAGACAGGTACCCATGTAAAAAAAAGGTAGTTTTAATAACAATAATATAGGTATACAATAAGCTTCGAATATCAGGATGCCAAGTCAAACCTATTAAAGGTTTTGTGGCATTTATCTCAGTTATCTTGTAACATATTTGTAAGTATATGCAAAAAAAAAAATAATAATAATAATTTTTATGAATTACCTATCTTCGTAGCAAACGATAGGTCTACTTGTAAATTATTTGTCTCCGGCTGCCTTAGAAAATTTATTCAACAAAAATGTTTGATTTTGATTAAAGTAGATTTTACCAGAGGGAGACTCTGTACCAGGGATTGGGTACCTCCGTCTTACCTACTTCTGCCGCAAAGCAGCAGTGCCTGCATTGCTGTGTTCCGGTGTGAAGGGTAAGATGTGGAGATGAAGTTACTGGGTACCGCGATTTTGCATCTTATGGAACGTGTATCTGTGCAGATTTGCTGCGAATCTCACAATAACCACATGTACTATTAGGGGACTATTACCACTTAATTACAATGAGGTAGGTGTGCTTGTTTGCCAACTTAGTTGTATAAAAAAAGTCGTGACACGCTATGATGACAATTTCGACACATTACAACTAAGGAACATCTAATTACTCCTTTGAAAGGATTTATTAATTTTTATTTACTTGGTTTCGTGTAGACGTGCGTCGCACTTCTTTAAAGTTGGTAAAATGGTTATTTCCTTACCATTTTAAGTCGAATTATAAAATCTACTGAGACAAAGGCGCGAGAAGAACAATGCCCAATCAATTTAAATCTTATTCGTTATGAAGAAAGCATAGGATTTTTTATTATTTACGTGTAAATAAAAATGTTACAGTCGACTCTACATACTGAGAGAGCCTTTAATGATTTTTCGAAAAGTTTTAAAAGATGAATTGGTGTAATACATTCACAGAAGCTAACGTCAGAGTGAGCCAGCCTCGTTCACAGTATAATTAATAGTACCCTTCGGAGCTTGTAATTTTGTTACATATTTGTCGAGTTTCGAACTAGAACAACTCTATTTGACCGTAATGACACCACGAACGAGTTGCGGTTTGTCCGTGTTAATAGTTATTATAGTTACCATCAGCATTAATAATATAAGCGAGCCATAGAGCCAGAAATCAGTGACCATTGTAGTGCTTTTTCTTGCTAAATTGTAGAAATATAGGGAAATCTTAAAGTTGAAAGAAAAAAAAACAAACTTATTCCTTTAGTCCGATACAAAATGAAAAGCTTTATTCTGGTAGGTACATAACTCACTTATGCATATGTCACTAAAGTAAATAAAATCCCTTAATGCAAAGCACTTAACTTAATGTTTAATTAATACAAGCCAAGGGCAGGATGGTTCAGGTTTGTTTGATCAATCTCGGTAAGTTCTTGCTAAATTAACTGGGTACAAATGTCATAATACAACCGGGGTAATAAAATACACAAACAAATAGTTTTCTTTCTTTTTCTAAAAAATTAGATTAGGTACCCTCGATTGTAAGTTCTTGCGATCACGGGTCAGAGATAGGATATTCCAGTTTCATAACTTATTCTCTCTCTATAGATATATTTATTACTTGTGTAATTCCACAGAATTCCTCCTTGATGTTAAGTTAGTTTGTCTAGCTAAGCAGCGGAGCCCTACGGCCTCCGGGAACTGCCCTGGAGATTCATAGCACAGTGTTAGGTTAAAAATATAATTAAATATGCCTATGATCTTGAGGTCAGTGGATCTAACACTGAGTTCTGAAGGAATCCCAGTCAATACATCTGAATTTCAGGTAATAAACATTGCAAGTTAATTCCAAACATAATTTTCAATGAATTGTCAGTGTCTTATTTGTTAGTTCATAATAAAGGACATATGGAGGGGAGAGCACCTATTTTGTGTATAATTATGGCTATTAATAAAAAGAAAACAGCTTAATTTGTGAGTTATTTGCCAAAGAATGATGTGAAACTTAATATAGTGAAAATTTCGAATTTAACATGAAATAAGCAAGTGTTACTCAATATATGCATTAATCCCACTAAAATGCCGCTTACTATCAGGTTTTTTTAATAAAATAGGGGATGAAAAAGGCGAATTTTGGAAATGTAATGCGTTTGATTTAATAATCAATTTACCCACTAATAAAAAAAATTAACAAAATCTGTTTTAAATCATGAAATATAATAAGTTAATTAGATACCTTATTGTGGGCGGAGTATTATCTATTGGTAAAATTTATTTCTCCAATGAATTTAATGAATCGCGCGCCGGCGATTAAAAATATGATTGAGCTTTTACTCTTCAAGCTGAAAACAAAATAACTGACTTTTGAAAATTCACTGTAGCTTTTCAAATTAAATTCACACGGAAAACGGGAGAAATACCTATGGATTTTCTTCGCAGAAATTAAGATAATGCAGAAATTTCTATTCCGCAATCAAATCAATAACAAATTACTTCGGTCGATGTCTCACAGACTAAGAACCACATAGAGATAATATCATAGCTTAGGCGCGTTCACGTACCAACGCTCCACTTGCGCACAGATTTGCGTTTATGTGGAAGCGACGGAGCCGAGGTCCGTTTGCTCAATGTTAAGCGCCGTATTGGCGACGGAACCTCTCCTAAAACCAAATTCATTTCATAACACTCGTAAGACTCTTAACTTGCTTCAAGATGTGTCAAGTCAACATACGGATCTTTCGAAATTCTACAATATGCAATAAGTATTTCCAGCTAAAGTTATAAGTTTGGTTGAAAAACAAAACGTAATGAAAAATTAACCATAAACAAATTGTGAATGCTTTCCAAATTCTATTCGACGTACCCATAATTATATGATCTGTAGCTTTAAGTGTATTTTATTATGATATGTCTCTAAAAATGATCAAAACAAACGGTCTAAATGGAATTTTGAGAAAATCAACCCACCTAAATGGAAGCACGGGATTTTGGGCGAAAAAAAACTATCTTTGTAAATAAGGCCAGGATAAACGCGAGATTTATTTTGTTTATGCAAAAAGTGAATAATGACCAAAGATAATTGCAAATGTCACTGACGTGACGTGAAACGACGTTGACGTTGACACTTGACATTGATATTGTGAAATTAATTGACAAAGTTATTGTAATTATGATTTTAGTTGTGAAATTTGTGTTAAAACTACAGTGAAACCAAAGTGTTTTTGCAAAATTAGTGTTTTATGAAATTTTAAGAAAAAACGGTGTTACAGTATCCCCCCAACCACGATAGAATTCACGTAGGGAATTCGTCTGACGCCCCGTCAGCCTCAAAACCTCCTAACCAATCAAACAGAATTATCATAAATAGAATCAATTAGGTACTTAAAAACTATTCATTCGTGATAAACTCTGTACCCAATTACGCCTAACGTTATTATTTTTTTTATAAGTTTATTTATTTGTATAAGTTTATTTATATGTTTTTGCAAAATTAGTGTTTTATGAAATTTTAAGAAAAAACGGTGTTACACCATACATGACATTATCTCTATCTCTATCTCTATATATAATAAAATCGTAGGGGTACAAAAATCTGTAATTGCGAAATATTAAGAAAAAAAATACACAGGTCGCCTTAAAATCATTAGCAGAACACGATAGAATAGTTTTTAAAAAAATTGTTTGTTTGTTGGTTTGTTTGTTTGTTTGTCTGTTTGTCCGGAAAGATCTCCGAAACTACTGGACAGAATTTGATATGGCTTACACCACAATGCTTAGAATTTTCCGGAAGAACATTTAGGCATAATTTCGTTTGTTTAAATTCACTTTTTATTTTTAGTGAAAAAATACCATATAAAATTTTCGAATTGGCTTTAGGTAGAAAAACAACATGGCGCACGTGAAATTATTTTGACAAGTCTGTCACATAGTACAGAGAGAAGGTATTTTCTTCCACGAAGGAAAGGCAATGGAACTACGCCATACAGCCTGATCTTAAGTGATTGGATTTCGAAAATTGAAAGGCAGGAATGAAGTGTTTCACATAGTACAAATAAAATTTAATATTTTCTGTTAATGGCTGTGCCCAACTGGATTTCGCCAACCAATTGTCTTTTTCTTATGTCGTACCGTGGTGGTAAGGCAAAAAGATCAAGCCATACAACCAATGTATAAAGCATTTTTTATGATAATACTTATCGAGTGACCATAAAATTTGTAGATTGGTTTAATTCTTGACTAATATTCACAAAATCGGTACAATTTTTGAAATATTTGAAATGTTGTAAAATGAAGATACTCTTTTCAAGGTATTTTGAAAGGTGTTACATGTTTTTACATTAGGACTAAGGAATCAAACTCTTTCATCCATTTAAAACTATTAAAAGTAATAGATTAATATTGATAATTAAAAAAATATCTGACTGCAATGTTCTGGGTTACGCGTAGAGGGACGGGACGGGACTCTTGATCCTAATGTCTAAAATGACGGATCACATTTTTTTGGATCCACCCAAGAAACATAGATATCGAACGAAGAACCTAAAGAGTAGAACACATTGAACCTAGCCACATTGACTTAATTTGACATGACTGCCGATAAAGTTCGTTTCCAAACCCAGCGATATGCGTATCAAATGAAAGGCCTTGATGAGTAGAGCACTATGAACATAGGAAAATCGCCCTAAATTCAACATGGCCGCCGCTCAAATAAAATGGAAAAAAGTTCGTTTCCAAACCCAGCAATATGGGTATCAAATGAAAGGCATTGATGAGTAGAGCACTATGAACCTAGCAACATTGACATAAATTCAACATGGCCGCTCAAAAAAGGTGGATAAAAGTTAGTTTCCAAACCTAGCAATATGGGTATCAAATGAAAGGCATTGATGAGTAGAGCACTATGAACCTAGCAACATTGACATAAATTCAACATGGCCGCCGCTCAAAAAAGGTGGAATAAAGTTAGTTTCCATACCTAGCAATATGGGTATCAAATGAAAGGCCTTGAAGAGTAGAGCACTATGAACCTAGCAACATTGACATAAATTTAACATGGCCGCCGCTCAAAAAAGGTGGATAAAAGTTATTTTCCAAGCCTAGCAATATGGGTATCAAATGAAAGGCCTTGAAGAGTAGAGCACTATGAACCTAGCAATATTGACATAAATTCGACATGGCCACCGCTCAAAAAAGGTGGATAAAAGTTATTTTCCAAGCCTAGCAATATGGGTATCAAATGAAAGGCCTTGAAGAGTAGAGCATTAGGTACCTAGCAATATTGACGTAAATTCGACATGGCCACCGCTCAAAAAAGGTGGATAAAAGTTCGTTTTCAAACCTAGCAATATAGGTATCAAATGAAAGGCCTTGAAGAGTAGAGCACTATGAACCTAGGAAAATAGCACAAAATTCAATATGGCCGCTGCTCAAAAAAAACTGATAAAAGTTCGTTTCTAAGCCCAGCAATATGGGTATCAAATGGAAGGCCTCGATCAGTAGAGCACTCTGAACGTAGCAACATTGACGTAAATTCAACATGGCCGCCGCTCAAAAAAGACGGATAACAGTTGCTTTTCAAACCCAGCAATAGGGGTATTAAATGAAAGTAGGCCCTGAAGGATACCTAGAGCAGCCATGCTCTAAGTGTGTTCCGCGGAACCCTAGGGCTCCACAATACCCCTATAAGGGTTCCGCAATAATTTAGAAAAATCAAAACACCCTCTCTGGTCGTACTTTTATTATGCTTATTAATAAAGAATACACTTTTAAAAACTATTGTTTTATTTTAGGG
The DNA here is from genome assembly GCA_963935595.1 of Schoenobius gigantellus. NCBI lineage: Eukaryota > Metazoa > Arthropoda > Insecta > Lepidoptera > Crambidae > Schoenobius > Schoenobius gigantellus. Next base: position 11,079,407 of record OZ012541.1, on the reverse strand, counting down.
TTCCGTCAAGTATTTCGCTTTCCAAAAGGGTTCCGTCACCAAAAAAGTTTGAGAACCGCTTCGGGGCCTATTGGATGTTCGATGTTAGATGTTACCTGTGTTTAGGGTCCTTCGAGACCGTGATAATGCAACGATCGTGAACTAACTACGATAACTCCAAGTTTGTGTGTTGGATGTTAGTCATCACGGTATTTTTTATAACCGAACTATGCCAGCAACACTATATTGCACAGTACACGTTACAAAAACGGAAGTCTCGATACATTTTAAGGCTAACCGCATAAATACGTTTTTTCGCATTCGTTTTCTGAATGCGGGCATCCGAATGCATCAAATCTATACAAAATACTCATTGACTGCCGCACACGTTCGTTTTTATTACGAACGGAACACGTTCTGTACGTACGTTTAGGTAGAATGGTAGAAATCCCGAATGAGAAGAAACGAACGTCTGCGCTACGTTCACGAAACTCCGTGTCTGTATTCCGTGATCGGATATCGAATATGGAAAATGTATTTGTACAGTAACCCCCCCATTCATACTATACATTAACTTTACGAAAACCGCCAGTATTACGAGCGACATAAGAACGGTTCAAAGGTCAAACAGTATAGCTTGACAAGGAGCTTACTGTACGACCAATCAAAATTGGCCAAGTTGTCATATCCAAAAAATATATTTTGTTGGTGTTACCAACACCCATTATAAAATCTAAACTTTATTCGTATACAGTTCTAATTTATTAACAATTGTTTATTTTAATTCGAAACATGAATACGATAAAGATTATTCTTGCAACTGTGTAGTTCTTTCTAGGTACTGAAGAAGAATTTATTAATATCAATAATGTATCTAAAACAATAATTATACTTAGTGTTTATAGTAATATGTAATGTATTTAATTTTGTGAACTGTTAGAAAAAGAGCATTACGAACCTACGAAAATTGTCCTAATTTTGAAATGGCCGATGCTCAAGAAAGGCAGAATAAAGTTGAATCATGTGGAATAAAATGGAGGAAAAAACTAAACACTGTGTTAAGTATTTTGATGGCGAAACGTAGTTCGCGGGCACAGCTAGTATTAAATAAAAAGAATCCAAAAACATTATGCTATTTTCTATAATTTGACATGAACTATTTGAATTTTAACTATCAAAACAAGCTTATTCTATAACGACGTAAGTGTAGCTGTAGGATTGTTGTAGGTGCCAGGCCCCAATAAATATATTAACTAAGATATAACTACTGAGAAATTTTTATTGATTTGTTGGTCTGTTCCTTGTAGAAACACCGCAATAGAAACGACACGGTTAGCACAGAGGTCGAGTGATCGCCTACTGTGCAACGGGTCGCGGTTTCGATTCCCGTACGGGACAAATATTTTGTATGGCCTACAGAAATTTGTTCCGGTCTGAGTTTGTGTATGTGATATTCTATGTTTGTAACTGCACCCACGACACAGGAGAAAATCGTAGTGTGGGGCGACGTTTTTTAAAAATAAATATAAATAAAGAGATCATCTGTCGAGTATCCAGAGATTAATCAATTAATTTGTTTAATATACATCATACAGAGTTCCAATCTCATGATCGTTTTGAATTTGACAGTAATTGCAGTTTCAAGACAAAACGACTACATATTAGTCATAATTGTAATAAATGCCACAACTTTGCTAATTATTGTAGTTAAAGATTTTAGGATTTTTTCTAGATATTTCAAAAAAATTGTAGTTGCTTACAAAAAAATTCTAAAAAATACGCAAGGAAATTTCAACAGTGTTCTTCCTCAGTTAGCTGTCATTCACATTCATCAAATTCCTTGCCGCATTAATGCATTGAAGGACAAACTTTTTGATACAACAAAGTTATCAGTCATGTAGGCTACGCACATGATGGTAAGGGCTGTCACGTTTAGTGCATGAAGGTCCTTTAAGATTAGCAAATAACAACCTCTACAAGGACCATGTATGTCTTATGTAGACAGAATGTTGGCAACGTCACTGTGAGTGAATTGCCACAGTTTTAGGTAATTTCACTGTCTGTTCCCTTCAAACCGGAACACGGTAATGCAAGCACCGCTACTTTGCGGCAGAAGTAGGTAAAAAAGAGGTACTCGCTCAGACGTCTCAGGTAAAGAATCTCCCTCTGTAGTAAATGCAATCTTGCGTGGACAGAGAGAAAGAACTATGCAAAACCAAAAGTTTCACGCCGCTACATAATATGCACATAGTTACCAGGTAGTACCCCAGGTAGTAGTCATCATCATCACCATCATCACAGCTCATATACGTCCCCACCGAGGGGCACGAGCCTACCCTAACAAGTTATGTTAGAGCTATTAGACCTTAGTCAAACCACGCTGGCCCAGTGCGGATTGGTTGACTTCACATACACCTTTGAATTACTTCGCAGGTGTATGTAGGTTTCTTCACGATGTTTTCCTCCACCGTAGGAACGTCAGATAAATGTACATTTGAATTTCGTGAAACGACAAAACACATTGGTACATGGCAGGATCGATCGTGGGCCTCCCGATTCTACTCGGGGCACAGTCCAGTGCCGAGGCCACAGCGCCACCGACGCTCTTCAGGTAGTAGTAATAGGTACCAATAATTAAAAGATACCAGGTGATACAGGCAAACCTACAAAGATGCGAACTCGCAACGGCTGAACTTATGATTGAAACGGTGTGGTGAGGCGAAAAGTAGCGTTCACCTTTATACAAGAACCGAATATTGGTGCAGTGAGCAGAATGAAAAAACAATCAAGGCGCTCGGATCGTGCAATGCGCTGAGGAGACGGCAAAGCTCGCAAAGTCAGCAATCGCAGTGTTGGACGAAACCATCGACATCACCCAATGCCCGACAATGACAACTGAAATTGTAGTTAGGTACTTTGATGCTGACAACTGGAGCATGGAACATCGTGGCAGTGTCGGTGTACTTCGTGAGGGATGAGCCACAACATGATTTTTTTGGCGAAAATGGATGAATTTTTTGATGTCACGAGCGTAATTTTTTTTTGGAGGATCAGCGACGCGCGTCATAATGTCGTCTAGTGGAGAAGCGGCCGCGGACCGGCGGTGCGCCCCGCCAGGCAGTCTGTCCCGCGACGGAGGCAGGCGCGCACGCCCGCGCCACCTCGCGGACGAAAACATCGCAATGTTACTGTGACTCGCCGGAAACTGAAATCCGGAAGAGAGGAAGGCTTTTTTAACTGGCTGTACACAATGTTGCCATTTTTTACTGGATTTTACTGGTGAGTTAGAGTCGTTGGTTTTTTGGCGATTCTGTGATTTTTATTTTCCATGCCCCACACATTTTATATTTATCCAATTCACGAAACTATTATAGGAAGTGCATACCTTCCTATTATTTTTAATCCGCCACAGGAATTCTAGATAAGTAGAATAATTTTACCCAATTCACAAAAATAGCAATGGCACGTACAACAATTTGAATAAATTAATGTACGTGCTATTGCTACTTTCGTAAATTAGGTAAAAATTTTCTACTTATCTAGAATACCTCTAGCCAGGCGGGGTAAAATTAGTACGAAATTTCGCACTTACTATTATAGTTTCGTGAATTGGGTAAAAATATTCTACTTAGGTATCTAGAATTTCTGTAGCCTGTAAATTCCTGTAAATTTATTTAATTGAAAGCGCATAGGTGTAGTTCTCACCTCATAATATGCAGACCATTGGTGTATTTATTGATCCTATGGCAGATTTTCCTTATTCCAGAGTCATTTTTCTTTATGTAAAAAGGTATTATAATCAAACTTTGCGTTTGATTCAACTTCTTAAATATTTATATTTTTCAATTTAGATTGAATATCAACCACCACCATTTACGGTACTCCATGGGTGATGAAATTGGAATCAAAACAATAACCCGAAGCAGTCGATTTTTATTACATTCACTGCCGATTTCATTTCTATAATTTACAAGCCTTTTCAACCTTTCGTCCAGTTCCGACGGCAGAATTTAATCAAATCTGCTTTAAAGTTGCCTCTCAATTATAGCCTGTCAAGAGTGACTCCGCGTCGTGAATGAACCGGGCGTTTTCCGATTAATTTTTAATAAACAGAAATTTCAATGTCTTTTAATCTAAAATTATTACAGCACTTCTCGCCTATACCCAGTTCGTTTATACTGCATTTAAATCTGTCTCTTTGGCGTACAACCCTTATTTTCACTCAATAGGTTGAATCTTGAGAAATGTGCTTGAATTAATAAATTTTATCCGCACTATTAATACTCCTTGTCTTATCAAATAGAAAGTTTCAAAATAGCAGAAGATGATAGCGAGTGCCGTCTGCATTTCTCAGTAGAGGAAACTGACTATCTCACCCCTAACTGTCGAAACAACCCTCTAGCGGCAGTAGTTCGGCTGTAAGTCCGGTTAACCGAACTAATGCAACCTTTTAGTGGCAGTAGTTCGGTGATACGAAGCACCGAACTAACGATACGTTGACATTGTAAAGCGACAAACTCAGCCAGGCTGGTGGTTTCTGGTGAAAACTCGGAAAAAACTTCGCTATGATAGAGCCATACGGAACAGAAAATATTCAGGCCCCGCGAGTAGAGTCGACCTCCAGACATACAATCATTACTACTTAGTACATTAATCTAAAATTATGAAATTTTTTGTAAGTCACATACCCGAAAAGTGGTATTAAATTCACTAAAAGATAAAAGTAGTAATAATAAAAAAATATTTTACAAAAAGTAAAAACCGACTTCAAAAACGCAGAAAAGTTAAAAATAATATGAGAATAGGTACAGACAAAATCACACTTCTATATTGAAGTCGGTGTCAAATTTTAAGACCTTCTGAGAGATCATAGTTTGATATCGACTTATATTATTACCTGTTACCTATTATTACCTATTCTTATATTATTTATAAAATGTCAGTGTTTTTGACGTCGGTTCTTATTGTTTGGAAAATATTTTTTTATTTCAAAACAATAAAGTATTTATTCATTCATTAAAAAGTGTTTGAATCAAAATAAATTGTACAAAACTTAGTGCTTGTTATGAAGAAGTTATTTATCAAGCTTTTGGTTTCGTAATGCAGCTTTTTCTATGCGCTTTTATCAAAAGTCAGAAACCATAAATAAACATTGACCCTTTCATAATTATAATAATGTATGGGTCAATGTTGAATTATTATTATTGTAAGTCAAGTCAAAGCGACAATCTCCGCTAGGCTGATGGTTGCTGGTGAAAACTCAGAATATACTTCGCTATGATAGAGCCATACGGAACAGAAAATTTTTAGTCTCCGCGAGTAGAGTCAACCCCCAGACATATAATCATTAGTACTTATTTATTTATTTATTAGGACACCAGCAGTGCATGCATTAATACAAGAAATAGACGCAATTACAGATTTTGGTCTGATGCATACACCTTTGTAGGTGACACAACATTGTTAAGTAACAATTTAAAAACTTAAATAATAATAATAAATTAATCACATAGTCATATTAATAAATTAATTATATAATCATTAATTATCAATTCATTAAAAAAATATTACAAAAAAATACATTAAATTATTAAATAACATTACATTAAACAGATTAACAATAAATTATATTTTGTATCAATATTAAATTCAATTAGACTTGTTAAATATTACATTGGAAACATAAAACAATAAATTCATAGTATAGTACTTAGTACATTAATCCAAAATTATGTTTTTTTTTGTAAGTCACATACCCGAAAAGTTTCCCGGTAGAGAATGCTGCTTTGGCATTAAGGGCGCCATTTGTTTATTTCCATTACATTTCTCTTTTTAACCGACTTCAAAAAAGAAGTTTATCAATTCGATGCGTATGTTATTTTTTGTGTGTACGTTATGCGATTACGCCGCCAATTGTGAACCGATTTTCAAAATTCTTTTTGTATTAGTTAGAGTATACTCCAGGGATGTTTCCAGGGTTACCAAAGTTATGTTCTGATGATGGGAGACAATAAAAATCGATGGAAACCCTCAAATTTTATAGGTATGTCCAATGTGTTTTGTGTGTATGTTACGCGATTACACCGCCAATTGTGGACCGATTTTCGAAATTCTTTTTGTATTCGATAGAGTATACTCCTGGAGTAGTTCCAAAGTTACCTAAGTTAGAATTTGATGATGGGATTCCATGAGAATCCAGGGATAACCATAAATTTTATAGGTATGTTCAACGTGATTCATGTTTTTTTCCGAATCTATTCACGTATTTGCGTTTGATAGTCATGAACTGAAATTTGATGGTAAAGTCGTTAACTTTTCGGCTTGACCTGAACTGACCTGACCTTGGATCTGAATTAAATATCTGCTCACCAAAGGAGAAATTCACTAAAAAGATAAAAATAAAAAATATTTTACAAAAACTAAAAACCGACTCCAAAAACACTGAAAAGTTAAAAATGATATAAAAATAGATACAGACAACATCACACTTCTATATTGAAGTCGGTGCCAAATTTTAGATCATCGTTTGGCACCGACATCATAGAAGTATGATGTTGTTTGTACCTAGGCATTTTTATATTATTTTAAACTTTTCAATGTTTTTGAAGTCGGTTTTTATTTTTTGTTAAATATTTTTTTGTGTATTTTTATTAAAACAATAAAGTATTCATTCAATCATTATAAAGTGTTTGAATCTAAATAAATTGTACAAGAATTTAGTACTTGTTATGAAGAAGTTATTTATCAAGCTTTTGACTCCGTAGTGGAGCTTTTTCTATGCGCTTTTGTCAAAAGTCAGAAACCATAATTGGGTCAAATTGGGTCATAGTTGCTAGGCTAATGGTTGCTGGTCAAAACTCAGAGGAAACTTCGCTATGATAGAGTCATACTGAACAAACAATTTTCAGTCTCCGCGAGTAGAGTCAAACTCCAGATATCCAATCATTAGTAATACATTAATCCAAAATTATGTGATTTTTTTGTAAGTCCTGAAACCCGAAAAATTTGCCCGCTAGAGATCGCTGCTTTGGCAATAAGGGCGCCGTTTGTTTCTTCCATTACATTTCCCTTTTTGAATATTTTTATTAAAACAATTAAGTATTCATCCATTTATTCAAAAGTGTTTGAATCAGAATAAATTGTACAACAACTTAGTAATATTTAATAATGTAAGAGTCAATGTTAATTTATTATAATTGTAAGTCAATATAAATACAACATTCTATTAGCATTAAAATATAATATCTAAAATATTACTATCAATCTCTTTTTGCTCATACATCCTAATCTTTAAGCTGTATTGAAGTATAATAGAAGAAAAAAGTAGACTCTACCTAGACCTGTTCGAAAATAGATACTTCCACCTTTTGCTATATTCGCTTGCAATTGCTACAGCCAACAGGCAAGAATCTCCGAAGGTCTATTTATATTACATTACGATTAAGTATTTCGCATGCACGATGAATTAATTAATGGAAAATTTAATTGGTTAATTGATTAGTTGCTTATATAGATGTAACGAACTTTCCTAAATTAATAAGCCATAAATTAGAGCTATCGGAAGTTTGCCAATGTGAGGTTAACAGTTTGGGCGTTGTGAATCAAGAACTGTTTTCGAACTCAAACTAAAGACATTTATTTACACAAACTACTACAACATAACATTAAGGTAGAACCAAACAAGGAAAAAATACAACAAGGAGCGCAAAACAGATTTTTTTTTTTAGAAAAAAAATGATCAATTATTACGCTGTAGTGTGATGCGAAAATAGGTCGAAGCTCAGCATAATAATATGCTGTGGCCTGCAGAGTCACAGCGCTGATTTTCAGTTGAAACCTTATGAAGAAAAGCATGTACTTACGCAGCCGAACGTACGTGGAAAAATATAAAATGGAGATATAATTAAAATACTTAGTAAAGAGATTGGATGAGTAATACAGTGTGTTAAGTGTAAATTTTTGTATATGTGAATTTATAAAGATTGTTTTTGTGTGATTTAAAGTTCTTATCGTTCTGTGAGTCAAACAAATGTCTATCTGGTCCCTGTGACCTCAGTTTTAAAAGCATATTTTTAATTTTCATATTCGGTTCCAACCAATGGCCTGCTGTGTTATAACATGAGGTTTGATCCAGCCTGAACTCTTTTAAATTGATTATGTCTACCACGATTGTTACATTGATTCAGGGTATTTGTGCAAAAAATACCATTATTTACAGGTAATACCACATGCCACATACTTAACTGAATATGCACATACTAGCTGATCCGGCCACGTGGTTCTGAGGCTCAGTAGTTATAATGTACAACGCCATCTACTGAATGCTTACCTAAGCTAGATAAAGTGTTGTGTCAATAAATTAGCTCACGCCGCCATCTGTGAGAAACTTAAGCAACATAATAACTGTAAACTATTTATTAATACACAATAATAAATATTGAGGTCAATAATCGAGTTAAAACTTTCCTATCATTTAACGAAACGAGACGAAATTACATATAGTAAAACAAATTTCATCAAAATCCGTTAAGTGTCTCGGAGTTTATCCCGGACAAACACTGTGACATGAAATTTATACATATTATAAAGATACTTACACACGTGTACATATGCACTAGCATACACAAGTATCTACACATTTATACTGTAAGTACACCGACTGGACCACACCGTGTTCATATCACGTGTATACAAACTAATTATGTTAGGGTCACTGAACAAATTCAACGTTTATGGCGTCGTGCCGAAGTTTTTAACAGCATGAACATCAATAGATTTCCCCAAACAGTTCAGCCCCCGTAGCATGACCACCAAAACACAATATGATAAAGCGATTTATTGCGGTGAACTTTCAAACTCAAAATACGATAAAAACGTATTGTATTTTTCTTCCAACTACTCATTACTTTTACTCTTACTCACCGGAAAAGGCAACACTAAGTAATACATTACTACCCTCAATGTCAGTAATGTTGTATGAGTAGTTAAGTTTTTTAAATATTTTTTATATGTAGATTGTAGATGTTGTTGAAAGAAAAGCAGATTACGCACCTCGTAAGCGAGCTATTAATGCCCGCAGATGTTTGGTGCACGGGCGCTTGCGCGAGGGCACTAATAACCCAAGGGCATTAATAGCTCACTTGCGAGGTTACTGAGCGCTCGGTACAACAATCTACTATTGTCAGCGTATTGTTTTATTGCGGTTAACGTATTGTTTACGGCGATAAACCGCTTTATCACATGCTACGGGGGGTACTCGTAAATTCTACAGATCATTCTTAAAATCCGAGAATGCTAACCGAAAATTGTTCCACGTGGTGGAATGTGGCTCACATGTTTGAGGAATAGAGGGAATTGGGCTGCTATATTATACCCGGTTTTCACGCGCCCAGTAACTGCCGGGTAGTTAAGGATAGTTACTGTCCGACAGCTACTAGGTCCGTAAAACATGAATTGATTGTGTCAGCTCTGACCCGTCAGTTACAGTCGGCCAGCTACTTCAAATATATTTGATTCCGCTGTCCACTGAACTCCCCCACTTCTACCAGGTCAGCTACTGGGCCGACGGTCAATCCGTGTGAACGCAACTTAATGGGTCAGAAACGCCAAGGTCAGAACTAGCAGTACAGTAGCTGCCTACTATGCAGTAAGAACAAGTTGGGAATATGGCAGTACTGTGTAGAAACTACTTTCTATGAATGTATCACTGTGCATTCTATAATCCACAGTTGCTGACTTCTGGGCGGTCAGTAACTGGACCTGTGAAAACCAGGCTTTACGATGGCCCATCAAGTAGTTCTGAGGTCTTTTTTCGGAAGTTTCTGATGTCTCTTCGCATAGGCATGATTACGGTAAAGACCCCTAGTCGGTTCTTAACATATCCACGGGATGAAACGGAGTGACGTCATTGGCTGTGTGTGATCGTCCTATGTTTGGAATCCAACGATGTAACGTTGATTGAACTATCTATAGTTAGCTGATTCGAGTGTAATTGAAATTTTAATTGAGTTTTGTTATTCAATTTGGTTACCCATTGGCGTCCGCGTCCCTCTGTCTACATTATGGACTGAAATCTTAATATTAAATTCACAATCGTTTATTCTGATTGGATTATTACATAATCACTTTTGCACATAGAAGAAGCAACGCTAATACATCACAAGTCTACGGCGGGAGATCTTGTAATCGAGAGAACCAGCAAGAAAACCAGCAAAGTATTTTTCTCTCTCTTTCTATTAAGGTTTTTTCCATGCACCATAATTCGTGTGAAAACTGTAAATGAGGAACATTGTAACTTGCTAACTTTTAACAGCCTTTGATGTTTTGTTGTCTTGTCAAAAGCTAGTCCTCCGCATGGATTTTAATAAGTCCATGGTCCTCCGTCAAGGGCCTCTTTACCGATGTCGACAGTATTGACAGTTCGGATTTAAAAGGGTTATTGTCACGTCCCAAATGTGAAAGGATGAGGATGAGCGAGTTGTTTCTCCTTGAAGCAAAAACTTGGACGAATTTTAATAAGAGTTCGTATGTAGGTTCGTATGTTCGTCTGAAGATTCCAGATAGGTACTAGAAATCATGGAACAGAAAAATACAATGGACATGGCATTTGGGTGGTGTATGTAAGGTATACGCATTTCAATTAAACTGGACTCCGATAAAATAAACAAAACAAAAACTGGTCAAGTGAGAGTTGGACTCGCTCTCCGAGGGTTCCGTAAAACTTATCTATGTATACACGGTTATTTTTTTATCACCCTAGAAAATTTAAGGGAAGCTTCACGACATGGTATTAGAATGATTTAAATATGAATAAAAAAATAACTCACTTCATTTTATATTAATTTTCTAAAAAATCCCAAAAATGCTGCACTAGTTGAGAGCAGCATTTTTAGAGATTTTTTTTATGTAATAATGGATGTGTCCTGAAGCGTCCCTAAAATTATTCAGGGTGATAAAAAAATAACCGTGTATAAGTTCTTTAGTATGAACATATTTAAGGTTTTCAGATTTTTCCTTAACATATAAGACCGTACTAAGTTGATGCAGTTTTCGTACCTAAACGAAAACTGCATCAACATATTTTAGGTCTGCGCCGGTAGCGGGTATTTGCTTGCAACATCTTTTTTTTTGTTCTAATTCCGTTTTTGTTAATTTTTTACTTTCTTTATTGTTGTTTTTTTTATTGTTTGTGCGCATTCATATATCAGCTTGTTTTCATTATTGGCACACTCTCATTTTTTCCCCAGTTTTCTAAACCAAAGGTTGTCTGGAAGAGATCGCTTCTAGCGATAAGACCGCCTTTACCCTCATTAATATTAAGAACCATATTGTACCTACTGTATTTAAATTGTGGTGTGTGCAATTAAGAATCTATCTATCTATATAACCGCACTTGCTGCTAAATCTCGGGATTCTATGTCAGCGGGAAATACCCTGTTGGTTTTGATTCCCTGTGAAATCGCAAAATTTGCGAAAATATGTGACATAAGCGGTCATATCTTTTGACCCAATTCTGCCGCTTCCGTGGTCTAACGATCGAGACCACCATGTATTTAACTGGAGGTCTGGGGTTCGATTTCCCATTAGGGTAGACAGTTTTTTCGAATAATTCTCAGACATCGAGCGTTCGTCGAGCGCCATATTGATCGATTACTTTGATTTTCGTGTTGTTTTCGATAAAATCGATTGAACTATTATCGATTGATTAATCGATCGATTAAAAATTAATATTAAATTGATTTACGTAGACAACGAAACGAAAACTTAACAGGCGCTCGAAGCCAAGCGACTAATTCGAGTGCGAACATGGTTGCAGTTTGCCAATCAGAGGTAACTTCTATAGACACTTGCGTCAGTTGTCGAGAATACTGGCTGCACGCTTCCATCTTCACCTTTATTGCCACTTACCAGCCTCCTAACCATGATCGCTCAAAACAATATTAAAACTGCACTGAGAGCGGGATGGCGCTATACGCAGTAAGAGCTATGTCTCTGTTTCAATATTGTTTTAACCTTGCTATAAGCGATCATGGTAAGGCTACCCCGCCGTGTGTACAAATCGACGCGACAATATTCTAAGTATCTGAGTTTCGGCAGTCTACATAAATTAAAATTTAATATATCACTAACATTCTGTATTAAATGCAATTTCGTAAAAGTAACAGCATAAATACGTTAGAATTGCGCCATAATCTAGTTTCAATTGTAGTTTTATTTTATCCTTTACGTTTAAAAAGGTTAAATGTGCAGCGCGAATCATATATTTTATAGTGAAACGATTTTTAGGTATTAAGTTGTTACTTTTTACGAAATCGTAAAACGTAAATTTGGTGAAACCGGCTGTTATAGTAAGTCCGGGGTTTGTTTGATTTTCATGGGAGCTGCGGTTTTTCTGCTTGGGCTGGTTGGTGGTAGGGTATCCAAACCCGCCTGGCTAGCTACCACATTCGTCCCTAAGTTTATCGCCATAATAACAAACATTGTTGAAACATTCTTGTGTTCCGATAATTAGAGGTAAGATAGCCAGCCCTTTGATTGTGTAACTCAAAATCTATCGCGATCGCTTACAATTTGACGACCGCAATATATCCATCACCGCTTTATAAAAGGAAGTCTGCGCAGAGTCTTGTGTTGACCGCGCAATGGCTGCCAAGTTAAAGACGATCGTTAACATTTTTTCATAGACAATAACCCTTCAGTTGCTCGTTGTTGAGAAGTCCAGGTGAAGCCACTTATATTATCGGCCTGATTGTCACCAGATCAGGTGAGATGACGGCAAGAGCTTCATTTTTCGCAAAAATAAAACAAAATAGTCAGAAACAAAATGTTCATCTCCGATGATACTTGCACCCGTATTTTGCATAAAATTGTTGTAGCGAACGCCGAAATCACGCAGCAAAATTTCAAAAGTAATTTGCATTTTGAATACACTCTAACCAAACACAAGTATTCTGAACTCTGCATCAAGATACGCGAGTAATAAATCATCTGGGTAATTTCAAAGTATCTGATAGATTAATCTCGACCGAAAATGAATAAGCAAATAAGGTGCGAAGACAAGAAGGATTGAGACAAGGCCGCCTCTAAATAAGGTTCAGCCAGTGTTTACTTAACCGAAGACATTGAGCGGTCTCATAAAAATACGTCGCTATTTCTTTTCTCCGTTTCAGGTTTTGGTATTCAGCTTAATTGAATTGTTACAAGGTCGAGTTTTTCATTCGAATATAGCTAGAATAATTTCAATTGTAATGGAGTGCTGCAAATATTTCGCAGCGAGGCTGTTTTGATCTCTAGTCACGGCCTTTCACGTTAATAAATAATTAGATTTAACATTTTTAAATTTTGTAAATAACAAATATTTTAAATTTATGAAAATATTTTTAATACAGAGAGAACGAGGTTTCTCCAAAAAAACACCCAATGTTTCTTAAATATAAAGATTTTTAATTTAATTGGTTGTTATGTTTATTATTGAATAATGGACTTTATGTAATATTCTTTATTCTATGCACATATGATAATAACGTAGCAAACACAGATGCACAAATACGGACTTATATCACGAAGAGATATCTTCCTGGCAACCCAAATGGTAGTGTAGGATACCGCGGGACGAATTTACGTTTCCATCAAGCTACATTAAACAAACATTATAAAGAATTTATTTATTTATTTGTTTGCTTACTCATGTAAATATGTACGTATTTATGGATATTTACAATAAAGATTACACCAGTACATGCAGTTTGCAGACCAAGCTTTTTATCAGATTTATTCGAAAAGAGCAATTGGTTCCTCGTAAAAGTGTTTTAAAATTATAAAATGGATATTGTCAGAAAAAATTCAATTACCAAAGAAAGTTTTTATATTTTAATAACAACAACATTGCAATTAAAATAGCAATAGTCTAGCGTATCTCAGTGTATTTTACAGAATGCATATATCTCAATTTAAAAAATAGCGAAAAACTCAATGTATACCTGTCCTTGCCATAACATACGTATTTATTAAAATTATTAATAGTTATTAATTGTCTATATTAAAACAAAAATTACAAAATATATGGTAACAAGTACGAGTATTACCTATACGTTATAAACTTTAAAAATGGAACTTCTCGAGTAATAATTAAAATAAGAACAAACGTTGATGCAGACACCGTGACGCTAGATGTCAACTAGCTTGCTACATATATTGATCTGTGCTAAGTAACTAATTAAAATTAACTTTTCCACATTGTGACGTCCATGCTACTAATATTTATAATAATGACATAATAAAATAATAATAATTATGCATTAGACTAACATAATTTGTTAACTATATAATATACAATGTATAAAGAAAAATAAAATAACCAGACACTCTATCGGTCATCATGTCCTGATGCTGGTGGCGCCCCCGCCGATAAAGGCATTCTCTAATAATTTATTGTTTTTTTTCTATCTCTTGTCTGATTGACACTAAATAAATGTAAATAAAAAAAACATAATTCTCACTTATAAGTTTCACTTACTTTCTAATAGAGGGTGATAAAAAGTAGAGTGTTCACCTCGGGAGCAAAATTATTTTAAGCTCGAGTGACGTACTTTGAATCCCTCGCTGCGCTCAGGATTCTACTTTAAAATTACTCGCTACACTCTGGATTCAAAGAACACTCTCTCCTTAAAATAGTTATTTGAATAGTTCCTTAAAATAGTTCTCCCTGGGTAAATAATTTACTATTAATTGTGAGTTTGACCACAGCAAATTGTAAATCAATCTATAATGTGTAGCTTTTAAATAAACTATAACGAAATTAGAAAAGAAAAAATGTTTGAGAACGATTCGTGATGTGGAATAATTTCCATCAATTTTGTTTCCACGGTTCCCGGCTCAGGTAGATTAATCAAAAAATTTTGAATGCAGTTTTAATCACTCATAAAAATACCGTTTTCTATTTCCACTCTGTATAATATTTATTACCTATTAGAAAAAAGTATATATTTTTCGTCGTTTTTAATCAGGTGATTAATAATTGTTAATGTGTGGTGGTAATTTAAGCACATCACGATGTAAGTTTGTATATCCTACCAAACAGCAAATAAATTACACAACTATAATCCACCATCTTCAGTGCGTTTGGCTCGGTATAAAATTCCTTGAGCAAAAAAATTACGACTTTTAACCCCGTGACCTTTAGTCCCACGCACCGGGATCGCGAAAACTGACGCTCATTATGGTGATTATGCCTCAAACAATTGTTGAAATTGAAATTAATTCGGAATATAATTACTTTATAATTGAAGTCTAGCTCCTCTGTTATAAGGAAATGTTTCCTTTTATACAACTAACGGCCGGTTTCAATATTCTATCTATCTGTGGATTTGGTTACTAGCGATTGGTATTTGCCATTAGATCCATACCAAATACGTCAAAATTCTTTCTATAGTTACAGAATGAATAATAGTACTTAAGTACTCCGTACATATTGGAATCTAATGATCAGTGACTACAGTCGCCTATAGTGAGTGCGTGAGGTTCTTGTAAGATTTGTATATCTACATACACGGGTCCCATGTACATTGCAAACTTGTAAAATGTCAAGTCAGAGTACCCACTAATTGATAATTAATTTTTTGCCTGTTTTACTTTTCATACTGGAACACAGCAATCTGAGCACCGTTGATGCTTGGCAGTAGAAATGAGTGAGGTAACAGTAGGGTTGCCATATTTTTCCGAGCCTCGGGTCTAAACTCACAATTGCTCACGAGTCCGTCCGCGTGGGATTCAGTTATATGCCGTTCAGAAATTATTGATTTGCCATACAAACTTTCATCCCCTATTTCGACCCCGCCTTTTTTCGAACTTCTGTCTAATCTGAAGGTCTCTAGTAGCTGCAGGGTGCCACCATCCTTCATTCCACCACATCATAGCGTACTCAATTCCGAATCACGTATTTATATTTGTCGGGACATTTTATAGCTCGTCGGGACGTCGGGACACCACTTTAATAACGGTAACATGTCCCGACTTATCGGGACGAATGTGCAACCCTCGATGAGAGGTACCCGCGTAGACCACTCTTTATTGAATCTCCGTTTGCTTAGTCTGGTTGAAATGTTCAACTGAATGATGGTCATTGAAATTGTTATGATGTTCTAATGAGGTCAGGCGTAAATCATTTAATAAACAACATTTTTATTTTCTCGTGAGGCACAACCGCGTAGGTGGTCAAACATAAAACTAAATAATGGAATCAAACTTGCTTCTTAGATACTAAATTATACCTATACTTGTGGTGATAAATTCGCGACACTTCAGTTTTCTGAATATTATTTTCGCATGGAAAATTAACTCACCACGACGCTTTGTGACAACAAATCGCAAGATAAATTGTCGAGGTAGCGCGTCTTCATTGACAAAAAAGCATCGCATCGCAATATTGCCGTCAAAAATGTTCTGAAAATAAGCCGGCCCGTGTTAGCTACTTCTAACAAATGAGCTGCCATCATTTGCGCTTTCCTATTGTGTGTTTCTTACGAGGGAAAAGAAAAAAAGCAAAAAATAAACTAGCGAGTTTCAATATGCATCGCGTGGCGCCGTCACCGGCAGACACGGGCGTTCGATACAATAATTTATAACAGCCATCCCTTAAAACTTGTAGTGTACTACTTTTGTACAGTGTTTTGCGATTCTACCATTAGTTCACTTTGGGTCGTCGTGAGTGGTATTACTCGAGACATTCTCCCTCCGTTTCATTCGTATCCTTGCCAACTGAGATTGCTAGCGGTGATTACACTCGGAGAGTTTGATGTGAGTGCTTTTTGTTTTTTAAGCAAAGGGATAATAGTTCATACAGCAATTGTCATTGATCATTTTCATATTTCCATTGAGATATCAGTGTCTTACTTTTTAGATTTGGAGGGTTTTTACGTGAAATGTTTAAAAGTCATATAAAAGTAATGGCGTCATTGAATATTCGAAATTGTAAAATTAATATTCTGATTCCCCATTCGCAGACGCAACTATTTGTTTGGGAAATTTCGAAATTAATTTTAAAATGTCGAATTACTCAGAGTATCTGAACGGCCAAAGTAGGCCATGTGCCTTTCTTACACCGATATTCCGAACAGCCCGGTTGTTGACAGTGCACACTCAGAGTGCAGCCGAGCGTAGATTTTGAACGCACCGCACTACATCAGTGAAATAACATACTACTGATACTTGGTTTCGTGTATAAGTGTTGTTATAACATAATAACAGTGTGATATTATTACAATATTTTAGTAATAGCCCTGTGAAATCTGCGGCGTGTTTAACATACTTATTAGATTTTAATCACGTAACAGAAAACTCCAGTAGATATGTCACGTAGTTTGGCCACGTCACAGGTATGCATATAGCTCCGCATAACTAATCTTGTGCCGTTTTTACCGAATAAGAATAAAGTGTACTTCATTGTATGAGGGTGTAATAAAAAAAAAACAAAAATCTTTATTTAACATAGGCCTTCAGACACATTATTGACTCAAAAAAAATCCAAATTCTAATTAGTATGACACTTATTTAACTTTGTTTGTGCATACATTACAAACATTATCAGAATGTCTGGAAAAACACCGGTCTAACTTTGAAAAAGTTGAGTCAACACCTGTTCGGAAATTGGGAAAGGAAAAGCAGGGCTGGAATCTTTGAAGGTCTAATGTTCTGCTTATGTTTTATGTATTTATATGATGTTATGTGTATTGTATGTTCTATGTACTTAAACATGAACATACACCACCCTAAATTAAATCACGAGTATTAGTAGTATTAGAGTATTTTACTTCAATAAACACAAAAATTACAAAAAAATGGACATTGATTTCCATGTGCTGTAAAATGTATTACTCTTTAAAGCTTATATTTAACTTGCAAAATATGCAGGTATATTATGTTTAAACATTTTTTAAAACAAGCTTGCTCCCAAAAGAGAATAATAAACTTTATCTTATTACATGACATATTTTTATTGATAATTCTAAGAAAAAAATAAACAAAGGAGGTAAATCTCGCGACTAGCATTTATATTTATCAATATCAAGATCAAGTTTAATATGTATTATGAAATAATGAAATTAAAGATCTCATGTTTTTGTGTAATGCAACATGCGATAGATGGACGAAAAAATTTGAGGCGATGTGATAAAAGATTCACTGAAAATATTAGTAACTTTTAAGTAAAATTTACTATCAGTATGATACTTTCCCCAGGAGAGGTATTAGCTTTGGCTGTGGTTTTGGTTCAAACACCTAACCCGTAGACCGTAACTAGCGCAATGATCTAATGAAGCAGGTAAATGACGGCCGAGGAAACAACTCTTAAGCCGGGATTAGGCGTCGAGCTGTATTTAATAAACGTCCAAACCCAAAAGTTATATTGGAAATGAGCTTTGTGCTTTAAGCCACACCCATGTCTAACTTAAACTTAACAAATTATAGTTAGGACGTGAATCGTGCTGGAGCAACTTGGTGGAGTTACACTGATTGGCAAATATAAATACCTTATCTTCTTCTTCTTTCTTTATATATATAATCAATATAAAAATCTCTTGTCACGATGTTTGTCCGGGATAAACTCTCAAACCACATAACCGATTTTGATGAAATTTGGCTTACTGTATGTAATTTGGGCCAATTTAAAAGATAGGATAGTTTTTAACTCGATTATTTATCTCAATATTTATTATTGCGAATTAAATTGTTTGTAATTATTTGTTAATTCAATAAGCTTCAAACAGATGGCGGTGTGAGTTAATTTATCGACACAACACTCGATTATCTAGGTTGGATAAATCCAGTAGATGGCGTTGTGTTACAATTTCTTAATGCTACAGTTTTAGTATACAGGGTAAATTTTGAGGTACTGGCAACCTCGCAGGATTAGGCGTATAACACATTGCACCGGACACCGCTGCGGTGTACGGAGGGACGAAAACCGCATGCGGCTGCGGCGGCACGGAACCGTGCCACCGTACGGTTTGCTCCGTATCACCGCCCGGAGCTGCGGTGCACGACGCCCCGCATCGCCGCATTATCTATGGCGAGATCTATTACGCGTATGCACGTCCTTTCTACGCAAAAATCTGTACGATACTGCGGCTCAGTGTGGCATACCCCGCGGACCGCACCGCATCACCGTCCGGGAGTGCGGTGCCGTCGCGCGCGCCGCACAACCGCACGGGCATGCGGTGTGAGTGTGTTATACCCTGCGGTTTTTGTATACAAATTAAGATTCTTCAGTCAAAATTAAAAACCGCAGCGCCGCACACCGGAGCGGTGTCCGGTGCAATGTGTTATGGGCCTTAGATAGCTAACATCATTAACTACAATGTTTGTTTAACGAGTTTAAGATAACTCAATACATTGAACAAATATCAATTTTCAACTTATTATTGCGCTGTCGTGACATTGATAAGTCTATGTATCATTTATAAACGACGACGGAAGACAACGCTACGCTCGCGCGCTGTGCGCGTTGAGCTACAAACATTCTAGAGGTATATTAAATGAATATTTATTTTTGTATGAAAGTAAAATCTAACGAATTATCAAAAGACGTAGAAGAAACGTTGTAGTTAATGATGCTTGCTATCTAATCCTGCGAAGTTACCGGTACCTCAAAATTTACCCTGTATAAATAGAGTCCATGCATGAGGAGAAATGTCGCATTAGAAGAGTAAGTGATTTTTTCTATACAATAACATTTTCTCATGTACACAGAAATGTGGTAACTCGAAAAAATTTATCTGATTTTAATGAAAAATTGCTTGCTTTACTTCTTTTCCCTGCAAAACAGATTTTGTAGATTGTTGCCTAATAAACAAATTCCGTAGACCTTATAATATACAGTTACGATTCTTCATATTGACGTAAAGTTTTATGTTACAAGTATTACGAATTATGTAGGATACCAAAACAGACGACGGAAAAATCCTAAACATATTTTAAAATATGTTGGAGATTGTTGACAAAGGCATGGATCACGATCATTAATTCTAACAAAAACATCTCTCCAGTTTTAGCACAACGTCACAAGCGTCTGCTTATTTTCGCCCGATAGTGTACTAAGTTGCGAATCGATCAAACGGGGTGCTATTTATCACGGCTCGTAACTAAACCGCCAACATGACTTGCCATTCCTATGAATGTCGGACAGAAGCTCGCCTAAAAAGCGTTCGTCAATATTTATTATGTAAATAGCGTGTGGAAACCGTTTTTCGTAATCTATATTCGATGGCGTGACTCGACCAACTGGGGCCCGGTCGAATTCGAACAGATGAGAGCAAGATGTAACAATTTGCTGATCCCTCAAGGAATAGAGATAGTCTTCAATAGCGTTTCGCCCTTTATTATTATTGGAGTGTGCTACGCTTAGTTGAAGATAACCTTTTCTAAATGCTATTTGGATTGAGCGCTTTACTTAACAATATTAATATACTAGTTGAAGCTCAGAAATCCACATCCGAAAAATAAAGTAACTATACAATGTTGAGCTTTATTAAAGCATAACGTAAGTAGTTCGCGGGCATAGTTTGTGTATGTATAACAATAAAAATTGAGAATTAAAATAAAAACATAAGCAAAGTAGCCTATAAATTCTGAAAAAAATTGAATTATTGTACAAATAAGTATTGTGAAATAATAATTATAAAATTGGATAGTTTTTCTGATATTATTATTCAATATTTAAAAAAAACTAAAATTAACTTTGTATGCTTCGTTTTCATTTCGTTTTTTGCGACTGTATGTTTAGAAAATACCTAACTCTATGTTCATTTTTACGACCAGTGAGAAAATCAAAGCTCTTCAATTGGTAATTAGATGGGAAGAAAACTTATAACTATTCGTTAACTTAAATTTTATACATGGCAAAGTCATGGCATGGCATGGCATTTTATACATGAAATAGGATGTTTTGCGTGTATCATGTTTTGCTAATATGATGTTTTGAGAATATGATGTTTTGCGATTATGATATTTTGACAATGAACCCTGATTTTAGTCGCTCAGTCTCTAAATATCATATTAAGAGACTGAGCGACTAACATCAGCGTTTTGTTTCGCTTGTTACGGAACATCATCACCAACCAAACTTTAGGTATCCAACGCACATCAGTCATCTATATTTTAAAGAATTCAATAAAAACCGTACACATAGTCATTGATCCTAGATAAGTGTCAAATGGTTTTACTGAAAGAACGTTTGCTAAAATTGAAATGAATTATTAAAATACGCATTTCTGTTTTAAGAGCTCCTTCATTAGAACTGTACGTAAACCTCAATATGTTAGTAGTTCTAGTTGAAACAGCAATTACTTCGAATATTGTAGAAGCGGGAGTCAAGTCGACTTCTAAGTATATACATTCTATCGATCATTGTTTAGAGTTGAAACTATGTTCGAAGTGACGGAGCACATAAAGGAGTACCTACGTTTATTGATAAACTATTATTTATTACAGTATATTAGTTACTAGCTAACTTATAACTATAAACAGGATGTAATGCAAATGCTTCCGACAAAAAAAACATACGCATCGAATTGAGACCCTCCTCCTTTTTGAATTCGGTTAAAAAGAGAGCACAATTTTACCTGTTAAACTGAATAACTTTCCCCAAGGAAATTATGTCCAAGGACCCAAAAAAATTTAGGACTTTCCTAGCAATTTCCTCAGTTAAAATATCAGTTTGTATGAATACTGCGAAAATTTTAGTTTTTAGACATACATAGGTCACACAACAATTTTGCGGAATTGGCCACTTACATAAACTATATTTAAAAAGTCATTACTACATTTGAAAATAGTTCTATTTTCAAATTTTTTTGGCCGTAGAGTAGAATTTTCTTCATCTGACTGTCAATTATTTTCACATTGTGTCGTCATTTTAAAAATTGCGTGATTACAATAAATTTTCGTTGCATGTTTTTTATGATTTTAAGACTCGTTTGGCTTCAATCTGCTTTTGGCAAAGAAGCACCATGCAAGACGACTATTTATAGCTGTTTTGGTCGTGTTAATCTCCATTATATAATTCGTGAAGGTCGCCTGTGAACGACAAAAACATTGATGCTGTACGCCGTATGATCGAAACAGACAGGCATGTGACCTACCATGACATCCGAACATCTTCGGACATAGGCATGAGTGAAATACAGTCAATCCTACACAAACATTTGGGTGCGAAAAAGCTGTGTTCTCGATGGATCCCACACAATTTGACTGATGCTCCAAAAACGGACCACATCACTTGGTGCCATGCTATGCTTGCCAGATCTAATGTAGGGGCTTCAATTTCGGTATGGGACATAGTAAGAGGTGACGAAACATGGATTTGTAGCTATGATCCCAAAACAAAGCAGCAATCGAGCGTATGCTACAGAAAATTTATTGCACCATGCTTGAAATGTAAATCAAATCCTGCTGTTGATTATACCAAAGATCGTCAAACATATTTTTTGATTAGTATCGATGTGTGTTTGCATAGGTTTTTTTGTCATTGCCCAAAATAATAAGGTTTTTCTCTTTAAACACTATGGCCCTTATTAATAAACTTTTTTAAGGCCTAGTTTAGTTAATGTAGGTATGTTTTGTCCTTTTTGAACATACGAACGAACTAAAGACGAATACGAGGGAACGATAGGAATCATAGATTAACTAAACCCGGGCAAAAAAGGCAGGTCTACGATCGCGTACGGCATATAGTGCATTTCTTTTTTTAATTGTATAGTAGTGAAAATTATACATCTAAGTAGATGTATAATTTTCACTACTATAATTAGGTAAACACTGACCTACTTTCAGAATTTGAGAAATAAAAAATATATTGCTATCGCGCTGTACCCAAACAGCTGAGCTAAGCGCAATAGAGACA
Organism: Schoenobius gigantellus; assembly: GCA_963935595.1. NCBI lineage: Eukaryota > Metazoa > Arthropoda > Insecta > Lepidoptera > Crambidae > Schoenobius > Schoenobius gigantellus. The sequence continues at coordinate 11,056,534 of OZ012541.1, read as the reverse complement.
ACTGCAGCTCGGACCGAAGATGAAATGACCTATGAAAATTACACGAAATAGACGTTTCGTAGTCCGCTATTTCCACTTGTAAAACTAGACCGTTTTAATAACTTTTTGCATTTAAATTAAAGAAAGGCTTTGGCTGTTGTGTTTTCCTCTTTTTATATAAAATACAATGTTAAAGTTGACCTAAGAACCAATACAAATTTAGCATAGGATAATTCTTGATATAATTTAAGACCACAGACTAGTAATAATATGTCTATATTTTAAGGTACGTTCCGAATGAGTTTATAGCGATAAGAGTGATATGAATGCCCACAACTTCTCCGAATGGGATATCGCGCTAACAACAAATGATAGTTGGCCATTCGGAACGCTGACGTTTCCTCAGACATTGAGGCCCATTAGCTTGACAATTAATTTTCGTGGATTTCGGAAAATAGCAACATGTCGTAAATTTTTTCCCGTTTGTGCAACATTTCTCATTGATGCTCAGCTCCTATTAGTCGTAGCGTGATGTTATAGCTTATAGCCTTTTCCGATAAATGGGCTATCCAAAACAAAAATAATTTTTCAATTTGAATCAGTAGTTCCTGAGATTAGCGCGTTCAACCAAACAAACAAACAAACAGACAATCAATCAAACAAACTCTTCAGCTTTTTAATATTAGTATGGATACAGATACTTATTTTGTGTTTATTAACAAAGATAACCTCAAAATCACTAAGTATTTCGCTCATAATAAAGTTGTCAGAAGTGTCCGTCAATAATCTTCGTTTATACAGTGATTTACTTGTATTTTGGAACCTAGAAAATAATTTTACATGATTCTCGGTTCATTGGCCAACAATGTATGGGCACAAAGCAATCTCCTCTGTTTGCTGGATACTTTAATACAGCAGAAAATGTGGTAATTTTTTTTGGGTTTTTGAAGGTAATAAATCTTTTAATACTCAACTTAATAAAAATTGGAAAACATATAGGTACATACTAATAGTGGCTATAGATTTTTTGGAAAAATAGAGCAGCTATTGCCATTTTCTACAAAGGAAACAGAGGACTAGGTTTGTATGAAAAAACAAGAGAAAACCTCACCTCCTAAAAAATCCCTTTCAGAGGACTATGAAGTGCCAATTCATGGCTCGAGTATGCACTTTCAAAAATGCAGTTTGTTGCACACCGCTTAGAGTTGAAAGTCCGAGGCAAGCGCCTTCATTTCTTATTAAAATATTGTTTCGGGCGATAACGGTTTTACCCCTCTTAACCTACGAAAATAGACACTTTTGGTCTCATTAGATTCAGTGTACCTTAATCTATATTTGTACGTTTTGATTTTTCGTAATTCAGTATAATTTTGTCAAAATAAGATTAAAATGCTTGAGGTAGTTTTTAAGTCTAAAATAAAGATATTTAGATGCTAATAATGTATTTTCTGAGCAATATAGCTTCAAAATCAAAACGTACAAGCCTAGATGTTCATTAAATCTACAACAGTTTCAAAAATTATAAAAATTTGGACTATGTAAAGAGGGATAAAAGTGAAAGTGAAAAAGTGAAAATTTATAGCTTCACAATCCTCTTAAGCCTTGAGGTAGGATATAGGCTACTTTTTATCCTGAATCTTAATGAATTTACTAGGAAATGCGTGTTAATTACAATAATTATAATTAACACGCATTTCCAACTATTGTACTTGCGAATGTACTTGCGAATGACTAAATTCCAAGTTGTAGTATAGTTGCGGGCGTTATAATTACTGGCTCTTGGACAGAAATTCACAATGGTTTCGATGCATTCAAGTATTTACATTTTTCAAACATAGTCAAAGAGTTCATGTGTCTGGATATTACATCGTAGGTAATTAAATAATTAACATACAACACGATTGTCATAAGATTTTGTACTAGTAGGTATTGTCGCTATGAAAATTAATATCATACGCAGACACACATCAAATTACCAGTTTCTACACGAACTGTGATTAATACGAAAATGGCGCTTATTTATTAATTCGCGTTACACGAATTTGCGAGGGTGCGAACTTGGATTTGCGGGGATAACGAGCTTTTTAATTATTGGACTTTCAATTACATGGTCATTCCGGCGCGCGTATAACAAAGCGTTTTGGTGTTTACTTATCAAAATGTTGGATCAAACGCGAAAATTTTCCAAACGGGAATATTTGCGGGATTCGTACTGTGTATGAACAGTAGACTGTGTTATATAAATTAGAATAATAATTATTAGAAAAATATATTTTTCAACAAGTAGGTGTATATTTTACCGTCTTTAATTACAGCACGTTATAACATCGAATAATATTTCCTGTATTTCATTGCTATAGTTTTTTTGCGACACCAGCCCTAGTACTTGTTAGTGTTGATGATGCCTATACTTTTAAAAAATATTTTACATAAAATATTAAACTCGGGGCCAAGCAATGATCACCTAGTAAGTCCTAAAATAGTAAGAACTAACCAATGTACTCGTAGATAGTTATAATAATATGGCACCGACTTCAAAATAAAAAATAAAAACCGACTTCCAAAAACCTGAAAAGTTAAAAATAATAAAAGAATAGGTACAGACAACATCATATTTCTATACTGAAGTCGGTGCCAAATTTTAAGACTTTCTAGATCATCATTTGGCACCGACTTCAATATATAATATAATAATAATAATAATGAAGAAATGTAATGTTGTCTGTACCTTATTAGGTATTTTTAACTTTTCAGTGTTTTTGAAGACGGTTTTTATTTTTATTAAAAAGGTGAGCTGGTATTAAATCACTAAAAAGATAAAAATATTTTTTTATAATTAAATTAAAAAAATATTTTTTTTAATTCGATTAAAATAAACGCAAAAAATTCACTAAAGATAATTGCAGTATACGGCAAAGTATCAATAAATCTTAGTATAAAAGCGTCAATACGTGTTGTATTTAAAAAACCTGACTCCTAAAAGTTGAGGATCCTTTCATCATCAGCTCGGTTCATGACTCATCATCATCATTTCAGCCAAGAAACGCCCACTGTTGGACATAGGCCTCCCCCAGGGATTTCCAAGCTGATCGGTCCTGCGCCTCCCGCATCCAGCTGCGTCCCGCGACCTTCACTAGATCGTCGGTCCACCTCGTGGGAGGTAGTAATGAACACCTTGTGTTCATGACCACCAGACGTAAATACCTGAATAGCTTCGGAAGAAACATGGAACACGTTGAACGTACCTATAAAATTTAAGGGTTTCCCTCTGTTTTCATGGGACCCCATCATCAGATCCTGACTTTGGTGACAATGGGATCACCGCAGAAGTATACTCTATCGAATACAAAAAAAAAATGAAAATCGGTCCACAATTGGCGGCATGATAGCGTAATATACACACAAAAAAACACGCATCGAATTGATAATCTTCTCCTTTTTTGAAGTCGGTTAAAAATGTGATGTTATGTATATTTTTATAATTTATTTTTCAGTTTTAACTTTCTTTGAAGTCGGTTTTTATTTTTTATGGAATATTTTTTAAATCTTTTTTAAGAATTCATACCAGTCCACCGAAGCAACTTCAAAGAATACAACTCAGAATCAATACTTCCGTAAGTTTTTATAAAACTAACCTGTTATCCCTAAACTTTAAAGATATCCTACCATCATCAGCTCAACATGTTGAAAAATTCTCGAGATGATAACTACCAAACTTAACACTAGAGTACACGCGCCCCTTTTTTTTACATAAGTACACGCGTGGCCTACTATGGTATACCATTTTATAATTGCTATCAATTTGTTTTTTGGTTACGTATGAATAAAATTCCTACAGAAATGAAAAATTTATTCAATCAGTGCCTTATTTTTCATAGCATTCAAGGCATACTACAGCTTGATGATCAGGGCAAATCCATTGGTTGCATGTCTTGCACCATTTTTTTGTGGATCGATCATCATACTGTGTGGCTTAAGATGTACCGGTTAGCATTTCTATTCTACATATCAACCGTCGAGGAAGAGTGTCCATGGTTGCTCAAACAAAAAAAATAGCAAATCGAATCAAATAGCACTTACCTAAATTTGTTACGCGCGGACTACTATGGTAGGCCAACGTATTTGGTGGGAAATCGCAGGAACATGCTTACGCGCTGACCTTGCGGGCTTCACTTGGCTCGCTGACAAATTTAATAGCCGAGGCTATCCTAAAATTCCAACGCACCAGCGTGGATAATTCAAAAGTTATCACTTAAAATGTCACCCTGGTCTACTATAGTAGGCCACGCGTGTACTCTAGTGTTAAATACTAATACGAATAGCTACTGAAAAAAAAACATGAAACACCTTGGACGCGCCTATGAAATTTAAGGGTTTCCCTCGATTTTTCGAAGATCCCATTACCAGAACTTAGACTGGTGACAATGGGACCACCTCAGAAGTATATACTCTTTCAAATACACAAACAATTTTGAAAATCAGTTTACAATTGGCGGAGTAATAACGTAACAAATATAAAAAAAAACATACAGTCGAATTGAGAACCTCCACTGACTCAAACTGCTCAAAGTGACAGTAAGGTCAATGGACAAATAACATGTTTCTTCTCGCTCTCTCATCTATCTATATATATAAAAGGAGATGTTCCTATCTATAGACGCACGCACTGCCGTAACCGCTAATGGTAGAAACGTGAAATTGGGACAGCTGTTTAAATTCAAAATATGGACGCCCACAAAGAAGAGATTGCAAATTTGTATGCAAAAATCTTTAGATTAGCAACGATTTTGATAAAACTTGGGATTCATGCTCTTAAAACATTTCATTGAATACGTGTTTCATGGTTTATTGGAATTCACCCCCTTAGGGTGCAAAATAGGGGTTGAATGTTTCTATGGAAAATATTTAAAATCTGCTCCAATTTGAATGAATGAAATTTATTATCCGAACTCCTGAATATAAATAACAGTCTTCTATTTCATAAGCTACAAAATATTTTTCCTACGGGAAAATATAACATTCCCACGGGAAAACTATAATAACGCGGGCGAAGCCGCGAGAGGAATGCTAGTATAAGAATAAAGCGAGATGGGACGAGGGTTACTCGCTTTCTCTTCTATAGTCCACGCGCTGTGTTAGGTTAGGTTATTACAGTTATTGTTTCTTGGCTGAGAGCAAATTATACGTTATTGTCTGAACAATTCTGCAAAACCTAAGGATGATAAGTGCTACACCAAGAAGTGTCTACGAAGAACTACGGACAAAATGTGGAAATGATGAAACCGTCACCGCCAAATTGGAGTTTCTATCGAGAGAACTATTATTAATCATGTTTCTTTCTTTAAACATCTATACTATACTTACTAATATTATAAAGCTGAAGAGTTTGTTTGGTTGGTTAAGCGCGCTAATCTCTGGAACAACTGGTCCGAATCGAAAAACAATTTTTGTGTTGGATAGTCCATTTATCGAGGAAGGCTTTAGGCTATGTAGTATCACGCTACGACCAATAGGAGAGGAAAATCAATGAACAATGTTGCTAAAACGGGAAACATATAGATGATATAACTAGGAATGCGTTGAAGTCTTCTAAGGCGAAACGTAGTTCGCGGGCACAGCCTAGTGTTTAAATAAAATGTTCGACAATATCATTATATGAATTTTAGAACTGTGTGTGTTATATTTGTGGCAGTACAGTAAATCGAAATTTTTCGAAAATGGGAAATTAGCCCCTTAAGGTATTAAGGGACAAATCTTCAAACATTTAAATCACTTAGACAGATTCACTTAGATTAATTCTCCTAATGTGTCTTGACCTTAAAATAATTCATAATTATTTTTATTAGCAGCTAAGGGCTCTCCATTTCTGAATAATACTTCAGATTTTGTTCCACAAAATATAATTATTTGAAAGCCGCGCGGAAATTAGCCACAAGTTTTATTAAATATCCCATCATAAATACTGAATTGGTATTCGCTATAATTTTTTATCATAATTGAAATCGCCAAACCAATTGAAATTCTTTTGTTTATAAAGTTGCAAAACGAACTTTAATTTGTTTATACAAATTCTATCTTCAGCTAGAGACGTGATCGCTGATTTTTATCGAAAAGTTTCAACCAAATAATTTATATAACATGAAAACTTTTTCTTCAAACAGTAATTTACTTTAAGGCACTCGTGTCGAGTTTTTTTTTTATTTGGGTGACAAGAAGTTTAATAATTAGTAATTAGTAGGTTTTAATAATTAAGTTGAAAGCTTAATTTGGCATGTTCATTTGATACATTCATATAAAGATGACAATTTTGAAACTGATTATATATTTTATGTTGGCAAACAAGCAAGTTGCCTACTTAATGGAATGTACAATCGCATCAATTACATGTAATTCCTGTAAAATTTGCAAATTGTGACATAATATGTAAAGTCCGAGTACATTCACTGCAATTCAGTACTGAGAGTAAATTCACTGCCTCTCTTACCATTTAAATTGAAACATAATATTGCAAGCACCACTGTTTAGTTCAAATTAGTATATTTTACTTATTTCTACTTTTTCTGAGATATATTACGATTTAAAATAATTAAATAAAACAGGATAAGTATACCTGGCTTGTTGGTCTTACTAGCAAGCAACAGCCCCGATAAATACTTATTAACTTGTATTAATAAAAAAAACAGATTGGTTATTTCACAATCAAAGTTTGAATCCAATCACCTCACGCCACAAATTGCTTTGTAAACATAAATAGGACAAGAATAGTAACTAGAAAACTTACAAGAAACCTGCCACTTAAAGCATCGGAAGATTTAGTATTGGGGCTCATCACTAATTGCTCGAATCAGCCTTAATATCCGTCGCAAAGCGCTTCGTAGATTTAGCTCGGACAATGAGAGCAAAGACAGCTACTGAGTTTTATATCTCCCCTCTCGAACAATGGCCGCTTTTATTATGCTCTGTGTAAATAGCTGATGTCAACTGGCAAAAATCAAGTGAATCGTCGTCTGGGGACAAATGTAAGGGAAAATGCTTCAATGATATTCATTGTGAGTTTAAAATACCTATTTGTTTTGAGGAGACCTTTGTGTTTGTTAATTGTTTTTCTTTGTCATCACCTCATCACTGTATTGGGAAATGAAGGAGATGTCAAAAAATATATGAGTTCGTACTGGCCATTACTGGTGTTCAGACGTACTGAAAGCTCATTAAAATGTAACCAATTTCGATTTGTCAATTCCAATACTAGGTATGTTGCTGAATTCCAATATCCAATCTGTCATTCAAAATCGGTTACAAACACGTCCCTTTATACGTTCCCTTTATATGTCTGTGGTTACAAAGTAGGTAAATGCACTGTCTCTGTCTCGTCTCTTTCAAACTATCTAAAACTTCATAGGCTCAGAAGAATCATAACACTCGCTCGCACTGTCAGTTGATCTATAGGTACACCAGTATATTACAAGTCTACGATTTGTATAGTCGACTAAGAAAGTGGTTTACCATTTTTGACCATACGTTACAGTATAATCAAAAAATCGTTAAGGTAAGCTTAGTAACTGCACGGTGTAACTGTCATTGTATTGCAAAGGAAAATCAATTGTGTTGTTGTATGACGTAAAACCGATTTTCAAACTTAAGTTGTTAAACCAGTTTTTAGGTCACCTACACCGTTTATACAGTCAACTAGCACCATTACCTATTGGTGAGTACTATTAATAATAATTTCCTTAACTTCACTTCCTCGAGGTACTCTTTCCATTTTATTTTACAGCTCAGCATTTCATCGTTTCTAATACTTACTTACAAATTCGTTAACAACAAGTAATGTCTTACTTGTTACCTACCATCCTAAGGGGCGTCGGTGGCGCTGTGGACTCGGCACAAGTATATTTCTAATCGGGAGTTCCAGGGTTCAAGACTGCCATGTATCAATTTGTTTTCCGAACTTTATATGTAGAACATTTGTCTGACGCTCTTACGGCAAAGAAAAACATCGCGAGACAACCTGCTATTTCAGATGACTGTACAAATTGTGCCGTTTCAAGAATCTGCCATTCACCGAAAAAAGGAGAAATTCAATGGTGTTTGTGAAGTCGACCAATCCGTACTGGGCCAACGTGGTTGACTAAGGCCTAATCACCCTAACATAGTGTAGGCACGAGCCCCTCGGTGGGGAGATATATAAGCTGTGATGATGGTGTTACCATTTACCAAAATGAATCTTGTTATAGTTCGGTCGGTATTTTTAAAAGAATTGGTTATCTGGTGCAATTTCATGGAATGATGACATAATTAGGTAAGGGTATTTGACAGAAAAACAGTATGAAACTAGAACTTCCCCTTCGCAAAATGTCACAATGACGCGCAACGTCCCTAGATCCTTCTGATTTGTATGCTCTCCGTCGCTTTTAATCCGAAGGATGCAAATATTTGCGAATTTGAGATTATCTTCAATTTGTACTCATCGGGTCGCGATAACGGTAAACGTTTAGATTTTCTTTATATGTTTCAATCAATCAATTATTTATATAATTTAAAATTCATCATATTACAAGTGGCTTATACCGTGACCGTTAGTTAGTTAACAGTGAGTTCAGACCAATGTTAATATTTGTTTACCGATATTTATTTTTCCGGAAAAGCTTTTAAAGCGAAAAAAGTGGAGTTTTCATTTTTAATTTTTATTCATGTTACGCAATGTATGGCGCGCCGGCATCATTTTTGCTCCGCTCACACCGGCGCGTTGACGTTAGATGACCCAAACAGCTGATTCCGCTAGCAGTATAATGGAAATGTTGATTTACATTGCGAAGTTTATTTTTTGTGTATTTATTATGGTTTTATGGCAGAATATGATTTGTAAACGTTAACTTAGTTATATTACACCAGAAAATTTAGAAAAATATATTAAAAAAATCGGAAAATTTATGAATTTTTCGGGAGAAATTTTCAGTGATTTTTCAAATTAGGATCATGGTCTGTACTCACTGTTAAAAGAAATGGGACACCGTCACTTATACCCTGTATATTATAACATATTTTATATCATTATACTGTATATCTCCTTAAAACTCGTACCGACAGGTTAATATGCCCTTTTAATTTAGATTTTAAATAAAAAAAACAAACAAAACTATGTGAGCGATATCGAAAACATCTCCCTTACCATGATCGCATTAAACAGCATGCAATCCGCCGTTGGAGCGAGATAGCGCTATACCTTGCAATAGCGGTGTTTCTGTCTCAATATTATTTTGACCTTGCTCTAAGCTATCATGATAGAGTCCCAGTAAACGCAGACGATACGAATAGGGATGTTGACATGTATCGCAAGTATACAAAAAGTTTTGTATAAACCAAAGTAGTGAATATTGAATCCTGAAAGTCATATTTTTTAAGTCTCAATTAATATGCGTAATAAATTTATTAAAAATAATCAAAAATGTTTAAAAAATGCCCAGTATCACGTGACTGCAAACGCCAATCGGAGCGTGTTACGTCACGGTGTAAGAAAAACCCAGAGACAACAGGTGCGCTCCACATAAGCACGGATTTGGAACATTTTTATCATCGACGTTATAGGTAAGCACAAAAAAGTGATGATGGTTATCTGGAACCATGGAACGCACTTATGTTGTCAAATTGTTATGTTTGATCCATGGACTTCATAATAATCCATGGTTTGATCACAGTGTTTGATCTACGCATCGAGATCTCAGACCAAGGAAACCAGGACATGAAATACCTACAAAAAAAGCGTGCCAATAATGTATGGTGGTACTCTAAGATAGCGGAAAACACTAGGGGCGCCACATCCAATATTCCACGGTTTCGATTTTTTTATATACAATTTATTTACAAAATCAATGAAAAACATAGAACTGTAAAATACACTTACAAAACTGCACTATACCGTATACCTAGGTGTGGTCACTTCCACACATAGGTACGTATAACCCGCCATCATTCATGCTGTCAGCACCCCAGAGATGTTAGAACGTAAAAATGAATACTAAAATCTTTGTTTATGAAGGTGTCAAAGGTTGCGTGGGGTGCTCATGACACCCCACGAGAGCTCGAGTTTTTATACTTCTTGTTATGAAAAATAAGTTTTTTTTTCTATTTAAAAATAATTCCATTTTTTTTATTTTTAGTTACAAAGTTTATGTTAGAAATAGAGACGTTATTTTTTTACGTTTTCCTAAAGAATGACCTTAATGGTTTGAATAAAAAGGCTAAATACTATAAAATTTTGTAAAACAGAATTAAAAGTTGATTGTAAAAGATACGTTTTTTATTCGTTTAGGTACAAATTGAAAAAATACTGGTATAATTGGCTAGATGACAAAAAAAAATTTTTGCTTTAATACAAGCTCATTCATATAATAAACAGAAAGAAAAAATCGGTTTTCGAGTAACTATAAAAACAACCAAGATATAAGGTATTAAAGATTTATCTCCATCTCTTTCTAGCAAAACGGCATTTTACATGGAGTTTATATAGCCGTACTCAACGATGACGTTACGGTTGATGTCGGATCTCTCTGTCTAATCGCTGCCAAATTAACAGCTTAAAATGCTTGTATCTTATGTATTTCTAAGCCGATTTTAATTTTAATTTCACATGATTGTATCTTTTTCTACGCTATTTTAATATTTTATGTCGAGATGTGAAAATTAGAATTCAGTCATCATCCCAATTGCATTAATTACACATATTATTTTATGTCTAAAAATTTAGTTTTAAAGATCTGGGGTGGCCACAGCTCCTCCCGCGAGTTCTCGAGGTTCTAAAAACCACGCGAATGATCGAGGGTTAAAGTTAATTAAGTGTGATCGTCGGTCGTGTGTCGATTTGCGAAAATATGCGACATTTGAGTAAATGGTTGTATCTTTTAATCGCGTTGTCTTTCAAGTTTGATTTTTTCACAGCGTAGGCCGCGTCCCCGAACAAAGGGATCCTGACAGACAGACGGACAGATCCTTCCGTTTTCCTTTAGAGCTACGGAATCCTAAATATCAACATTTAATAAGCAGATCTTTTTTTTTTTTTTTTTTTTTTTTTTTTATGAATGCTGGATAAGCGTTTGGCCTCCATCTCACCTGATGGAAAGTGATGATGAGGCCGAAGATGGGACACGCCTAGCCAGAAGGTGCCTATTCACTCTCATCTTGAATAACTCCAAGTTATATTGCTCAGGGAACAAATCCGCGGGCAAAGAGTTCCACTCCCTTGCCGTTCGCCATATGAATGAGGAAGCGCATCGCTTCGTGCGTTTAATTGGAATATCAATGACAAAAGGGTGGAACCCCAGCCGCCGTCTGGTTCCCCTGAGATGGAAAGGAGAAGCCGGAATTATTTCATGTAATTCCAAAGCACACTCTCCGTGATATATCCTATAAAATACCGATAAACATGCCACCTTACGACGATGTTCGAGGCTCTGAAGCTTGGCCCCCGTTAATTTGGTGTCACCAATGAGGGTCTTAGCACGCTTATCAATAGAATCAAGGGCCGCTAGTTGATATTTAGCAGACCCATCCCACAAGTGGCAGCAGTACTCCATACAAGATCGAACTTGTGCTTGATATAGTTGGAGCAACTGTTCCGGTGTGAAGTACCGCCTGACCTTGGAGAGAATGCCGAGCTTCATAGCTGCAATTTTGGCAACGGTTTCTATGTAACTACCAAAGTTGAGATTGTTAGTTACTTGCATACCAAGTAGGTGGAGATGATCAGTTACCGGTATGGATATACCACGGAAAGTCGGAGTCAGATAGAAAGGACTCCGTTTAGTGGAGAACAAACACGCCTGCGTTTTGCTAGTATTAAACTGGACCAAATTAGCGTCACCCCATTCAGAGACCGCCCGGAGTGTAGAATTCAAACGGTCCATCATCGACTCCCGACAAGACCGGATCTCCTCTTTATTGGCCTTTGCATTGGAGACATATCTATCAACGACTGTGGTGTCATCGGCATACCCGAAGGTTCCAGGCACCAACAAGTCGTTGACGTGCAGAAGAAAGAGTGTTGCCGAAAGTACGGAACCTTGAGGAACTCCAGCATCAATAGTCAGTTGTTCGGAGCAGCAGCCATCTAATACTACTTGCATGGAACGTTCACTCAAAAAGTTCGAGATCCAATTGCAGAGGTTCTGGGGTAGACCATACGATGGAAGCTTGCCTAACAGGCTAGAATGCCAGACCCTGTCAAAAGCTTTGGATATGTCTAAAGAGACTGCGAGAGCCTCGCCGTGCCCATCAATAGCTTCTCCCCATATATGTGTGGCATACACGAGAAGATCTCCCGTTGACCGGCCCTTTCGAAAACCGTACTGACGGTCGCTGAGGAGGTCATTATCTTCAAGGTATGCGAGGAGACGGTTGTTTAGAACACGCTCCATACATTTACACAGCATGGACGTGATTGAGATAGGTCGATAGTTAACTGGATCGGCTCTACTACCCTTCTTAGGTACTGGTTGTACATTTGCTAGCTTCCAAGACTTGGGAACCACTCCAGTCGCAAGTGAGAGTCTGTACAGGCGGGTCAATACGGGAGCCAACTCGGGCGCACAGTTGCGCAGCACAATAGCCGGTATGCCATCAGGTCCGCTGGCCTTATTCACGTCTAGATTTCTTAGAACCTTAAGTACCTCTTTTTGGTGAATGTGAACTGCTGACATGGAGCAGTCAGCTTGAGGTAGAGTTGGAGGAGGTTTTCCTGCAGAGTCCAAACTTATCAACAACAGAGATCTTACAAAAACATTGCTCCGAAGAGTAAACGACACCATATAAACATAACATGATTGATTTACTTGTTTGTAATTAAAGGCCTTTTACTGCACAAAATATTGCTGTTCAGATAGAATACAAAAGAAACACTCCATTCCGTCCTTGAATGGCTATTCTAGATGCATCTAATACCGCCGCTCCAAGAAAATTGTTAATAGCTCCAGTCCATACATAATGAAATCTCGATAGAGCGCACAAGTTTCAATGAAAGTATCTCACGGGGTGAAAACTTTTCAAATTAAATTATGTTGTTAGAGGTGCAGTTAGTAGCTAAAACATTGTGCTCTTTGAGTTTGTGTCAAATTTCGTACCGTTTGGGCCAAGCAACATTCCAAATTTCATTTCACTTTGACATTAGTTTAAATATCAAAGGTTTATTCAAATTTGGAATGTTGCTTTTGGATCCAGGTTTGATTAGTATGAAAATCTGAAATCCCGTCTTTTTTCTGTCGTTTCTGGCTATGGTTATCACAACTTTTGAGTGAGCAATTCGACATGTTGACGTGCCGAAAGCTAATTACTTACTTAGGCAGTTCTTCACCGGCCCACTTTTCGAACGTTAATGCGTTATCTACGTTTGGTAGTAAATCAATGAGTGTAAGTAAAGAATAGGTAGCAGCTAGAATGGGAAAATTACCTTTCCTTATAGCAAACCGCGTCCAAACAGCATTATGTTCAATTCTTATTTAGTAAGTCACTTTTATAATGTAATAAAAAAATATTTTCCAAAAAATAAAAACCGACTTCAAAAACACTAAAAAGTTAAACATAATGTAAGAATAGGAACAGACAACATCACGCTTCTATATTGAAGTCGGTGCCTAACTATGATTTCCTAGAAAGTCTTAAGATTTGGCACCGACTTCAATATAGAAGCGTGAGGTTAGGAAATTTTGCGTCGAGTCCGTCTGTACCTATTCTTAAATTATTTCTAACTTTTTAGTGTTTTTGAAGTCGGTTTTTATTTTTCGTAAAATATTTTTTATTTTTATCTCTTTAGTGAATTTAATATCAGCTCACCAGTCTCTTGAAAGCATACAACTAAGAGTCAATACATGCCTACTGATTTAAAAAACTAACCTCAAACATCTAAAAATTAAACATCCTTCCATCATCAGCTCGGCTCATGAAAATCAGACCAGATGAAAAATACCTGAATAGCTTCAAAAAAAAAACATGAAACACGTTGGACGTGCCTATAAATTTTAAGAGTTTCCCTTGATTTTCCTGAGATCGTATGCTCAAATCCTGACTTTGGCGACAATGGAACCACCTCAAGAGTACCTATACCCTATCGAATACAAAAAAAATAGAAAATCTGTCTACAATCAACATACACACACAAAAAAACATAGGCGTCGAATTGAGAACCTCCTTATTTTTCGAAGTCGGTTAATAAACGTTCTTTGTCCTCTGTTCCAGAAGCGGATCACTTCGAGCTGCAACAACGGAGATGCACATATAAAATGTCAATAAACTCGATTCACGTGCCTCGACCGCTTCGTATCACAGGCACAGGATGTGACCACATTGTTGAAGAGTGACGTGATGCAACTGGTAATGCTGAACTTTCTAATCATGTTCGATGTGGTGTTTATATTTTTCCTATTCCTGATCGCTGTGACGTGCGTGATGAACTACATGCCGGGGAGGAAGAGGCAAGAGGCGACGGAGGAGGAAGTGGATGATGACGTGATACCCCCGCCGCCTCTGTTCGAGGATGAGGCTGCGTCGAGAAGTCGGGATACGTATGTGGTGATACCACCGCCCCTTGACAGCGCGCGAACTAAGGATGGCTGTCCTATACACGTGGTGTAATAAAAGCACTGATAAAATGTGTGAGTATTTTTTTGAATTTATTTAAAAACATGTTTTAAGAATTTTTAGGCGTGAAAAATCTAACTTTAGAGTAGGATTTAATAGATTGAACGCTGAGATGAACGCTGGAGTTCCGCAAGGCTCCGTTCTATCCCCAACATTGTTTCTTCTGCACATCAATGACATGCTTTCCTTGGGAGCTATACATTGCTATGCAGACGACAGTACAGTGCATGGGGGATATCACGGAAGCTCAGGGGCTGCTCGTGGTGATATTGGTAGGGAGAGGCAGAATCTTATCATTGAGCTCAACAGGACGCTGGACCTCGTCTCCGAATGGGGCTCCAACAATCTTGTTGAGTTCAATGCTAAGAAAACACAGGTGTGCGCGTTTTCGGCGAAAAGGTCACCTTTCCTCCCCCTTCCTTCTCTTCAGGACACAACCCTTCACACACAGAGCAACATCACCTTGCTCGGAATGAACATTCGCTGCGATCTGAACCCCAGAGACTACATCGAATCCGTCATAACTACTGCCTCACGGAAACTCGGTGTCCTGAACAAGGTGCGTAGGTATTTTGCGCCGGACCAACTATGCTTGTTATATAAAACTCAGGTTAGGTCTTGCGTGGAATATTGCTCGCACCTTTGGGACGGCTCCGCTCAGTACCTGCTCGATGCTCTGGACAGATTGCAGCGTCGCGCTATTCGCATTATTGGCGATGTAGAGGTAACTAACACCCTCGAGCCTCTACAACTTCGTCGTGACATCGCCTCTCTTAGCGCCTTTTATCGAATGTTCCATGGGGAATGCTCTGAGGAGCTCTTTAACCTTATCCCTCCCTCTCCATTCCTTAACAAAAACACGCGTAAGGGCCTTCGGAGTCATCCGTACACTGTGTCCTCCTTTTCACACCGTACCAAGAAATTCCAAGATTCCTTTTTCTGTCGTTCATCCCACACTTGGAATTCTCTACCTGCGCACGTGTTTCCTCCATCCTACAACATGGGTTCCTTCAAAAGAGGCGTGAAAAAGCATCTTTTGGGCCGGCAAGGGGCGGGCAGGTAGGATAGTGGATGTCGTCCCTACTCTACCTGTCAACTCATTTTGGCCTCTTTCACCGCTTAACATCAGGCGGGAGGAGGTCATTTGCCGGGTCATACATAAAAAAAAAAGATTTTGGTACCAATAGAGTCGTGGGTTATATTAAGGCGTAAGCTCGGAGGTAGGAAGGTCATCCTACTTTAAAGGAGTCACATATCATGTAGGTACTAAATATATGTGCCCAACTAAGATATTTGTAACTCGATTTTATGATTAACTATTTTAAGCGCCTGCCTAAACTTTGATCTAGTTGATATATTATTATAATAGAATCGAGTAGATGATATGACTCTAGGAGTTACTTTCAAATTCCTTTTAATTTCTAGTTAAATTTGAAAAATAAAAGGGATTTTCTCAGAATGTTTATTAAACAACATATTAAATAGATATACTTACCTATCTAAGATTCTAATGAACGCCGTGAATCTACAGAGCTGAGGCGTCACCAATTAATTTGCTTCGAGGGCTCATCAATCAATATGCTTACGAAGATAAATTAAGCAATTCCTCATTTTATAATTTTTCTTCTAAATAAATACCCACGTGCCAAATCAATCACTGTCGCGTGGATACATCCCTTGCATTAAACATTTCGGGCTGCATTATAACGTCTGCTTGAAAGATGGCGTAAAAAGAAAAGGATGTTCTGATAGGCCTTGTGAAATGTTCTCTTTAGTCGAGCATACTTGGGGTCTCTTTCAATGTCAGAACTAATTTGGTGCGTGCTCTCGACTATGCATCAGTACTACTTGTATAATCGTCTTATGATGGTTATCTGGAGCCATGAAATGTATGCAAATATAAATAAAATTATAAAAGTCTACTCTACACCTGATCGGAACTTGGGAGCCTTCTCGTGAGGAACAGGCAAGAAACTCGCAACTTTAAATTATTTGGCTCCTCTTTTGAATTGCCAATATTATAATAACAGTATTTTTATAGTAATAGTCTACAAACGAAAACTAGCGCTGATGTTGTATTGGTGTACCCATCTTGTATACGCCTAAGTAATAATATACATCTTCATCAATTAATTTATTAACACATTATATTGTTCGCAGATCAACGTAGGAGTTTATAAAGAAGAAGCCTTATGAGAAAGTAGGTGTCGAAAATTAAAAATGAGACGTAGACAATTTTTTACCAATTAGACGAAATGGAATATCTTGTTATGTTTTAAGAATATATCGGTGGAATCACGGGACTCAAGTGGAGGTACGTAATAAGCAATTGGAACACAGCGTAGCATTGTCTATAGATAACATATATTGAATACATATGCGGCTAGTCAACAAAAATGTTAATTCGTTGTGAATTATCAGTATGATTAGGATCGAAGAAGATTAGTTCACAAAACACCCCAAACAACCTAGATGATTTTCTAAAACTAACAACATAGTAAACATTCACATTGTTAACTTTTTTGTTTTTATTTACACTTATTAGTATTAGATTTCATGTTGCTAAGTCTGTTTTCACAACATCGCTTTCCTTATCACTACGTAATTTATAGTAGGTATATCGATATAACAGAATCGACTTTGCTTATTTGGGGTGTTCTGTGGATCAATTCTTTATTGCGTAGGTATTAATTATACAATTTCTAACACCAAGCGCAATACTAAATTGCTTCAATGCAGCACTATCATTTTGTTGCAGAGCTTTGTAAATGTTATTAAAAACAAGTTACTATATTACCACAACTGTTAATAAAATACTTGAACCGTTTAACAATATTGAAATAAAATTTCTACAGAACCTAGGAGAGATAGGTAAAGTGATATTCGAAAAATTGACAGTGCTTTAGTTAGTAAATTTTGGTAGGTATGCATTTCTTGTTCTCTTGTTGGATCTAAAAAAATTGTTGGAATAGCAGCTGACATAAATGAAAGGAATTCTTCAAATATACAATGACAACAACGATGGTGGCTTAAATTTTATGTGAAATCAAATTAACACACTTTATTTTAATGTATGTTTTATTATTATCAAGTTCGATAGCTCGATTTTGAATTTGACAAAACTGATTAGTTAAATTGAATAGAAGTCATTATAAATACTAGTATAAATTGACATACTGCAAACATGATTTGTAAAGTGTCTTTAATTATGAAAACACTTTATTAACACTTTTCTTTTAGACATAATACAAGTTGCTACCTAATAATAACAGTTCAGCTTAAGTCTCAAGGCCTAACTTAATAACCGTGTTTATTTGTTTGCGCGAATACAAATGGTTTGCAAACTATTACATATACCTACAAACCAAACTTGTCTTTGTTGGAGTGTTGGCAAATATTTAGTGTAAAGTGTTCAAATTTCGCGTCTTTGCAAGTGCTCGTTTAAGATGAATGTGACTGAGTAATCAAGTAACATAGTTTAATATAGCAATTAACCATTAGTTGTATATTATGCTGGCTTATTTGTGTTATGCTCAAGCGTGTTCGCAGACTGTCGACTTACTTGGTGTATTTCAAGCAACTAAAATAAGGATTCCTTAAGGCAAAAGACCTCAATTTTAGTTAGTAAGGCAACATTACGAACTCAAATTTTAGAACGTTTAAGTTGACAGTACAAATCTCGTATACTCATCTCAAGTAGTCTATCAGACTTATGTTTGATACAATCAACCAATTTTTATATGGTAATGAATAATTTAATCTCGAAATTTATGACAAAATAGTTAAAAAATTTGATGAATACTTTTACAGTGCCAGTCATTTTTGGGTCAAATTTTTAGAATGCAACAAGAAGGAGCTGAAGTCTGTGAACACTCTTATTCTTATCTCAATACGGGTGCTTCATTCCATTTAATATTTTTTCATATTTATAGTCCTTCTTCAATTGCTGGAATTTTCTTAACGGAGATAACTCAAGTAAAAAAAATTGATGGAAAAAAATATTGTCACTATCTATCGATAAAAAATGGTAACATAATTATCCATTTGCTGTTTTATATCGTTTATAAATAAATTTATAATTATATAATTTTTTATGTTACTGTTGGGTTTCTCTAAAGATAAGGTAATGACGTATGAAACTATTGCAGAGATTCTGTACCTACGTTCTGTAATACTTATTCCTACGTGTCTTATTTCTGGATTATTTAAACAATCGTTGTGTCTTCGAAGATTTCCGTATCAAACTATTTATATCGGGTGCAACACCGAAATAATTTTTAATTTAAATGGGTACAAAGGATATTAGATGGACCCTTGGCTCTTGTCTCAGATCTGAAAACCTAAAACTTTCCGAGTTAATCGGCTTAAAACTAAAAGCAAAATATTCAAGTGGCAGCCATAGTCCAGCTACAAAAGCATGTGAGCATTAAATGAAGAAAATATATGGTCCGCTGATGTAGGGCTGCCGACAATTATGATTAAAAAATAATTTATTAAGTTTGTATGGAAAACGAGTAGCTTGATTGGTCCCAAATTTTTTCGTACAGAATATCCACTTCTGATGGACACATAACCTTAAATATTATTTCGGTGTTCCGTTACACCTGTATAATATAAGGTGTTTGGTCCATACCCTATCAAGCCGAAACCTACCCATGTTAACATAGTCATATAAAAGTTATGGCTAAAATGAAAATTCGCCATACAAAAATAAGTTTTGAAATCCCCCATACAAATTGGGTCTGTGAAAAAATATGCATGGGGAATCAGAAAATTAATTTTACAATTACGAATTTTCAATGGCCTTACATCTTTTATATGACTTTGTTAACATGTGTACATTTCAGTTTGATAGGTTATTAACCAAACACCTTGTATATAACTGTTTGTTCTGGTTTATTTTCATCAATTTATATTTTCGTAGATCCAAGTTTTATTTATTTAATATTTTCCACGACATTTTACGCAAGCGCAAATAGTTTTAAGCAACAACATTGTCTGCATTCATAACTCTATCAATGAATGGTCTAGTCATAGTTTATACATTAGACTAAGTGGTATATAATAATAAAAAGACAATACATGTATTACGAATGTTTTTCATATCAATCTCAATAAGTCTACATTGTTTTTCAAAGTATTGTGGGAGGTTTTCAGGATTAGACTACAAACCTTTATAAAGTGTACAAATGTGTAATGTGTAAGAATGTGTAATGTGTAAGAATGTGTGATATCAAAATTACATAGATTATGTAATTTTTAAATAGAACAACTCAACAGCAGAACGACGATTCCTCATTTTCATTATTTTCGTTTAGAACCTAGAAAGTGAATCACAGTATGGAATCAAATTCACAGACATCTGGGCATTTATGAATTCAGTTAATGCGTTCTCAAATTGAGCGGAAATATCGTTATTTATTTTACTTAAAGAAATGTGTGATATCAAAATTACATAGATTATGTAATTTTGAAATAGAACAACTGAACAAGAGAACGACGATTCCTCGTTTTCATTCCTTTAATTTAGAACCTGGAAAGTGAATCACAGTATAAAATCGAATTCACAAACTTCTGGGCATTTATGAATTCAGTTAGTGCTTTCTCAAATCAAGCGGAAATAACGAAATTTATTTAACTTATAATGAAAGCTCGTGTAAACTCTTGCTCGCCCCGAGCTTTAATAATTACTTAACTGATGTGTATCGCAGCACACAGTTAATACGACGCAGTTTCAAGTGAATCATGTCGACGAATATTAGGTTCTTACTCTAACACAATACTTTGAAAGCGCCTGTTTCATAATAATGTGTTAATTATAATGTGTGCAAAATTAATAGATTGTTTCTTCTTAACGTTGTAGTGTTTAGTGATTTATACTTTAATATGTTCATGACTGAATGTAGGTATATATTATGTTACGTTTTTGTTATGTCTTAAATATTCTTTATATATTATGTTATGTTGTTCTAACTTTGATAAATTTAAAACGATTAAATTAATAAAATTAAAACAGAAAATAAACAATTAGAGTAGCGATAACAGCTTAAAAGTAAACTAATAATAAATTCATGAGAAAACATACACTATGTGATATAATATACACAATTTTTGAAATGTAGATATAGCGGACATTGTTTTTAATTATTGTTATACGAATGTAAACTACAAGATGCATTAATTATGATGTAATTAAATAAAGTGCACACGGCAGTGTCGTTATAACTCGTCCAGTTGTTTTATTTCGTTCTCATAATTTTCAATTTAGTAGGAGTATTTTATTGAACCAGAGATGTAGTCTTGTAATCAGTTTTAAAATATTATACTACGCGCACGCGATAAGTTTATCGGTATTGTCATACATTGTCAACGTTTCAGTACCATGTCACACAAACTATTAACAATGCAATATAGGTGTAACCATACTAAATAAAAGGAATAGTTGGTGTGACATGGTACTAAATCTGCTAAAAATGCTTTTTTTTTTAAGCCGGCTGTACATATGAAATTCGAAAACGAAAAACACATTGGTTGGTACATGGCGGTCTCGAACCCCGACCTCCTGATTGGAAGGCAAGTGCGGAATCCCTGCGCCACCGGCGCTCCTGCTTAACTAATAACATACGGTAATCCGTGGCGTTAGGGTGTGATTCAGCTTGGATGTTCAAGATGAGTTATTTAAAATGTCGGATTTTTTCAAGATCAAACTAACTTTCTGCACGGTTAGTATTAATTAAATTAGACAAAACCTAAATAAAGTTTGTTCAGAATCGATAACAGAGTCGATTTCGCAAAAAAAATGTGGGTCATATTTTGTCCAAAATTAAGAAGGCTCGCGACCATAGTTTCAAATTTGCAAGATAAGCAACAAAACAGAAAGGTGGGCATATGTATATTCGTTAATTATCCTCGAGAATTACATTTATTTTATAATTTATATAATTTCTTTACAGTAAAAATAAGCTGTGCTTTGCGTTGTTTAATTGACATATTATATAGTTTTGTTAAAAAATCAAAGGCACTTAGAATCACTTATCATTTCCACTGTTCGAAAATGAAGAGACCATGAAAATCAGTACGAAATTCCATAGCATTTCACCTCGAAAAACTGGCTACACACAATGGAATATTTGATTGATGAGTATCATTTCCTGGAGCAGTTGGACATGGTTGGAACCAATATTCGGTCACGCAGCACAGGAAATGAGTAGAGTGTATTAAAATAACGTTTAATGTTGTTCTGGTATCGTCACGTTTCTCGCTCGTTGCATTTTAGTCATTGTATTCTAGTTTGACGTACCTAATCCAGTTATCGTCATCGTATTTATCAATATGAAGCAAGTTTGTAATTAAATTAAAAACCAAATACAGATTGTCACCTACTTTATTAATTCTAAAAATGATTGTCGGTCTCAATAAAAAAAATACCTCATCGTTAAAAGTATTAATAATCTAAACAGCCTTTTTTAAGTTTGGTGGATTAATTTGTTGATAGGGATCCTGAACTCGCCTGACTATAGCTACCATAATCGTCGCCATAATAACAATGTTGCGTTCCGAATAAGAGATAAAATAATCAGTTGCACAATTGTTCAAAAGTCTAGGTGAACCTCACTTCAAATATTATCACTTACCATTAGGTGAGAAGAAGAGCAAGAAGAAGAAGCTGCGAAAAACGACGATACCGGATTACAATGAATCAGGAATACAAAGAGTCTGGAACACGACGAACCCGTAATATTTTTTTTTAATTACCGATAGAAATATTTAGTATAAAAAACATATTTGACACTAATTTTATTTACTAAATCAAATCGCTTACCACCTTGGGAACCATTACGTAAGTATCTAGTGGCTACTTCGTGAATGAAGGAATAAACTTTGCAAAGAACTAACTTAAACGGACTTAACTTACTTAATTATCAACTACTGCACTCATCCCCAATTTGAATTTCTTTTGTATATTTCCTTGTTCCTAGGTTGCCTGGAAGAGATTGCTTATTAGCAATAAGGCCGCCTGTGTTGTACATCTGTATTGCTTTTGAAAATTTTCTGTCTGTATCTCTTTGTGTGCAATAAAGTATTTTATTGTTATTAAACGAGTAGATTGGGAAAAATACTTAGATTTGTGAAAGAATAAGTTAGATTGAATAAACTTTCTCGAAATCTAGAAATTTCATTAAGGGGAGTGTGCTCATTAGTAGCTTTCACTGAGCAGGACAAAACATTAGTTTCGTCGAAAATTTGATGGCATCTAATAAATTTTAATGAGTGCTTCATACATCAGTTTTGTAAATATTCTATTAATAATTTAATATGATTATCATTTTGGGGTTCAGTTCTAAAAAACTAGTTAACCGTTATTCATAGAAAATATGCATCCAAACCAGTGTTGAATTAATACGGAAATGTGTATGATCCTTTGTTTCAATTGCCTTTTGATAATATTAAGGTATCAAATCCAACTTACAATTGTACCTAAGAGTCGTAACATTTTCCATGTCAGAAATTCGAGTTTAATTCTTTGAAGAACAATAACGCTCGAAATTTTAAGAGTATAGTGAACGTTGTGAAAGGGATAATGAATAATAAACGAGTAATCGTTGCTAATTATGAGAAGTTCCATGAGAATAGCAATACGTCACAATGATGACTAAATTGGGATCAAATATCATTATCACGTCATCGAACAATCGTAAGTCAAAATGCGCCCCAATTGGCCGAACACAATGACTTAGTTTTGATTCAGCTGTATCTTAGGGGCCGTTCTAAATCTCGTGAAGTTTTCACTAGATAAAAAAGGTAGATATATTGCTAGAAAGACAAGCTTAACTGGTTTTGAAACTCTAGCGAGTGATTTTAGCAATTCAGGAGTTTTCTAACGGATTCTGTCAGTTAAAAACGAGTGGAAAAGTCCCCTCTCAAAGCAAACCAAAACAATGGCTTTGCAACGCAAAATTGCTTTACTTTACAACTGCACAAAGTTTTCTTTATCATTTGCAATCTTTAACTTCGACTTAAAAATGAAATCAGCTAGCCACAGATCACACAACCATCAACTATTAATGTCAGGTAAAATTTAACGCTAACTGAGAGACACGAGAAATTCACCCCTGTCAGACAAAAATTACACTGCGTTTACTTTCACGAAAGCATTTAGAAATACGAGCAGACTCTTAGATCGGTTACCTTCGGTTTTACTCGGGTGGTTCTCGGACGCTATCGGGTGAAACTCACTCACCCCGAATAAGAACTACTCGTTCTCGAACGTACTCTAGATAGGAGAATTGGACCTCTGGTCACATGCCACCCAAGGTCGTGGTCGTGCCTCCTAGTGCGTGAGGTCCCTTAACAGACAAAATGGATAATTTTCGCACTGTGTTTCCTGTGGTTTTGTGAGTAGTCTGATTTTGGCATTATACTTTATGGAAAAAAGCATGTAATTTTTTACTATTTATGAAATAAAAAGGATTTAAATATAATCAAAGCCTTGAAACATTTTACCCGGCCCTTGTAGAATAACGGAAAAATTCAAGCTTTAAGACATTTTAATTACAACAACCGGTCGTTGCCAATAAATGTCGAGATAATTTTAGGCGCCCCTCGAACACCTGGGGCAGGCTGACAGCGAATCGATATAGCACAAGCCAGCGAGACAGCCGCATGAAATATTAGTAGGTATTGTACCTACTTCCCTATTTTTAAATTGAAAATATGTTCAGGTTATTGATAGAGCTTCTAGGGAGGATTCCTTATGAGTTACAGCTTGTGGTACTTCTGGAAGGGTAGTAAAAAGTTTTTAAGGGGTCGGCGACGTAAATGATACTTAGGCTCGTATTAATAATTGTACCTTAGGATCATACATTAAACGTCAAAAGTGCATCTCAAATCGATCTTAACGTTAAGATGCATTTATTGATACAAGTCTTATAGTAAGCATCCTTCCATGACTTGGTGACACTAGATAAATTCGATCGTCCTGATTTTGAACAAGCGCTCCATAAGGTCGAAGCGGTTCTTGAGGTGGTGTAGCCAGCTATTTAGCGAGATTTTGTTTCACTGTGTCTCCTCGTTCGTATATAACCCCATTTCTAAATCAAAATATAACTTATTTTGATTTAGAAATGGCGCAACATGGACGCTCGAAGGACCTTGCTTGCCTACTGTTTGGAATTATCAATAAAAAAGAGCCGTCAGTCTGTAGCAAACTGGTATTTACAAATCGAGCTGCGCGTATCGCACCACGCTTATTGTTTCAACGACACAGAACAAAATTATTTTTATTTCATTTCATAGATTGGTTACTGGTGGATTGGAATCCCGACGACATACCCAAGTAGGTGGTCTAGTGATCTAGTCACCTCATTATACAGCCTCAAAGGAGGGAGACTCTGTACCAGAGTCGTGTGCTTGGGTACCTCCGTCTTACCTATTTCTGCCGCAAAGCAGCAGTGCTTGCATTGCTGTGTTCCGGTATAAAGGGTAAGATATGGCACTGAAATTACTGGGTACCGTGACTTTACATCTTAAGTCACAAGTTGGCAACGTACATTGTGCCCCTTGTGGGGGTTGTAGTTTTACTGCGAATGTCACAGGAGCCACATGTATTATAGGTGACTGTTACAACTTACCATCAGGGCAGTTTGCTTGTTTGCCAACTTAGTAGCAATAAAAAATGAGATGAATGCGTTCAGAGGCTAATGGTAACTGCTCACTATCGGTGTCCCGGGGTGGTCTGGAGTATTGGGTTTTCCCGTCCTCCGATTGTACCGGACTATGGACAAGATGGACGTCGAGGTAGGTTTAGTGGGTAGTGAGAGCTCTTTGCACGTCTGCCGATTAGCCATCGTTAGCTACGTTTGGCAATTGCATTTATCACACCTCACCTCATAATAAAGACATACGCTTGTTTGCCATTTTGGTGGTTTAACAAATAATTTCTAAAAGGATCTGTTACGACGATAAAATCATACTTTTATTGGTGGCAAACAAACGTTCAGTAAAATTTTATAGAGAATTTTATGTAGATTAACTACGCGGGATATATTATAGTGCATATTAGTGTTCTCGAGCTTAGGTGCACTCTTTGTTCCTCACTGATAGTCATAGTCCAATGGATCAGCACATCGACACGACCAGAGCGAGTACACGCACAAACTATTTCAGAATCGGAATGTTTCAAAATTCCGGTACTCATCAGAGGCCTGACTTTTTTACAAGAGGAATACATTTACGCACCTCAAATGGGCAAGGACTAATTACCATCAGAATGAACGCTAACTAGCGCTATAAATCCTTAAATACCCTTGCGTTTTGTTCGAAATAAATTACCTAGCTTTCAAATCTTAATTTCCTTTAATTTCCTATTATACCTAACAAGGTCGTGGCAACAGCCCAAGCATCTGGTTTCAAATTAAAATATTATATTTTAACCTTAATTAATCTATAATTTTTATAAATAGCCAAAGTTCTGGGGAGGTAAACACAAACCTTCTTAATAAAAGCGCTAATATTTCCATCATAATTAATACTGAGGTAAATGAGTATTTATGAAACTTCGAACATGCTCTAATTTTGGGCCTCACTTGTTTGGTAATTAAGTTAGTCGTGCCTCATTTTAAATTCAAGGGGCTGATTCTCGCACAATTCCTTAAAAAGTTCCAATTCGAGTTTTCCTCGAGCGGTAATCACAGTTCAGCCAATCAGAAGACAGGGCATTTCGAGCTCCGCCATTGTTTTGTCGAAATTCTCTTAGTCGCGTGCTCAAGAGAGTAGTCGAGACGTTAATTTCTAATTTAGAGTATGGGTTTTTATTTCATTTTCTTCCTTTTTTGATTATTCTTTTATATATTTTATAAAAATTATTTTCCATTAACTACATATAGATATTTATTGTAAGTAGAATTCAACTCAGCATTTTGTTTCTTTAAGTAAACATTTAAAAACATTATTATTCATATATATTCATATTCATATTCATTTATTTCATAATACATGGGTATATACATTGGTGTTCTAAATAATGGGTAGTGTACAGCCATGATTCGCCCTGTAGACATATGAAAATTACAAAAAAGAAATACAGACATAGAAATATAAACAAATTCAAAGACGTATCCGATTGGTATAAAAGCCTATTAAATTATTTATAATTAATGTCAATAAAATCATAGTATTTAATATCAATGTCAATGTCAACTACAATGTCTGTCATGTAAAATAAAATTAAAAAGAGACTAACAGTACTTAAATATAATAAATGTCAAAAATGTATTACAAATTAGATTTAACAATGTCAATGAGGGGAATAGTAAAAATTAATTGATTCAAAATGCAGAAGTATAGTACTTAATATGCTAAACACTATCAAAATTACCTACAGATTAATAATGTCAAATTTATATTAATAAATGTCAAAAAAAATAGATTAACAATGTCAAAATAATACCAAGTTAAATGTAAAAATGTCAACAAATATTGTCATTATTTCAATTACCATTATTTAACTGTCTTATCATTTAAGAAACTTTGAAGATTATAGTATGCTTTGCCAGCAAGAAAACCATTGAGGGCAGTTTTAAATTTTTTATTATCAGTTATTGACCTTATAGACAGTGGGATTTTATTATATATTGTAGGTACCATATAATTAACACTAATTTTTCGAAGTGAAGTCTTATAACTATGAGCTTGTTTCAGTTTGCCCGCTAGACGGCTTCCGCTGGGATATGCTTCAAAATAGTGCAAATTGTTTCTCGCAAAGTTTGCAATCTCGCTAATATATAAAGATGTAACCGTCAAAATTTTATGTTTGCGAAAATAGTTTTCACATGAGTCTTCTTGGTTTAAGCCGAACATTGATCTTAGGCACCTCTTTTGAGCCTTGAACACACTTTGTTTGTCAGTGCTATTACCCCAGAACATTATACCATATCTAAGAATAGATCCGATATATCCATAATATGCTGTTAAAAGTGTTTTAATTGTAGCAACTTGTCTTAATTTATACAACGCATAAGAAAATTGGTATAATTTTTTAACTAGAATGTCAATGTGAGGTTTCCATGTCAATTTACTATCTATTGTTAATCCTAAAAATTTTGTAATGTCCAATTCTTTTATTGGAATTCCTAAATGACTAATGTCAAATTTTGATTGAAAATTATTCCGTAGTTTAAAATTCATTAAATATGTTTTAGTCAAGTTTATCTTCAAATTATTTAATGTCAACCACTTAATAACTAATGAAAGAGTATTATTAATGTCATGTTCTATATCATGTATGTTGTCGTATGTAAATAATATAGTACTGTCATCAGCAAAAATAGTCATAAAATGTTTAGTTACATTAGAAAGGTCGTTTATGTAAATATTAAATAATAGTGGACCCAGAACACTGCCTTGTGGAACACCAAAGGAAACAGACCTTTCTTTTGATTCATAAGTATTGTTGTTACCACTCTCAGGATTGATTCTATTTATATGTGTTATTTGTCTACGATTATTTAAATAAGATCCAATTAGTTTGTTAACGTTTCCTCTTATACCATACGCTTGGAGTTTGCTGAGCAGTATTCTATGATCAACATTATCAAACGCTTTGGTCATATCCATGTAGATGGCGAATGTCGGTTTTCGTTTTTGTACATAACTAATGATTCTTTCTATAAACTCGAATATTGCCATATTAATAGACTTATTTTTTCGGAATCCATATTGGTGCTTTGTAAATATGTTGTTTATTTCAAAGAAATTGTATAGTTTGTCGTATATAACTTTTTCCAGGATCTTTGAAAAAATGGACAAGAGAGCGATAGGTCGATAATTTATTAACAGTTTCTTGTTATCTTTTTTATATATTGGAATTGTTATTGTGATTTTTAATCTATCAGGAAAAATTCCTTTCTCCATACATAAATTTACTATATGGCTTAAGATTGGTGCAATTATATGTCCTACTTGCTTAATAGCTTTAGTTGATACATCGTCATAGCCTACACTGTATGTATTTTTTAAAGCGTGAATAATTTTTAAAATGTCATGTGGTGAAGTTGGTGAAAGAAACATTGATTTGGATTGATTATATTGAATATAATTTAATTTTGGGTCAATATTATTAGAAGTATTTACGGAGTCAACGAAAAAATTATTGAACGCATCGGCTATTTTTGTCGGTTCGGTTATTTCCACGTCATTGTTTAAAATACAAGAGATATTTTCTCTAGGTGTATTTTTATTGTACTTATTAATTACTTTACATGTCGCTTGCGATTTATTATTGGATTTACTAATATAATATTCGTTTTGCACCTTCTGTGTTAGTTTGATAATTTTTTTATATCTCTTAGTGTAACTTTGAAAGGCTGATTTATTATCTAAAGTTGGAGATATACGGTATTTCCACAAAAGGTGACGTCTTTTTTTGCTACACGTCTTGATACCCTTTGAGACCCATTTAGGTTTTCTTTCAAATCCGACTTTTACTCTCCTGTTAGGGAAACAAAGATTGTAAAAAAGTATAAAGTGATTATGAAAGATATCAAAGGCGGAATCTGGGTCATCTGTTTCATAGACATCATTAAAAGTAAGATTTTTAATGCAATTTGTGAACTTCCGCATGTTATCGCGAGAGAAATCTCTACGACAAGTAGTCCAATATTTTAGTCTGCATGTTTTACTGACAGGCACTTTAATTATTTGAGATGTATGGTCGGAGAGAGCTAAGTCAATAATATCTCCTTTAGTGCCACGTATGTTATGCATTATATTATCTATACAGGTTTTACTACTAAGTCTTGTAGGCTCCTTAAATTGAAATTTTAAGTCATATGAAGATAATATTTGGTCAAAATGTCTGGTAATTTTACTATTTTTTAAGATGTCAATATTAAAGTCTCCGCAAATAATTATTTTATAGTCAGTATTGGAACGAGTTATTAAATTCAATATTTCGTCTAATTTACGTAGAAATAAATTTAACGATTCTAATCTCGTTCGGGGTGGTCGATAAATACATACAATGAACAACTTGTGCTGTGTTAATTTTATTGCGGAACATTCGATCATATCACATATTGATTGTTTGACTAAATTCGGTACGTTTTCACATTCATGGCTGTTCCTAATAAGAATGCAAGAGCCACCTCTGTGCTGCTGCCTACAGAAATATGACACTAATTTGTAGTTTGTTAAGTTCAGGCGACATAGGTCGGTTTCCATCATGTTATGTTCTGTTATACATAGTACATCGATAGTTTTATCAGAGTCCTTCAATGTTTCGAGACTAACCAAAAGAGAATTCGATTTATTTATAAGTCCGTCAATATTTTGGTGAAGAACATATATATTATTATAAACGAAATAAATGATTACCAGAAATGTTGTTAGTTGTAGACGTAGATACAATATCAGACCTACTCTCAATGGCCCCGTTGCTGTCAATATCAGAAGAAAACATTTCAATGTCAATTTTGATATTTTTCATTATTGTTTGGAATATATTTATCAGTCCCGAATTATTTATTCTACCAGTCAAGTGAGAGAGCATTTCATTCGTCAAACAAGTGTTGGAATCAAAAAAATGTACAAATTCGTGATTTTGTAATTCCAAGTATAACAGATTATTAAACATTTCGACTTTGTAATTGTGTATAGGCGCTCCTTGTATATAAGTTGGTGTACATATTATAATATTTGTATGATTTATTTCTTTAACTGAATTCCTTATCATATTAATTAATTCAATAGGGCTATGGTTTGATTTTAAGTCGGTATCACCTAATACAATTATACAATAATCATCTAAAGTAAAATCTAATAATTTATGTCGTAAAGTAGCCAGTAGATGTTGTATTCTCGAGTTGGGTGATAGGAAACGGCAAATATTAAAATTTGCAGAGAATATATTTTCAACAGAGTGTAAAGTACCCGTATAATGTCTGTTACTTAAAATATACAGTTTTCTTTTGATTTCGTCAGCTTTGATTTCAATGTTACTTGAGGTAGTTTGATAACTTGTCGAACATTCTTTGGAATCTTTTGGTATGTTATGTCCGTAATTAGTCACCCTATTTTCAGATTCCTGGGTTTTCAGAGATTTAACTGCAGTCTGGTTGTTATTTCGTTTTACTTTCTTCTTTTTAGATGATAGCATCGGTGTGCCAGTAATTTGATCCACAATACTAACTTTTTTATAATTGTCGATAATAATAAGACTTTTATTTAAATCCGTCTTCAGTCGATAATTTTCGCTATGCAAATTTTCTATTTCTTGGTGAGCGCTATTCAATTGTTGGTTTAAGTTTTCAAGCTTTTCCGTAAGATTTTTAATATTTTCATATAGCTCTGCAGCATTCATTGATTCATTCAATGAGCTGTTCGGTAAGCTCATCATTGTCGTATCAAACAAACTTTCTTTGGAAATATTTGTAAGTGAAGAAGACCTTGGTCTATGTCGTCGGCGGATGGTTACATTTTCCGAATCATAATTTACACCAATGATATCGTCCTGGTTCATTGTTGGATATATTAGTGATTTTCCTAAGCTATAATGTAAGGATGTGAAACAGCTGTGGAGGAAAGCCCCCGAGCGACTAAGCAGTGAAACTACGATGAATGATAAGGCCGTATATATACGTAAAAAAATATATTACGTGTTTCTTTACGATCGAATTTTAATTTTGCAGTTTGCGTTTATTTTGTTAACTTTCATTATTATTATAGATTAGTGTAGTAATATGGTGAATAGTATTAATAATGCATTAGGTATTATAAAGGAGAAAACTATTTTAATCCTTCTTCCTAAATTATTTTATGTGTGAAAAAATATGTTTTTCGTTCTTTTTTTCTATAAGTTATTTTATGTGTAAAAATCGCTAATAAAAGAAGTCAAAGACGAAATGTTAAATCAAATGCATACAAAAAATGCTGAAAGAAAAGTGGTAAATATTTATTTCCCAAATGTTTATATTTTATTGCCGCGGCCATATAGCACAGTGCAGTGTTAATAAACCAGTATGATAATTTCTTCAAGTAAATATGCAACGAATTATAGGTTCAAAATAATGTTTCCTATAAAACTTTATTGCTGAATTCCTTCAAATACTTAATGTTACCCCCTTTATTCACAACGCCTTGCATCAAAGCTTTAGAAGGTAGAATCAACAGCACATTATACATGTAGCTAAATAATAGAGTTTTATTCGAGCCTGTGTATTATATATGATTATGAACAGTAAAACAGTATTTTAGGAATATTTTAAATTTCGAAACATTTATGGTCAAGCGTGAGTCGATTATAAAAAAGTAAAAATAATTAACAAAAATTTCCGTTCGATTTATGTAAAGATCACTTCATTGTATTAAAAGAAAATATCTGATCAGCGGAATTTTGTGAAACTTTATAAAATATTTGCTTTTGCTCGCTGCTTCGCCCGCATAAATGTCATAGAGGTTCCATACAAACTATTATTTTTTAGTTTTGCCCCCTTAGATGGCAAATTTCCAACATACATGTCAAATTTCCACTTTTTGTGCCTTTTAATTACGGCTGTGCGTAATCTGTCAGTCACTCAGTAATGAAAGTGTTTTTATATAAATACGTCGGCCCACACTAGGATTTTCAACTGTGTCGTAGGTGCAGTTTTTTTCTTTTTGAAAACGTCGCCCCACACTAAGATTTTCTCCTGTGTTGTGGGTGCAGTTACGAACATAGAATATCACATGTACATACGCCCAGACCGGAAAAAAATTCTGTAGGCCATACAAAATATTTGTCCCGTACGGGAATCGAACCCGCGACCCATTGCGCAGTAGGCGATCATTCGACCTCTGCGCTAACCGTGTCATCAAAGTTACAAACATAGAATATATTACATATCACATGCACATACGCCCAGACCGGAACATATTTCTGTATTCCATACATAATATTTGTCCCGTAACTACAAAAATATATTTTACAAAAAATAAAAACCGACTTCAAAAACACTGAAAACTTAAAAATTATATAAGAATAGGTACAGACAACATCACACTTCTGTATTGAAGTCGGCGCCAAACGATAATCTCCTAGAAAGTGTTAAAATTTGTCACCGACTTCAATATAGAAGTGTGATGTTGTCTGTACCTATTCTTATATTATTTTTAAGCTTTCAGTGTTTTTGAAGTCGTTTTTTATTTTTTGTAAAATATTGTTTATTTTTAACTTTTCAGTGAATCAAATCTTTTTAGTGAAAGAAGTGTGTTTTTAGTGCTTTCCTCGATTTTCTATGGGATCCCATCATCAGATCCTGACTTTGGTGACCATGAGACCACCCTTGCTCTATACTCTATCGAATACAAAAATAATTTTGGACATCGGTTTAAAAATGACGGAGTTATGAGGTAACAAACATAAAAAATACAACCGAATTGATAACCTCCTCCTTTTTTGAAGTCGGTTAAAAATATTTGGGAATCGAACCCGCGACCAGTTGCGTAGTAGGCGATCACTCGAACTCTGTGCGCTAACCGTGTCGTCAAATGTAAAGTCATCATGGTAAAGAACGCTAGCTGTGTAGTACTTCCCGAGTTTTCTTACAGGCCTAAGGTGGTAGAATATTAAATAATATTTTAAAACCAGTTTGCTTAGAGACTAATACGGTTGCCTGATATTCATAGCGATTTGTGGCTTTCTTCTTGATAATCTTGTTTAGTACATGCACGCCCCTGTCACTCACGCAATGCAGCGTTATAAATACCTACCACTAAGTAGCGCGCCGGCGCGCCGACCGCTGCGCACAAGTGTAAAAAAATTCTTAGGTTGTGTGTGAAGTCGACCAACCCGCACTTGGCCAGCGTTGATGATGGTAGCACATCAAAAACAGGTTTGAGCTTGTTTCGAATTCATCTAATAATAATATGATGGATGACGTACCTGCCAGAGAAACCAAAAAAATATCGTTTTTGATGCTTGCTAAGGCAAGGATAAAAATACCTCCGTCTTACCTATTTCTGCCGCAAATCAGCAGTGCTTGCATTGCTGTGTTCCGGTGTGAAGGGTAAGATATGGCACTGAAATTACTGGGTACCGTGACTTTACATCTGATGCCACAAGTTGGCAACGTACACTGTGGT
Organism: Schoenobius gigantellus; assembly: GCA_963935595.1. Taxonomy (NCBI): domain Eukaryota; kingdom Metazoa; phylum Arthropoda; class Insecta; order Lepidoptera; family Crambidae; genus Schoenobius; species Schoenobius gigantellus. The sequence goes on along the minus strand of OZ012541.1, from coordinate 11,022,814 downwards.
TCTTGTGGGGCTTGCAGTTTTACTGCGAATCGCTCAGGAACCACATGTATTATAGGTGACTGTTACCACTTACCATCAGGTGGGCAGTTTGCTTGTTTGCCAACTTAGTAGCAATAAAATAAAACACACAACATTACATTTTTATTTTGAAGTAGTTTTTGTTTTGAAGTGGTGTCGGTATTTTTGTAAAAAATATTTTTATTTTTTTCGTGAAATTAATAATAGCTCTCTAAGTCAACTTGAAAGAATATACCTAACTGAGAGTCAATACGTACCTTTTATATCTAAAGACTAACTCCCTAACTCCTTAAAGTTAAGGATCCATCGTAAGCTCAGCATAGTGGAAGAATCCTTGAGATGATGTCTATCAGACGCAAATACCTGAATAGCTTCAGAAAAATAACAGAAAAGACGTTGGACGTGCCTATTCTCTCGATTTTAACTAATACTAGATCCTGACTTGATGGCATGGAACCACTTCGGGGGTATACTTTTCTGAATACAAAAAGAATTTTGAAAATCAGTTAATAAATGACGAAGCTATGAGGTATGTGTTACCTCATAACTTCGTGAAGTCAGTGAAGTCGGTTAACAAATCAAATCGAAATAAGTTATGGTACTTATTTATTCAGTACTGTATTAAAATACCTACATATATCTATTAAAATATTTTTCTTCAAACTACTCATTAATTTTACTCTAATCATCTGAAAAGGCAACACTAAGTAATACATTACTACCCTGGAAAACGGCAGTAGTATTGTATGAAATTTCATTAATGACCCGTTCAACATAATTGCCCTGTTGTTTGTTTTTCTAATTTAAAAAGAAATTACAATTCATATTCATACAATTCATACAAAATGTAGGCATTTTTCCAAAGAGATTTGAGTGGTTGTATAACATGTCACAAAAAATACACATGCGCAAAACAAGTTGGATAGGACCCCACAAAGCCAATTTTATTTAAAAAAGAGAGGCAATTGGCTTTAATGGCGAAGATTAGCTTTTATTTTAATAAATTAAAAATTGTATTCGAGTGAATATTGTGCAGTGAAAGTGGTGTTTTTTCAGGTGCACATTCATGTTGACGGCAAGAAATAAGGGTTTTGTGGTGTACATGACAGTGAGTTTTTTTTTGTGGATTTTCCACTTCCGTCACCACCGTCAAGATAAGGTTTGGTTTCTTAATAAGAACAATTTGCATTTTTTTTGTCATAAATAAATAAGTTTTTCTACAGTCAACTTCAGTTTTTTATTATTTTTTAATAAGTTGAAGGAAAAGCAGATTACACACCTCGTAAGTGAGCTATTAATGCCCTCGGGTTATTAGTGCCCTTGAGCAAGTGCTCGTGCACCAAACATCCGCGGGCATTAATAAGTCACTTAGCGCTCGGTGTAACAATCTACTATTTCTAAATCAAACCGAATAGCCGTCGAAGTCAAACAAAAAAATTTAACAGTGCTTTATAACAGGGTGTCCCAGAAGCCGACGTCAAGCCGAAAGCAGGCGGTAGACTAACTCATATATGTTATCAGAAAAATATTTAAAAAAATCTAAGTCACCTATTTAAAAAAAAAACTAACATTTAAAAAAATCGATATAATTTACACCCCGTGACGGTTTTTTCACTCTTGTTGCTACAAATCTTGACTTTTCTAAATATTTTCTTTTGTTTTGTAATCCTGAATAATGTTTCTGTATACTCTAATCTAAAATTTAAAGCCAGCTGCTCCAAATTAGAAGACTATGCCATTTTTATCTAAATTAAATATTCGAAATGAATTTTTCGCATAGCTTTAACAAGCTGTACTGAAAAAAAAATGTACTATGCGAGTTTGGCAAGTAACTGCAAAAGTTGGCGCATTCAATAAGGATTCCAAAATGGTATGATACTTGGTAGATAATTTCTACGATTGCAGACAATATTTTTTTTCCAAAAACAGGCAGTTTTGAACAAATTTTTCTTACGTACTTAAAATTTATTCTAATGTACCCATGGTTTGCTTTAAGACTGTAACTTTAACATTCTAGTTTTAGTGAGACCGGGAGAGTCATTTTACGAAGTGTGAGAGAGACAGATAGTGACGCTAACGTGACAGAGGCGGAGAGATTCGAAGTATGAGCGAGACAGATAGTGACGCTAACGTGACAGAGACGGCGAGTCTCACACAAAATATTCATTTTACGAAGTGGAAGTGAGACAGATAGTGACGCCAATTATTCGCTAACGCACAAACAATACACATCAGTACGTTTCGCTCCTTCGCTGCGCATCTTTTTGTATTCGTTCGTGTTGATTTCGTGCTTACCACTTTCTGCTTCGTTTATTGGACTTGATTGCTTGTGATTTGGATTCGGACTGTTTAGTGTCTCTACCGACGACCTTTGCTTTGCTCCGGACTACCTATCGTTGATTGTGTAGTGCCACCATGTCTGCGTACACAATACAAGAATACGCCAACATGCATTAAATTTATGGGGAATGTAGATGCAATGCCAACGCTGCAGCTAGACTTTATCGTGAGAGGTACCCAAATGCAGCTCGTTTTCCGAATCATCGAGTCTTTATAAATGTGCACCGATTACTCTTCTCAGAGGGCCGACTGCTGAACCAAGTACATAGTGAAAGAAGATTTCGTCCCCCTTACGAGGACGTTGTACTAGACATTGTCGAAGAAGATCGGAGTATTTCTGTACGTGGAATAGAGAGAAGCACAAGAGTACCCAAAAGTACAACCCATCGGATTTTGCTAAGAAATCAGCTACACCCGTAACACGTACAGCGAGTACAAATTCTACTACCCCGGGACCATCGACCCCGTGTTGCTTTTTGTCAAACAATGCTACAAAAACACAGAAAAGATCCGCGATTCTTCGAAAAAATTTTGTGGTCAGATGAGTCGACATTTAAAAAAGATGGTTACATGAACCTACACAACTTACACGAGTGGCATATCAAAAATCCTCATTTGATGAGGCAAGATAGATCACAATATCGATTTAAAGTGAATATGTGGACTGGAATTTTAAATGGACAAATAATAGGTCCTTTTGAGCTGCCAGAGGCCTTGACTGGTGAAGTTTATTTACATTTTTTACAAAATGATTTAAGAAATCTACTGGAAGATGTGCCACTTAACATTCTAAGAGATATGTGGTTTCAACAAGATGGTTGCCCAGCTCACTATGCCAGCTCAGTAAGAGAATATCTCTATGAGGAATACCCAGGCAGATGGATAGGACGATCTGGTACTATCTCGTGGCCAGCCCGTTCCCCAGATTTAAATCCATTAGATTTCTTTTACTGGGGAGCGGTGAAAGAAAAAGTTTACGCAAAGCCAATCGAAACTGTGACTGACCTACGGCAAAGAATAATAAAAGCAAATGATTTTGTTAATAATGGAAGATTCGCCCGCTTGATAGCCCGATCTTTTTTAAGAAGATGTCGAGCCTGCATTAGAGCTGAAGGAAGACAGTTTGAACACCTGTTGTAAATCTTGACATTTAAATAAATTATGTTAAACAATTTTTGTGTATTTAATTTATTTCACTATCTGTCTCTCTCGCACTTCGTAAAATGACTCTCCAGGTCTCACTCAAACTAGAATGTTAAATTTACGGCCTTAAAGCAAACCATGGGTACATTAGAATAAATTTTAAGTACGTAAGAAAAATTTGTTCAAAACTGCCTGTTTTTGGAAAAAAAAATATTGTCTGCAATCGTAGAAATTATCTACCAAGTATCATAGAAATTTTAGATTAGAGTATACAGAAACATTATTCAGGATTACAAAACAAAAGAAAATGTTTAGAAAAGTCAAGAATTGTAGCAACAACAGTGAAAACACCGTCACAGGGTGTAAATTTTATCGTTTTTTTTAATGTTAGATTTTTTTTAAATAGGTGACTTAGATTTTTTTCATATTTTTCTGATAACATATATAAGGTAGTCTATCACCTGCTTTCGGCTTGACGTCGGCTTCTGGGACACCCTGTATATGCCGCCGCGTCAGTCATATTCTTAGCTTTTGTTTTAAATACTACTTCTAGCTAATCGAGCATTTCTTGTATTCTAGTGATGCATTCTATACTGCACAAAAGAAATATGCATAAAATTTGAATTTACATTTTATTAATAACACATCATAGAAACATTTAAAACCTTTGAAATTGTGAAGAAACGGTCTAATTATGATGAATCTTGAAAAAGTCTAATTATTGATAATTGCTTTACGTCTCTTTCTTATAAAATATATGTTTGTATCGGTATTATAATGGTGGACGAGTACAATGACGTCACTAGCAAATAAAAGCTTTTTAAACTTTGTTATTTTTTAAGTTATTAAAAAAATCACGTGGTTGTTTGTCAAATAAAAATACTATGTAATGTAACAATTAAAAAGTGTCCATATTTACATACAAGTAAAGATACAATAAAAAATAGCAATGAAGTCATAAAGCTGTATCTTTATTGGTTGTATTACTGTAGGTACATACCTCAGTTTATAAATCAATACTTATTTGTAACCTAGCAAAAAGTATATTGCATACGATATAAAACGTCCTTGTTAGACGTGGGCGTTATTTCAAGTCACTAGTTACAATAACTAGCTACGCGGCATGTAACCGAATAACTAGTTTCGAGACAAATTACAAGTAGTGATTTTTGTAAAAGCGTTATTACTGTGATTGTTGGGTGTGAGTAGTTGCCCAATTGACGTATTTAAATGTTAACTTAGATCCAAAAAGATTTTTGATAGGGTCATAAACTCAATTACCTATCATAAAAATAAAATATAACAAAAAATGTCAATGTGTATAATATTATAAAAAAATGTTATTAAAATCATAGTTTCCTAGTAAACACTAATCGCACGCACAGCCGTAACCGCTAATGGTAGAATCGTGAAATTTGGACAGTTATTTTGATTCAAAATGTGCACGGACACTAAGAAGGGATTTTTAAAAATTTTAACCCTAAAGGGATGAAATAGGGGTTGCAAGTTTGTATGGAAAAATCTTTAAATTGGCAACGATTTTGATAAAACTTGAAATTGCTCTTAAAAATATTTAATTGAACACGTGTTTCGTGGTTTATTGGAATTCACCCCCTAAGGGTGCAAAAAAGGGGTTGGAAATGTATATGGAAAATTTTAAAATCTGCTCAAATTTTTACGAAATTTATTATCCGGGCTTAAATAGGCTACAAAATAATTTTTCCCACGGGAAAATATAAATTCCCACGGAAAAACAATAATAACGCGGGCGCAGCCGCGAGCGGAAAGCTAGTCAATCATAAATACATTTAATGCAGTCAGTCCTAAGCCTGAATAAAGTATGAAGGGAAGTTAATTTATTGATTTAACTGTATAGCTACAAACACTTTGATAGTGATTTAATTTCTTTTCTTTTCGTGTGTAACTGTATAGTTGGTGGAGATATTTATGCAAACAATCACAATAGCTGAATAAAAATAGCTAGTTACAAAAATAACTAGTTTTAAAACAGGTGACGCCGACCAAGTAACCGGTTTCGTTACGTTTCTTGAAAATAACGTAACGACCCACGTCTAGTCCTTGTTGTACTGTTATATTTTTACTGTGCGGCACATGATGTTGGCGCCTGTTCAGTGGCCGCGTCCGCGCTAACGTCATATACAAATGAACGGTGTGAAGTGCGGAACATATGGGCTTGCACGTGGAAATTCCTCGCCTCAAGGAATCGGGCTAAATGGTAGGTGGTATCTTTTTCATGTCAAAGGCTACATGCTTGCTAAATTTCATTCAAATCCGTTCAGCCGTTTTTGCGTGATTGAGTAACAAACATCCAAACAATAAATTTCCATACATTTCTGCAGTTCATATGCGTAGGTGTAACGATTTGAAAAGCATAAAACGTCAAATATTGAACACAAACAAAATTCCAATCACAAATATTCGAGCCATACTAAACGAAATCATAAAATGTAAATACAGTAATACACGTAAATGAAGTATTCAAATTCGATTCTGATGCGTACGTAAAAAGAAATCGCAACTTCGCTTTCACGAAAAGTTATTGTTTCCATATCCATCCATTACTGTTTCGGCGTCCCACCAAAAAACTCAAAGTATCTTATACATCTCATCAAAAACCAATAAAATACACCTAAAGAGTCCGGATGACAGAATTAGCGTGGCATTTTCTCTATGTATTTTATTGAAAGCCCTTTCGGATAGCGCTAATCTTCGCAAGAGCGTCCCGATACCCATTCTAAATTTAAATTAGGCTGCGCGTGTTCACAAATCGAAAATCTTTCGGGGTTGTTTGTAACAGGTTGAATATAATTTCAGCGATTTGATGAAAACAGAGATATACATTAAGCTGTGTGTTTCATATTTTAGCATTATCTGTTGAACAAAGTGTTTTTCACTTTGGTCCGTTGATCGAACCCCAAACAAACTTTCATCATCATCTGTGCCTACTACTGGATTCAGATGAGACCATGCTTACGATAAGGGGAAGAGAACTTATGGGACATCTATTACTACACTAGCACCATGCCGGTTACCGAGGAGTGCCTATTTCGTTGCACCTCGAGCAGTAAAGGTTAACTTGGGTCCCGCGTCAGATAATATTCAGGCCCATATCACTCCTTCAAAGATCTATATTAGGGTGGTTCTTCAAAATTTGGTTAACTTGGTGTTAGCAGCAATTTTCACATATTTATATTAATTTTATCCATTATTTGCAACTACTAGGTGATATTATAAAGTCCATGTAAATTGGTCACTCACTTTGATTTATATCACAATATTATTTATTTCCGAAAATCGCTTCTTCCTACTCTAAATATCAGTCCCTAGCCATGTAAGATCTCCCAAATTTAGTAAACATTTCACTGCTATTCTAATTCTATAATAATACTTTGATTTAACTCGATTTAAACACATTTACTATTACATTCCTAACCTTATCATTCTGATTTACTTTTAAATAACAATATTTTTTATCAGATTATTTAAACTCAAAAAGTGTAAGCGTTAAAAAATATCAGGCCCTAGCTATTTGCCAAATTCAAAAATACGCGGCATCTAAGCATAAGCCGTTTTTCAAAACTTATTCAACCGAAAGCATCGATGTGAAGTAAGATGTAAACACGACCAAGGCCGCATCAGCCATTTTGTTTTTAGTGCGGTCGCCGACTTTGTTACGGAAACATGTGCTGTGCCAGTCAAACTCTCAGGCCCTAGGTAAGTCGTTTCAAAGATAGTTAATTAATAATTGATCTTATTACTTATTGTAAAGTTGAGCTTTGTTTGCCTTATTATTTTGATCACCTGTTGGTTTTAATGTTTATTTTAAATAATAGGTTATGTTTGATTTTGCTTTGATTCGTCAGTCCCTAGACCGTCAGGCCCTCGTCGTAAAAGTGACTAGGGCCTGATGCCATGCCTAGGGACTGATGGTCAAACTGTGTGAGCCATGGTTTTAAGCATAAAATCCGTGTATTTGTTGTAGAATATGGCACCTAGAAAGAAGACATTACTATCCAAAGAGGAACTCGCAAAAAAAAAGTCTGAACAAGCAAAAAGACGTTTGGAAAAAATTAAAAACGACCCTGTTTTACTGGCAGAGTACAAAGAAAAAGAACGACAGAAATATCTAACAAAAAAAGAAAAAGGACAAAGGAAATGTGTCAAGGACATGACTCCGCGAGAGCACAGAAGAGCTCGAAAAAAATGGGTAGCCTACTCATCAGATTATAGAAAAAACAACAGATTCGTAGAAATTCTAATAAATACATGGAGAGAAATACGCCGCCCTCATCGGACGTGGACAATATACCTGAGGTTCCTGTTATAAATAATGAAAGAAGACTTGAAGCTAGAAGAAGGAGTATTGTTCAACGGAAAAAAAGAAATAGTATACTAAAAAGGAAGGATTTAATCATTGATAATTTGAGGAAAAAGCTTGCCAGCGAACAACAAAGAAACAGAAGACTGGAACGCAGGATGATGAAAAAAAATAAAACACTTACACCAAAAAGTAAAATTGAAGACATGGCTGACGACCCTAATCAAAAAGCAGAATTGGTAAAAAAAGCATTATTTGGAGAGATAATCCAGACGCAACTTTTAGATAAAAAAATTGACACACACCAGAAAAAAACCTCCTTAAAAACGATGTTGTCCAGCCCACTGACACATAAATATAAGATATGGAGACTTGGAAATAAAGCTATTACATACAAAAAGATGGGATTTAATCGTACAAAATATGAAGCTAAGTGCAACAGAAAGGTAGTGGGAAAAATCATTCAAAGATTTTATGAAGATGATAACAATAGTCGTTGTGCGGCGGGAAAAAAGGAATGCATTACTCGCAAAAAAATAAAAAAGCAAAAAAGATATCTACTAGATTCTTTGAAAAACTTGCATCAAAAGTTTCTCAAAACGAACTTGATGACTATTGGGTACGCTGAGTTCTGCAAATTGCGTCCATTTTGGGTTGTTGTGCCTCAGCTAACAGACCGTGACACCTGTGCCTGTGTTACTCATGAAAACATCAATTTGAAATTAGATGCCTTAAAAAATGCAAACGTTCTTAACTTTGCAACTTATCAAACTGCCCTGGTAACACTTTGTTGTGATCGTTACTCAGTAAAATGCTTAGCGAGAACTTGCAAGAACTGCTCAATGAAGATTTTACCATACATGGAGTTTGATAATAGTAAGGAAATTGTAGTCAAACAATGGAAGCATAGCAAGGAATTAATCAAGGACTTAAAAACTAAACAGAATCGATACGTCACAAAGTATAAGAAAGAGATCTTCAACTTAAAACCTCGTGATTTAATAACGCAACTAGAAGAGAGTGATCTTCCAAAATTCTTTCAACACGAACAGAACATCGTTCACCAATATAGAACTATTAAATCCTTGAAAGATTCACTTACAGAAAAGGATGCAATAATCCACATGGACTTTTCGGAAAATTATACAACGAAATGCAACCAAGAAATTCAGTCGTATCATTTTGGTGGCTCCCGGACTCAAATTTCGTTGCATACTGTGGTAGTTTACACAATAGACAAAATAACTTCTCACTGCACAGTATCGTTAAATTTATCTCACAGTGCCGGCGCCATTTGGGCACATTTACAGCCCGTGCTCATTGTTCGTTGCCCCTCTCAATGGAAAACCTGCATTTCTTGAGTGACGGTCCTGTGACCCAATATCGAAACAAAACAATGTTTTATATTTTGGGGTGCAGAATACAGGACTTCTATCCACTCGTTATGAATTACACGTGGAATTTCCATGAGGCGGGACATGGGAAAGGAGCACCAGATGGAATTGGAGCGACTTGCAAACGTAGTGCAGACCAACTCATAGCTCAGAAAGGTGACATTACAAACTTATACGACCTTGTAGCTGTTCTCCGAGAAAGGTGTCCAAATATACAGATTTCTGTTATCGAAGATGCTGAAATAGAACAAGTTAACAAAATGATCAAGGAGAATGAGAAGAAACAGAAACCGTTTAAAGGAACTCTGTTAGTTCACCAAGTCTCGGGTAATATTTATAACCCGAATAAACTTGTCTTGAAGTCACTAAGTTGCTTCTGTAATGATGTTGGATGTAAACATTATAACTTAGGGACTATAACGTACCAAAGCAATACAAACCGGCTTCAAGTTCCAGATATTTTCACGGATTCCGAAGATGATGTGCCATTAGCAAGCATAAGCCAGGATGCGCAGGAGAAGTCTAAAACGAGCTATGGCAGTGGAGATTATGTTCTAGTCAAGTTAATTATGAGGAGAAAAGAATATCGATACGCCGCGATTTGCTCCAAATATGATGATGAAGATGGAGAGCTGACAGTTACATTCCTTAATGTTTGCAATGATAGTGGCACAGAATTTCAAGTAAATGAGAATGATATCGCTGATGTGCCATACGAAGATGTTTTAGAAAAACTGCCAGTTCCTAACCTAATAGTCAAAAGAGGAACAGTATTTTACAAATTTAAAAAACCTGTTAACGTTTACGAAAAATAGAACAAATAGTGATGTGATAGTCTTTGTGATTAATTATAAAAAGACTGAATATTACATTCAAATTATGATTTTGTTACTAAGAAAGCAGATTAATTAAAAATTATTGTTAATTACTTAAAGATTATTAGTTTGTAGGCGTACTAAAGAAAGTACAGTTTTATTACTAAGATAATTAATTAAAGAAAGCCTGTGATGTAACTTTTCAGTTTACTCTGAGCTCAGTGTTCATAAAATTTGTTTTCTAGAGATAGTTTCACTGATATTTAAAAAAATAGCTCAATAAGGAAACATTTATCAAAAAACTGACTGTCTACCTCAATATATTGAACACTTTTGAGACTGAAATTAAATTTAAGATTGTGGAAAGACAATACTACTTACTATAAAAAATAACTTATATTTTGACTGTTTAGCAATAATATGTAAGTTATTTGATTTTGTTAAAGTTAATTTTGCAATAAAAATGTGATTAAACACACTAACCATGTTTGGCGTCAGTCCCTATCATGTCTCGTCAGTCCTTAGAAATCTAATTTTAAAAAACCTAAATTTCTCTTAAAATACTATGTAAAGTGACTGGCCCTTTTACATGCAACTAAGTAGATATTATACCCGCAATATAGAATTAAAACTTTACTGATAACCATCTAAAAACACCTTCGTCAAAATTAGGCCATAAGTTAACCAAATTTCAGAGAACTACCCATTAATAGTTTTAGTAAAGACTAGCTGTGCCCGCGAACTATGCTTCGCCTTAAAAGTTAAAAAAAACTGTAAATCTACTTTCCCACGGGAACTACTTACTTGTCCGGTATAATAAGTAGCCTATATGTTAATCCCTGTCGTGATCCGTCAACCTACAAAATTTCATCCAAATCCATTTAGTAGTTTTTGCGTGAAAGAGTAAAAAACATTCATACATCCATCCATAGTCACAAACTTTTGCGTTTATAATTAGTAAGGATTCTGATCATTAGTGGCTACAGTCGCTTCATCACTACAACACATATACGTCCCCACTGAGGGACTCGAGCCTACCTTAAGTTAGGGTGTTTTAGGCCTTAGTCCACCACGCTGGTCCAGTGCGGATTAGTCGACTTCACATACACCTTTGAATTTCTTAGCAGATATATGCAGGTTGCCTCGCGATGTTTTCTTTCACCGTGGGAGCGTCGAACATATGTTCATTTGAAATTCGGAAAATGAAAACACATTGGTACATGGAGCAGCATGGAGCGCCGGACTTCAGGATTAGAAGGCCAGTGCCGAGTCCACAGTGCCACCGAACGCTTTCAGTCGCCTTAAGTACGGCAATAGTATACAGGCGTCCCACGATAATGACACGACTGTACCTTAAATACTGTAGATAGAAAATTTTACTGGAAGAAGACATCATTTTGATTTTAAAAACGATCCAAACTCATATATATTTCACTACTTCAAACCGGAAAACAATATTGCAAGCACCACAGCTTGGCGGCAGAAATAGGTAAGGTGGAGGTACAGTACGCTCCTTATCAAGCTATACTGTTTGACCTTTGGATCGTTCTTATGTCGCTCGTAATAGTGGCGGTTTGCGTAGTGTAAATGTATAGCTTGACTGAGAGCTTACTGTAGGTACTATTAATTTTTTACTATTTAATTAATATATTATATTTAAAGGGGTATACTCCGAGGCGGCCCCATTGTCACGAGACGATTGATGGTGGTATCTCAGATAAATCGAGAAAAACCTGATATTGTATGAGTCCGTACAGCGCATTTGATGTTTTTCTAAAATTGCTCAGGTATTTGCGTCTGGTAGTCCTCCGCTCGTGTTGCTGAGCTGATAATGGAAAATTTCGTATATGGTCAGAAGTTACGGGATAGTTCTTAAAACATTATGGGTACATAGGCCCGTAGCTGTATTTCTTTGCAATGATTAAAGAAATACAACTCCTTAACATTAAGCAGTCAGGGATTTTTAAATACACATATCACATCATTTTCAATAATTTTGGTGTTTACTTATTTCCGGGTACATATTAAATTCTGTTAAAAATAAAAAAAAACTATTTAAATGTTAAAAACACAGGTTTATATCCTTCTTTTTTATCTTTGGGAATATCGTAACGCATACCTTGCGATTGGTATGGAATACTAGGTTATGTCGGGCCCTCCGCGGCTACTGAAGGCAGAGTTCCGTCCAGCTATTTATACGCCTTGGCGCGAGCATGGCCATCAGAACCGTGAATTCTGTTAAAAATAAAAAAAAACTATTTAAATGTTAAAAACACAGGTTTATATCCTTCTTTTTTATCTTTGGGAATATCGTAACGCATACCTTGCGATTGGTATGGAATACTAGGCTATGTCGGGCCCTCCGCGGCTACTGAAGGCAGAGTTCCGTCCAGCTATTTATACGCCTTGGCGCGAGCATGGCCATCAGAACCGTGCCCTTCTCTCGACAGGAAAATGATGCGCTAAGGAGGGCCGCGTCGATGCCTGAAATGGTCATTGGAACTCGTATGAACACTTTCACAACCTCGTCAGGTCGTCGTCGTAGGTGAGCAGTTCGCTTGGGGCTGGGGCGCAGGTTCAAATTCTATCCTGATGCGCCAAAGAGGGCCGCGTCGCTGTCTGACAAGGTCATTGGAACTCGTATGAACACTTTCACAACCTCGTCAGCGGGCGGTAGGTGAGCAGTTCGCTTGGGGCTGGGGCGCAGGTTCAAATTCTATCCTGATGCGCCAAAGGGGGCCACGTCGCTGTCTGACAAGGTCATTGGAACTCGTATGAACACTTTCACAACCTCGTCGATGGTAGGTGAGCAGATCGCTTGGGGCTGGGGCGCAGGTTCAAATTCTATCCTGATGCGCCAAAGAGGGCCGCGTCGCTATCTGTGAAGCTCATTGGAACTCGTATGATCACTTTCACAACCTCGTCGGCGGTAGGTGAGCAGATCGCTTGGGGCTGGGGCGCAGGTTCAAATTCTATCCTGATGCGCCAAAGAGGGCCGTGTCGCTGTCTGACAAGATCATTGGAACTTGTATGAACACATTCACAACCTCGTCGGCGGTAGGTGAGCAGATCGCTTGGGGCTGGGGCGCAGGTTCAAATTCTATCCTGATGCGCCAAAGAGGGCCGTGTCGCTGTCTGACAAGATCATTGGAACTTGTATGAACACATTCACAACCTCGTCGGCGGTAGGTGAGCAGATCGCTTGGGGCTGGGGTGCAGGTTCAAATTCTATCCTGATGCGCCAAAGAGGGCCGCGTCGCAGTCTGACAAGGTCATTGGAACTCGTATAAACACTTCCTCAACCACGTCAGCGATAGGCGAGCAGGTCGCCTGGGGCGAACCGCAGGTTCAAATTCTATACGAGGCAAAATTTATTGTTGTTGGTAATTATTAGCATACTATTAATCATTACTTTTTATATTTATGACTTTGCATTTTTTTCAAAAATGCTAAATAAATTGAAAAGTGATTTTTTTTTATTGGGCGGGAATCGGTAAGAGCTCGTTGGTACACTGTATGTTAAGGACACGAGTTCGATTCCCGCTAAGGCAAAAAATCCTTGTACTTATTGGTTTATTCATATTTTTAATTTAATCGTTAATTTTTATATCGAAGTCGGTTCTAAGCGATAATCTACTAGATAGTCTTTGAAAATGTAAGAAAATGAAGTCAGTTTTCGGATTGCGTTTTATAAAAGATGTGCAAATACGTAACGAAAACTCCAAAGATCCGTCATTAGCAAAATACATGAAACACAAACACAAAAATGAATAAACACAAAAATTTACACAGTCGTGTAAATAAGCCTTTCCATAATAGAGATGTGCTTGTCCCATACAAACTGGGTTGTTGCCAGAAAAGTTTCAAATAACAAGTCCCGTTTTGCCGCAGGGCTGGCCTTTTCTGTTTCGGCGGGATTTCCAAAAATCACGTAATCTGCAAGCGGATGTTTCATATATTCAACACAAAGCCTTTGCTAATATGACCCATGAGGACCCATGAGTACGATGATATTCGTTAGTATGAACACTTCGGTTTGACAATTTAACTCTTTACAATTAAATTAAATAAATTTCTTTATTATTTGGCCGAAATAATGAGCAAAGAGGCAAGTGCAATGGGGGTGGTTATTGAGTTAAAATGGTATGGTAAAGAATGTCGAGAAAAAGTACCTAATATATACGTTCTCACGCAAAATATGAAACAAGTAAAATTATTATATTTTAAATACAAGCTTTTAGCACTCGTCAATACGAATCAAACGAGCCTTCCTCATAATATTGCATTGCAATATTGTATTTGGATGGCACAACTAGTTGTGCATACATAGTTGGTCCATGAGGAAAGCGCGTCACGCGATATACATATGCATGCAAAATTTCAGCTCAAAGATTTTATTACAGACACCGAACAGGTGTAAGTAAATAAAAGCTTGTAATAGAAAAAACTTATAAAATACCCAGGAGACGCTACAGATGGTCAATATAAGTCTGCATATTTGACCACCGTCAAATATGCAGATTGCAGACTTTTTTTATCTAGTTCATAATAATCATGATGCGGACCAATTAGACTAACATTCTAATTGGTCCGCAATCTTTCTTTGCTTTGGCTTATCGCATCATATAATTATATCGTCATATAAAGTTTCAAAGAAAGGAGATGTCCTCGATTTGTATGGAGCCTGGTTTTTAATTGAATAATTGAAGTTTCTAAACAACTTCAACTTGCAGGCAAGGGTTAAGCTTTATGAAAAGAATGTAAAAACACAAAAATAAAAATTGTAGACCCCTGCCTTTTTTTTAAAAATTAAATTTGAATATTCATTTTTTTCTTATTATTGCAGCAACACTGCACTGCATGTAAGCACAGCTAAAAAAAAAATTTGACGTCGCTTCGCGACATTTGACATTACTTTTAAGCTTTTAAAACATGCCTTTTTATTCATTTAGATGATAAAACACAAACCATTTCAGAACACCAAGTTGGAAATATAACTTAAGCAAGATTTTCTGTATACACGTACATATATTGAAAGGCTATTATGATTTGTTTATTCATTTCACCACCCGTCAGTTGGAGCCGAAAATACGCGCATTAAATTACACGGACGGACAAACATGCCAGTTACACAGGAGCACAGCGAGCTCCATCGCTCAAAAGAGTATGTACAAGAATGAACCCTTTACACAGCACGATTTTATGTGCCTCGTACTTATACATTTTTATGTCGAAAAAGAAATTGATAAGTTAAAACTGGTATATTACCTATTGTTTCTGCCATCTAGTTGATGACACAAATAATAATTAACATGTGCTGATGATACTATATTAAGGCATACATAGGAGCGGGACTCTTATGTGTGGGGGGCGCAACACGTTGTCTTTGTGCACTCATCTTTATCATACGTCATTACAGTACTGATATCCTTTACATGCATATCCTTCTTCTCACAGTTTGCATGGCAGGATTGGTCCTGTGCGTTGGAGCTTCGACTTTAACCCGGCACCGTTGTGGCCGGGTATCTAATATCCGACAGTTTTTAAAACTTCAATAACCTTAAAACAAAATACGCGAGCATTTTGCGATTCACAGTACCTAGCTGCGCTCGTTGACGTCTTACGACGGACTAGGCATTCCATTTAGTGATGCTGCTGCCACAGTGAAAGGACAATGTCAAAAATCGCCCCATGACCAACAAATATTTGATTTACGTCATTATTATATACAAATTTTATAACACTGACAAATCAAATATATATAAAAGTACTTTCATAAACAAAACCAAATGAAGTAAAATAAACGAATGGTTATTGTTATCTTTGCTTGACTGAATAGAATTGAGTCGATTTTATGTAGGTATGGACATTTATTTATTTGTATAAATTATGTTTTTCGTAATTTATTTCACAATTTACAACGAAAATTAAATTAAAACATACGTCAATTGACTACTCATGCGCTGTCGCTTGTTAGTTCGTTGCGTTTTTGACTTGTTTTATAATTTCGACATTTCTTGTTCTTTACTACGTGACTATAATAACGTTCTTTGATGATTGCAATAATATCATTTTCATGATTGTATAGGTATAGAGTATATGTATTGCTGTAACGAAATAAAATGTAACTTCAACTAACCTCAAAATCTGATTAATTTTGATATGTAATTCGATTACGAAGCTTGTCCGTAATATTTGATGTGGACGTATAGTATTTACTAATGCCAAATTATACGAAAAGCATTTCTCACTGCTGTTGGTATTGGGGCAAACAATGTATGGACTCAGAGCAATGTCATTTATAGATCTTTGAAGATCGCGCGGGTCTATCTATTGCACAAAATGCTAAGACAGAAATAGTGTGTTGGGGACATTTCATAAGTATGTTGGGACAAATACTTTGCTATAACAATACTAGAAAACAAAGACTTGTTATTTTTTTTATTGTTGAAAATATATTTAAAGCTATGTTCTAAAAACTTAATTTTCAGAAGAGAAATGGTTAAATTTCATAAATATTGTTTACAGGTAATCATTCCCTAAAATATTTTACTAGTACAGGCATAAAATTGATTTAAAGTGTAATGAGTGAGTGCAATATTATATGGGTATAATATACCAGGCCACAACGGCCGTGTTCTGTTAGGTCGCCACAACGGCGCCGGGTTAAATCCGAGTGGCAGTGGTTCAATCCCAGTGTACAGCATCACTTTTAGCTTTTTCAGTTATTTTGTTTTTTATTGCTTTTTTGTTGTTTATATTAATAATTTGTTTTTATTTAAGTATAATTTTCTTTTCAGAAGAAAAAGATTTAAGTTAAGATTAAAAACGCAATTTAATACCCTTAATCGAACAGTTTTTTTATTACTTTTTGTTAATTTGTTTTTTTTTTATTTAGTGGCATAAGTGTTTCAGATATATACAGCGTTATCAATGATAAAACTTTTCTTATTGGACAATTTACAGGGTTAATTATTATTTTGAGGTACCGGCAACCTCGCAGGATTAGATGGTTAACATCATTGACTACAACGTCTGTTTTACGAGTTTCAAGATAACTCAATACATTGAACAAAAATCAATTTTCAAGTTTTTATTGCACTGTCGTGACATTGATAAATCTATGTTTAATTTATAAACGACGACGGAAGACAACGCTACGCTCGCGCGCTGTGTGCGTAGTTACAAACATATTAGAGGTATATTAAATGAATATTATTGCGTTTAGTAATAGGCAAAATTTACTTATCTAAACAAATCACAGTTTTGGCTACTTGATGGTACTTTTATGTGTTGTCCCGATTCCTATACACAAATTTATACAATCCATGGTTTTGTGGGGGACAAACAAGGTATTTTAAAAGTGATTTCTTTAGTTTATGGCCTTTTAAGTGACAAAACAGAGTCGAGTTAATTTTTTTTTGAAAAGGTAAAGACACGTACTCTAAGTCTTCTTGGATTTGAGTTGAAAGCTCAGAAGGTCAAGGCGCTGAAACAAGTTTTCCCGACTAGTGAACAGAAGTATTGCTTTTTCCATTTGAGGCAGTCAATATGGAGACATTATTCAGGAGTAGGTACTTGCAAAAAAATATGGCTCTGATGTTGCTTTTCACATAAGCTGCGACATATTCCTGCTTTAGCATACCTAGAGCCAGACGAAATTCAGCAAACTTTCAAATTGCTTCAGGAAAAAGTTTTGCCAAAAGAAGCTGATAATATTACCTTGTGGTTTTCCAAGTACTACGTCAACGGCACATTCCGACGGAAACAAAATAAAAACTCGCTGAAGGTAACATTCCAAAGAATTCCACCTTTATTTCCACCAGAATCTTGGTCCGTGTATGATCGGCTCGAAGCATATTCTCCTTCGTCACAAAACATTGTGGAATCATGGCATCATCGATGGAATGGGTTGTTAGGGAAAAAAATGTATCATATGGAAAACTATGCAAGAATTAGTTAAAGAGCAGAAGAACACGGAATTATTAATAGAAAGAGTTTTAGCTCAAGCTAAGAGTGTTTCGCCAATTAAAAAAAGCAACCCAAAGAGTAAAGAACTAAAACTATTAAATATTCTAAGCCAAAAAGAAACCATGGAGACTCTCGATTTGATGAGTGCTATAGCTTATATTAGCTGTTTAAAAAAAATATATATTACTTTGAAAATAATGTTTTCCATTAATCTACATAAGTTTTGTTATAATTACATTTGATTTTTAATTAGGGTAAAGGTTATCTTCATTACTTTTGATTTGATTTTGTGTAGGTACCTTACTTTTCTGAAAATATTATTTTAACAAGTTTTATTTGTTTTATTTAAATGATCAAACGAATTTACCTGAAGTGAAGTTCGATCTTAATTATCCTGTCTTCGCCGAAGAGATTTATTCCTTAACCATGTAGTAGCCCTGCTACGCGCTAACCCTATCGCACAAGTTTTAAAGTCAGAGAAAGAAAACCACTATATCTTCCTCTGTCTAATCACACCTCACAAGCCTCCGCAGTACCGACCTCATTCTTTTTAGAGAAATAGAGCAACATTGATATATAGGGGGATAAGATTCAGGGAGGGAGGGACCTTAAATCTCTTCGGCGAAGACAGGATAATTAAGATCGAACTTCACTTCAGGTAAGTTCGTTTGATCATTTAATTATCCTGTCTTCGCCTCCGAGATTTATTCCTTAACCATGTAGATGTTCAGAGAGTATAAAATCAATGTTGCGACCATAAAAAATAAACAACATTACAGTAAAACATCAAAACATAAATATTACGTATTTCCATTTTTTTTTTTTTTTTTTGCGCCACTAGCAAAAAATATCAAAACAACAAAATATTGTGAACAAAAAACTAATCAACCGACAGTATTATTTTAATAATTATAATTGTGACAAAGATTCAATAAAATTGGTTTCAGAACTAATATACCGGTCTGTTATAAAAATCAGCAAATACAGCTGATCTTTCCGAACATCCTGCGGTCTTTCTAATTACATCGACGTTGAGGCCGAGACGCCGCCTGATGTTGATGCGTGTCTCGCTCGCTCCGAATATTGAGATGTCAATGCCACTATCGCACATGATCTGCTTTATCCAGCGCCCAATGGATTGAGATGAAGCAGGTCTACGTGGTTTCTTATGTGTGAGGATCAGGTTTGTTCTGAATCTGAGCGAATTGAAGATGATACAGCAATATATCTTAATACCACTGATGCTGGACAAATAACGGGATATTAAAGGGATAAAAAAAAGTAAGTTTAAAACCGGTTGAGCTTTGCCAATTGCTTATGTTTTAATTAAATTTGTAAGTGTTATAATTACTCGATCTTCATATGCTTTATTAATATTTCGTATTTTTGTTAGAGAAATTGTATGCGTCCTTGGTCCAGCTAATAACATGACTAACTTCTTACTCATTTTTTCAAGATTAATTGTATCATTCTCAAATCGTTTAATAGTCTAATACTATAATACCAGGGGGCTACTGCCTAACTAATAACGATCACTTGCTATCGTGATATTAGAACAATAGTTCTACCTAAACTTCAAAATTTCAAAACACATTAACAGAAATTCCAACAAAAATGTAGTATTTACATTTAAAAAAATCTGTTGTATTCTTTTTACAAAATTCCCACCATATCTTTAGACTAGAATTATATTATGACCCGGTGTTATGTGATATCGAAGATAACAACATCTAAGGCTGTTTCTGGCACGTCATGAAAGCTTTCCCGGAAAATACACACGCTGGCAGGGAAAGGTGACGGCGCAGATGGTGTACCATCCTGAAAGGAAGTAAGTAGATCTTTCTTGGAGGAAATATCACAATCTCTGTGACACCCAGGGATATGAAAAGGGGATACCATGGTTAAGAGGGCTATAGTTGAACAACGATAATTCCGGTGGCTTAATCAGTAACTATTTTGTTTATCGTTTTAAAAATTAGTGCAAACGGTGTTAAAGCGTAAAAATAAAATTGCGACTAATCTACTGTTTAAACGCGTCAATATCATAGGTAAAGGGATCCCTTTTCCATGAAATATACGCGGGACATTTTGTATTACTACGAGATGCAAATAAGTTAATAGATGGTTCACCAAAAAAATTGATTAATTTTCAAAAGTTGTCGGATACCCAACTGCCACTCTGTGTCGAAGTTTATTTTTCTCGATTCACTGTCAGCTTCTATATTTAACGAGTAACGAATATAAGACGCGAAAATAAATATACCTACTTTTCTCACACCAGTCCCAAATCATTTTATTAACTTGACTTAAGTGTTGGTATTACACTCTCCCCATTCTATTTATATAGAATATGGGAGTGGTGTTATCGACACTTAAAAGACTACCACAATTAGCGACATTTTTAGCAAATAAATTAGCCCACAATATACAGCGAGTAGTTCCAGTCAGTTTATATGATTGGTTCGCTCGATGTTGGTCCAGAAACCACCAGTCTTTTCGTTGGCACAAGCTGCACCCTAGCCTGCTGTCGAAGCGTCCGTAAAAATTCCGAAATTGTACCTATGACTTTTTATTCAATTGACTGCCAATGGAATATTGATCTGCCACCAATGGAGATCATCATATTATTAAAAAATATCTGTAATTGTAATAAAAACGTCGTAATTGTTAGTATTTCTAAGAAGAGCACTTTTTAGTGATTTTGTGTGTATATACTACCCATATACTACAGCCGACATGCTGCCGTAGAAAACGTTCAAAGAACCTTATTCGAATTCTGTTAGATTTAAATATGTGTTTTATGTGTATAATAAATTTTTGTGGCTTGAATCTGGCAATTGTATGTTATTTTATTAGAGTTTAAAATAAAACCTAAAAATTTACAAAGCTTTTCTGGTATTAGACTAGTTTTTTTTTAAATTAATAACTAACCCTAATCGTGTCAGACATTAAATAGTTCTTTTTGCGTTCTCTAGGCACTCTCCAGCAGAGTTTGCTAAACACAACATATCATAGATATCTCACTGATAGCAGACCATAACATCTTAAATGAGTAAGAGCTGGCTGTAATATTTTTGTGAAATATATCGCGCGGAACATAGGCTAAACGGGAGTGCTAGAAACTCGTATAAAATATCATGAAAATAAAAGCGTAAAAATGTTTTTTTTTTTGATTTGTGAATCGGCAGCAAAAATTAAGCTTCCTTAATATCAATATTAATCACGTCTTCGGTCATAAATCTAGTAGCCGTTCTGATATCTTCCATTTTGGAATGAGATACCTACTTCGACTTCGAATTCAGCTTTTTAGATTTAATATATATAGAGCACACGCTTTTAGGAATAACGAAGATATCATAAACGAATTGTTTTGCTGTCGGGTTACATCTCCTAATAGCTTTTATTTCTAATAAATGATTTAATTCGAGAGAAATTGCTATTCACTCACTTTTTGAAAAAGAACGCCGCGCACGGCTGTATGGATTTTGTTAAGGTTCCTCAATAAATGAAATCCTTGACACATTGTCTAATATAAACCTATCGCTAGTGATAGTTCACCACTCATTGACTAAATTAATATTTTAAGCGGCTGGCATGTACTTGCGGCTGCGCGCTCAGGTAGCGCGATTGTTCGATGACCGTTTGATGCGACGCGACTGGCTGGTGCCTCGGCGGTGCCAGCGGCAGCGGCGGCGGCGGCGGGGCTGGCTGGCGACAAGCTGGCAGCGGTGCGAACGCGGCTGCTCGCCGTCGATTCGCTTGTTAGTATGACGTCTTTGACTGTCCCGGCCCACCGGCTCGATGAGGGTAGGATTGGCCGCTGCTTTGCTGTCGCGTTCGGGACGATGAGCCTGCATCGTTCAACGTAACTACATCTGGAATATTAAGATTTTTCTTTAAAAGACACGATTGTGCCCTTCCCAGTGCTGAAAGTGCTTTACCGAGTTGATTCTGTTGTCTACCAACATAGCACTTACTTCCGAATTAGAGTTCGGCCTTTCGCCATAGGTACTATAGTACATTGTTTTTTTTTTTTGATGCTCGTCTTTGGTCACTTTTGGAAACCGTTTTGCAATAGGACTTGAAACCTGGCCGCTACATCGGTTTGTAAGTCATCAGTTTTCACCATATTGGTTTGTATGTGAAAGATACTAATAAATATTTAATGAGAATTTAGGCAGCACAAAAAATATTTTAAATAATTCCGATGAATGCAACGGAAATTTTTAAAACAGCGGGGAAAAAAGGGCAGCCCCTATATTTTCCATTAAGTACATATTACGAGTATTACTCGTTGAATGCAACGAGAACATAATAACAATATGATCCGAAGAATACAACGGACATAAAAGTGATTTCCGATGAATGCAACGGAAATTTTTAGGCAGCGGGGAAAAAAGGATACCCACATTTTCCATTACGAGTATTACTGCACGTGGTCGCGCCGCGCGCGTACTCGGCGGCCCAGGCGAGCGGTGTCCACCCGCTTACTCGTTCAATACAACGAGAACATAATAAAATATTATCCGAAGAATACAACGGACATAAAAATGGTTCCTCGTTCAATACAACGAGAACATAATAAAATATTATCCGAAGAATACAACGGACATAAAAATGATTCCCGATGAATGCAACGGGAATGTAAAAAAGTATTCTTCTGGTTGCACATCATTTTCGCCATCATCTGAGTACAAAATGTGCCTCCGGCTTGCCCCTACGTTTTTCCTGATTAAGTTTTTCTTCGTATCTCTTCATCTTCCTTAGCCATTTATCTTCTTCGGATTCACAGTGTTTTCGTTTAGGCATACTTAACAAATAAGCAAATAACCTCATAACCGTAAATTTATACCTTTTTTTTTTTTTTTTTTTACGTAGGTTACCTACACTCATGCACAAATTATATTACTGTTACACTCGTGCGAACGCCGCGCGCGCACGGACAAGAATGAGGTCGGTACTGCGGAGGCTTGTGAGGTGTGATTAGACAGAGGAAGATATAGTGGTTTTCTTTCTCTGACTTTAAAACTTGTGCGATAGGGTTAGCGCGTAGCAGGGCTACTACATGGTTAAGGAATAAATCTCGGAGGCGAAGACAGGATAATTATTTTCAATTGCGCTTATAAGAAAAGCGCGATGGGCAAAGCAAGCAATACAGTCCGTAAAAATTCTTTAATAATATATTCTGTTAATTGCTTCCTATGAAATTACCTTCGAAATCGCATTGACAAAAAGTACGTTGTCATTTTTTTACCTTGGTAGAAAGTCATTCGCATCTAAGAACTTTCGAACGAAATAGTTATTGAACAAAATACAATCGAACTATGTGTATGATTCATCGAACAAATGAAATTTGAAATGATGACCCAGACCCGATACTTCGTACTAGAGCGTTGTATAAGATTATCTTTACTTTATTATTGCGCAGACCTCTGCTATAAAACGAATAACAAAACCCAGCATCTTCGAACCGCGGCTTAATATAGTTTCGTAATGAGGTATAAACGTAAATTTTTATCGAAAATAGAAAAAAAAGATTGACTAGATTTGAATTTGTTAATCTAGATGAAACAAACCCTTGTTGATAATCATTTAGACTTTGTTTGAAATGATGCTGTATATAAGGACAAACAAGCTATACAAATATTTTTGCAAGTGTCGATAGTATAGAGATAGGCCTATAATTTTTCTATTAAATCATCTTTCTTTGATTTGTATACGGGTACAACCATAGCTTTTTTCCACTCTATAGATAAAACACCCGTGTATAGTGAACCATTATAAATAATCAGGAGAGGTGTAATTAAGCGGTCAGCACATTTTTTTATGAAATAGGTGGAATCCCGTCGAGACCAGCGCCTTTATTTTCGTCAAGGCTTTTCAGTCTCTTTAAGAGAGCTTTAGAATCTATTACGGGAGTCGGTAGATGTAGATGATAGTTTTCCTTTTGTTTTAAACTTTTAGACAACACATAACTTTGAGAAATACTGTCATCACTATCTGTATACATAGACATGAAGTGACAAGTGAACAATTCGCAAATTCGTTCACCATCCGAGGTTGTATTAACTGATCCATTAGACATGGAAATTGGGTAAGAACTCGCACCGCCACGCCTAGCCTTAATATAGGTTCAAAAGACTTTGGGATTTTCTGATATTTTGCTATCTAATTCAGTTAGATATTTATTTTAGCACTTGGTAGCTAGTTGCGTGCAACGTATACTTAAGAGCCGTAACTCTAGTTCAGTCCTTATAGTGTTTGAAATGACGTCTAATTTTATTTTTCTCATTTAAAGTATTAATTAGTTTCTTGTCAAACCATGGCGAATACAGGGATTTTTTGTTTTCTTCTGCAAAATATTCAATTATAAAATAAAGATTATCGTAAAATATTCTTAGCATATCATCAACACCATCAGATCTCTCAAATAACTTTTCCCTTCCCTCTTCATTATTATATTGCATCTTTTGTTCATTAATGAATGGAATATCTATATCTAGGGGAGGATGTAGGTAATTGATCTTACTTTCATAACAAAACAAAAACTTCTAAATATGTTTAAAAAGTTGTTTAAAAATTTAACAGTCGAAGACTGTAAACGGTATGTTGGTAGTCGCGAGCGACCATGTTCGAATATGTTTTCAGAGTTCGGATTTGTAGAATAGAAAGGTTTCAAAACAGGATTTTGAGCCCGAGTTAGCACTCCGGGTCACACCTAGGTATTATGGTGAAAAGAGCAGAGAAGCAAAGGATTGATTCCACTGGTGAATTGGAACAGAATCGAAAACTAAACATGATGTTAGATCAATCGGAAGTATTTCAATGCCCGATGACCTAGTCATTGAGAGCTCTGTTAGTTTATCCCAGCGAAAAAACATTCACTATTGAGCATGGGCCTCCTCTAAAAGGGGGGAGTTGAGCCGATGGGCTATCTTCCACTACGCTGGCCCAGTGCAGATTGATGGGGAACTCCAAAGTCTCGTCTGATAAATCGGTAAGATGGAAGTGAGTTCGACTTGGATCCCGTGGAATGTTTGGGATCTTACACATGTTGGTTTCGATCTATTTAACATGGTTAAACGTAATGGTTTATTATTATTAGTTCAATCCGTTATCATTTGTTCATTGATTACAATAACGAGTCAATCGAAATCGCAAAGTTACAGAATTTATTGTGCTTTTTATTGTGATACTGGTAACGTTGAAACACATCAAACGGTTTCAAATTCTTCAAAATAATGAGAAAGCGGCTTATCGTTGACGCCAGCCAGTTAAAATATCAATATATTTTGCTTGTTTTCGTAGAAAACGATATAAATTGAAGTAAGCTGTATTAGGCATTCGACATACATCCTGGATTCTGTGTAATTTATACTGTGATGTTACAAATGCATGTAACACCATCATCTCAAACGACACTTGTCCAATTCCAAATATGGAGTTTTCCTTTAAAAACATGGGTCTTGTTTCGAGTTTTCCTTCTCTTCGCAGAGGAGCAATTGTGGTAATCTTCATTAGTCGGGTCTTACGACATCCACCGGAGGAAAAGGTGTGGCGATACATGTATTTTTAATCTAGCATCAGAGCACCAGAGATTCATCTATTGATTGGCAGCGGCGAGGCTGGCTTGGGTTCCATAAAATTATTATTTGAGACCCCTTACATCTCGATTTACATAACAATTTTAAATTTTTTTCTCACATCCAGCGGCTTCCCGAGAGCTTCGCCGGATCGTCGGTCCACCTTGTGAGGGGCCTACCAACGCTGCGTCTGCAGGTACGCGGCCGCCACTCGAGGACCTTTCCGCCTCAATAACCGACACTTGAAGCTCCAATCGCTGGATGCAAGGAGCGTAGGACCGATCGGTTTGGAGACACTTGGGGAGGCCTGCGACCAACAGTGGGCGTCTCTTGCCTAGAATGATTATGATTTTTTAACCGACTTCAAAAAAGGAGAAGGTTATCAATTCGGTTGTATTTTTTTTATTTTTTTATGTTTGTTACCTCATAACTCCGTCATTTTTAAACCGATTTCCAAAATTCTTTTTGTATTTGATAGAGTATACTGCAAGGTTGGTCCCTTGGTCACCAAAGTCAGGATCGGATGATGGGATCCCATAGAAAATCGAGGAAAACACTAATTCACAAAATAGAACCGACTTCAAAAACACTGAAAACTTAAAAATAATCTTCTTCTATATTGAAGTCGGTGACAAATTTTAACACTTTCTAGGAGATCATCGTTTGGCGCCGACTTCAATATAGAAGAAGATTATTTTAAAGTTTTCAGTGTTTTTGAAGTCGGTTCTATTTTTTGTAAAAAAAATTGTAGTTACAAATATATACACAAACATAGAAAGAGAGCTAACAGAGAAATACAAAATCCTCGTTAAGGAACGTAATTTCCAAGCCTCATCCAAGATAATACCTACACAAATCCGAAGTAGATTATGGATCAATCAGAAAAATAAACCAAAGTGGAATTTATTCAATTTCAAATTCAGTTCCATTCGTTTAAAAGCTATTATAAAGTTTTGTGTGTTTACGCAGTCCCGCCACCTTAAGATGCGAATCACGGCCGAGTTTTAATTGGTACATTGGACGGTTTATATTGTTTTTGTCGTAATTAAACGATATACCTGTTGCCCTGTTTTAGGAGCTAATTTGTGTGGGTTTATTGTTTGGTATACCCGTAAGGACAACATCGTGTCAAGGGTCATTTAACGAGCTTGTTGTTGAGACAATTACTGGAGTATTTCTGCAGTCTCAGTAATCCTACTTATATAATACTAAAGTTTTCCGCCTGCAGCTTCATCGTCGGATTTTTCGTTTTTACCATGGGAATTCTACATTTAGCCCACATCAGTAATCGCAAATTAGCTTAAAGCAGAAACTTTTAAATAGATAGCCTTTGAATAGAATGTCACACTCTAAACTATTTTATCTACACTCATGTTCTAATTCTAATATTAAGAACTCAACACTAATATTTTAAAGGCCTAGCATAAAGCCCTTGGCCTTTTACAAATTACATTATAATACAGGTTCGCCATACAAAACCAGTACTTTAATGTAACTCGAATTCCAATAAAATACAGTTCGATTGACGAAGCCCGACCAAGGAGGTTTTGTCACAATTTTCTTTTGTGCCGTACATTGTCTATGGCGGCGCGTGCAACAGCGCATGCGCGGTAGAATGTTGGTGTTGGCGCCATTTCTCTGAATTTTTCATTCATTATTTTGCTGTTATTGGTTAAAATAATAAATAATATAAATGTATGTAGTTTTAGATTTCTGTATTAGTTTCACAATTACACTGTTCAAAATGCAAATAATTATTAGAATAAATGAGTTTGATTTTGTTTTAATTTTGTGTCTTTTATTTAATTTATGTAACCACTGATTGCTGTATAAATTGCACATAATTAGATCTTAAAAAACTCGTGTGGTACGAGTAAAATGAGTAAAATTCTCGGCAAGCCTCGAATTTTAAACACACACTAGTGTTTTAAGACCCCCTATTATGTGACTATTTCATAAACTACTATTACATACGTTAATAATTTTGAGTGTGATACTCATTAAAAAAAAACAAATTTTCAGCCCCTTCACATTTTTTGTGTTAAAAGAAAAAACGCTTAAACTCGTGCTTAACATTTTGCTTAGTGTTAATACACTTAGCAAAACTTAAATTGTGGATTAGTCGACCTAGATTGGTGATTGGTAGAATCAGGTAATAGATTCTTTAAATCTAAGAGAAAAATGTAGTGTTAATTATTATTATGTATGTGGGAATGCTAGAAGTGAAGAAGAGAAGTGACTGGAGAGTGTTGTATGAATGTGTAGGAATGATATGAAAGTACTTAGTTAGTTTAAAAGAAGGTAAGATTGTTCATTTTAAATTAGTTTATGGTATTATGTCATGCTACGATGAAGGGAGATTCGAGACACTTTTGTTAAAAAGAAGAAAATATACAGACGTTTATTTGAAGACTTAAGAATTGGTTTCTTTTTCATCCCAGATCCCACAATTTTTGGGGGCTCGTCCGGGATCTGGATTATTTGTGTAAAGACGTAAGACTAAAAACGACGAGATGTTTAAGACGTGAGATGAAATTTTATAATTGGACAAGAATTTTGAGACGTAAAGTTGTGGAAGGAAGTGGGACTGAATTTAAGAGGTCCAGTTAAAGGGGCTGCTGCCAGTAAAGCAGGATCAAAATCTGCTTTAATTGTGACACCTTATCTCACGACGGCGTTTAGTGGCAGTGATAAAGAACTTACTATTCTGCAATGGATCAGTGAAATCGAAGATAAAGGGGAGACCTTTGGATGGAGTGCACGGAAAGAGTTGCTTATTGCCCGGCAGTAGTTAGTGGATACGGCACTAACGTGGCTCAGATCAGAGCCTATATTTTAGACATGGGAAATACTAAAAGAACAAATTTCTGCCATGTTTGCAGATTCACAAAATGATAAATTATTAAATTACAAGAGTTTTAAGGCTGAACGTTGTTATCAAAAAGATTATATCGCAGACGATAAATTTTCGCAATCCTACGAAAATGTTTATATGCCAAGCATGGTGCCAAGCTTAAAAGTTGAAGAAAGTCACGATAAAGACTATGTTGTTGATGACTATCGGGATGCGTAAAGCAGAATTGAGTCAGGTAATGTAATAAAAATGAAGATAATTACAAATGAAATGTCAGCAGGTTCAAGTGGGGTAATTTTGGGAGTTAAGCAGCATTAGAATGATAGTGTTGGACATCTGTATTCACTGGTCACCAAGTTATTAAAGATAAACGCAGTAATAACAATGATGCGATGCCTAGCAACCAAACTAACATGACTGTCAGCCTCAACAACAATAAAAAACAAAAAGCTCTAAAGACGTTTTATGCTGGCGAGAAAAATAAGCGGGAAATATCGGAGCCTGAAGACAACATTAATTTGCCTGACTTTATGATGAATAACATGAGTTCGGAATCCAAAATTGTGCCAATTTAACCGGGCATTCTGCAAAATGATAATGTTTTCGGAGCTATGAAAAGACCAAAATTAGTCCTGTTACAAGGTGAACAATTCACGACCTGTATATACCGGGATTTTATACGCGGTGATAACGCTGTAAAGCTGATGTATAAAATCATCAAACGCAAAATAAGGCGACGAAAGTGCAAATTAGAACGTGATTTAATGTTTGAAGGACATTGAATGAAGAATAAATACTGGTACAGCGTAACTGATCAAAAAGAAGGTATACTAGTTAGAGCACAAGGTTATAGAGTGAAGACTCGATATGAATATCAAAAAGATTATAAAAAGAGAAAAAAGAAATAGAAAAAAAATAAAAAAACGAAAGTGATGATGTGGACTATTTTAAAGTGATTTAAACTAAAAAGTAGTATCGTTATTGGGTGGTTTTATTTAAGAGTAGATAAGTTTGTGTGTTTATAATGTGTTTTGTTAATGGTTGTGCTCAATCAATGGGAGGAATTTGATTTCATTTACTTATGTATTATTATGTGTAGGAACTTTGTTTCGCATATTCATTTTTGTTTGTTTATTGTTCTGTGAGATGTATAGAATACAGTTAAGTTATAATCGTTACTAAAGTGTTTAACAGTGTGGAAGTTGTATGCATGAGGGCAGGCATAAGAGCAGGACGGCCGAATGTGGAAATGCTAGAAGTGAAGAACAGAAGTGACTGGAGAGTGTTGCATGAATGTGTAGGAATGATATGAGAGTACTTAGTTAGTTTTAAAAGAACGAGACACTTTTGTTAAAAAGAATAAAATATACAGACGTTTTTTTGAAGACTTAAGAATTGGTTTCTTTTTCATCCCAGATCCCACATGTATGTTTTTCTAACATTACTCAGCTTCAACTCCATGACGCAGTGTGTTCTGGACAATAAGTTTTATAAGGGTGACCAAGAAATTAAAATATCTCGAGCTTTAGCTGCTTATATTATACAGTGAGTAAAGCTTGATCCCTCTATATTCGTGCAATGGGTTACCCAGTGGGTAGGTAGGTAGGGCCGTAAATAATGAACCAAAAATTCAACACATGTACCTAAACTGACTGGAATTTATTTTAAACTCAATTCATTAGAAACTTTCGAATTTTTGACCACGATTACAAACAGTGTAACATAGTAACTGGTTGTACAGTGGGTAGTAAATAATGCATCAAAAGTTCAGCACGAAACTGACTGAAATTCATTTAAAACTCAATTAATTAATTAGCGACTTTTAAATTAATTTTTGACCACGATTATAAACGGACGCCCCACGTTGGGCGCCAGTGTAACGTGGTGACGGGCTGTGCAGTGGGTAGGTAGGTAGGGCCGTAAATAATGCACTAAAAATTCTATCACTGATTTACAATAGCGTAATAAATATTGTGATGAAAAGGCACTCTGTAACAAGTAGGTATAATGACAATTATACAGAGTGTGAAATACAAACATTTTATAAACTTACACATAGCTGCCTTCATTTTTATATTTACAATTTATTTTCATTAAATGATTACACATCCTTATTGTGAAAATACGATGCCGTTTATAATTTCATTATTTAATGGAGAATTGTGTCATCGAGACCATTATAATTTACGATGTCGGCAATGGAGTGACGGAAGAAAAAATGTTAACCATATGCCAGACAAAAATTAAAAAATGCAATTAAGTTAGGCGGGAATGCAACAAGTTACTATATCACCTCGTTACAGGACTATTCGGGTAAGGGAAGAGAGAGCGCGCCTGCGTTTGAATACACATTTCTGCTGTGAAATCTCCCAGCGGATCAAGCTTTTACGTTTGATGGCGGCGCGCATATGGATTACGTCAAGTTCGAATTTTTTGCTCGGATTTTGGTTTATGCCATTTCGATATGTGAAATTAGTCGCCCGTGACTCCAGGAGACTGTTTTCGCATTAATTTGCAATATTCTTTTGGTCCGCGAATTACTTCCGCTACATGAGTTACATTCGAAAATTATTTTGTAAATAATAAACAGTTTACGAACAGCCATTACGAAAACAATCATGGGTTACGGCAGCAGGCCAAGTTCATGATTTGGCGATAAACTTGATAATGACGCTCATAAAGAAAAGTTATGGTATTCGAAGCAAGAGGCGTCAATAACGCCAAAGTGGCCGTAAACGTTACACCGGCAGATTTATGGCTGTTCTGCATCGACCACAATTATCGATGACAGTCATCATTTTTAAATTCGATATTCGGGTCGCCATATTGGATTTCAAGCATAAGCAGTTTCAAATAATAACTTCGCGATTCAAGCCAACTTCCTTCGCTCGTTCATGTACATGGCAATTTAAAAGAGAAGACTAAAAATTTAACTTCATGCCTGGTTCTCTCTCTCCCAATTTCCGAACTGGAGTCTTGCCATGATTGCTTATAGCAAGGTTAAAATAATATTTAAATAGAGATACCGCTCTTGCTGCGTATCGCGCTGTCGCGCTCTCAGTGCAAATCAATTTTTTTCTTCTTCGACTTACGTTTGCAGACATCTTGATTATATTTGGGATGTGTGCATATGCAAGATTACTGATGTTTCCTTATGATTGTAATGTTGATTTTTTACGTCAATAAGAGCCTGTAAGTTGATGAATGTTGCCAATGTTGAATAAATATTTTTGAACTTGAAAGTTATCCAATTTATCATCCAAAGACCATGACTCGCACTTGGTAAGAGGGATAGAAAACAAGTCGCTATCACATGCCAAGTTTGATTGCAGTCAACATAATAATTGAAATTCGAAATCGTTTATTCAAATTGGATTATTAAATAATCACGTTTGCACGTCAAATAAGCTACGCCAATGATTCACAAGTCTACAGCGAGAGACTTTATACTGTAAAGAACCAGCTAGAAAACCAGCAAGGTCTATGTTTTTCTCTCTTTATTGTTACGGAGTCGGCGATTGGAAGCTGACCTCGGAGCAATCAACATTCAAATCCGTACCAGTCTTTATAGCATGTCACTATGAAGATATGTACTTTTCGATTTCAAAATATAAATATAATTCAGTATAAATAATACATACAGTAGGCGCCACATCAAGCTTTACATTTGCACAACGAAAACCGCCTTTATTACCAACGTTATAAAAGCGGTATAAATAAACAGTATAAAAGCTGGCGAGGCATTTACTCTATAACTAACACTCCGCTTGCAGCTTCGCCCGCGTTATCTTCCTTTTTCCTGTGGGAACTCCATATTTTCCCTTAGGAAAATATTCTATAGCCTATGTTACTCAGTGATACTGTAGTATTCTACTAGTGAAAGAATTTTTCTAATCGATTTAGTAGTTTCGGAGCCTATTCAATACAAACATACAAAAATGGAGCGCGTTCTGCCGTCTCTACCGAGTGGTCTGAAAAGCTTTCTGCTCTAACCCTACCTTCTCCTTTCCTTTTAAGGACTACACGTGTTGGCCTGCGCTATTACCGTCTTACTGATTGGGTAATAATGAATTACCCTCAAATCTTTGTCGCACAATCAAAAAATGGAATTCCCTGGCAGCACTCGCGTTCCATCCTTGTTACAATCTCGGGTCCTTTAAAAGAGGCGTAAAAACGCACCTTGCAGTCCGGCTACGATCAGGGTGGCTAGTGCAGTGGATATTCTCTTCCCTGCACTAGCTATCTTCGCATTTGGACTCCACTTCCACTTATCATCCGGTGGAATAGAGTCATCTGCTAGGCGCATTATAAAAAAGTTCTTTCAAGCGGATTATAAGGCTTTCTGGTACGATAAAATCTCTTCATAAAAAAATTTCAATTTTCGAGAAACACTTCACATCACTAAGTATCAAGTCATCATTAACGCTTCCGTCTCATAAAATTGTGGGATACGACATCTAATCGTTAAAGCTCTGTTACTCCAAATTTTATTGCCAAAATTTGATGAAAGCATGTCCGATGCTCAAACGGCTTGACCGATTTTTATGAATTTTTTGTGTATATTTGGTAGGTCTGAGAATAGGTTGTAAGCTATCTTTTATATCCTTGATGATAAGGGTAGCCCTCTCCAAATTTTTTTTGACAATTATAACGGGGAAACGTAGTTCGCGGGCACGGCTAGTATCATATACGACACATATTTTTGTTTTAGAATAAAGTAAAATCTGACTCCAATTAAGGCTCCCAGACATCGCATGACACCGAATTCAATGTATTTGTGTATTTTTATAACATTTTTGACTTTTAAGTGTTATAGAAGTCGGCTTTTATTTTTTGAAAAAAAAATGTTTTTATTTTTTTAGTGAATTTAAAATCAACTTTAAAGAAGACTAGCACGGGTCAATACGTGACCATGATATAAATAGAACTATCCCTTAACACCTATTATTATAAAGAAACCTTTCATCATCTGCTCAGCACCATGTAATGAATACTACCAGACGCAAATACCTGAATTGTTTTTTTTATATGTATAAAAAAGGTGCTTTAACTAAAATGTGAAAAACAATGTGGTATGTGTCTATAAAATTTGAGCGTTTTGCTTGATTTACTTCAGATCCCATCATGAGACCCTAACTTTGGTGACAATAGAACCACCTCAGGAGTCTTTCTCTTTCGAATATAAAAATAAATTTGAAAATCGGTAACCAATTGGTGGAATAATCGCGTAACAATCACAAAAAACACGGATCGAATTGAGAACCTCTTCTTTTGAAATCGTCTAAAATTGAGGTGTCATTCGCATGAAAAACAAGCGGAAGAAATGTTTGGGAGCGGCAACTCATAAACAAACACGTATATAAAGTGTAAATAAATCAGCGCAAAGGCGAAATAAAGAGCTTTTACGGGGTATTTTTTAATTTCTCGTACGCCGGCGCCACCTGCACTTAACAGGGTAGGCGCGATTTGAATAGTTAAATTTTACGCGCCGGCTTACCATAGAAATGGTTTCGCTTCGGCGGACGGACCGGACAAAATCGCCTATTAAAATATTAAAGAATTAGGTAGGTGCTCGAATTACGCTTTGTGAAATTTCATTTATATGCCACGAGTCTTTTAGAAATTCTTTGCGCATGCCTTCATTTCAAAAGGATTATATAAATTAAGAAACGTAGATTATCATAGGTATTGAAGCTATACAAAAATGTTGGGTGAGATTTTTTTTTTTTTTTATGTAAGGCCCGGCGAATGACCTCCTCCCGCCTGATGTTAAGCGGTGAAAGAGGCCCAAATGAGTTGACAGATAGAGTAGGGACGACATCCACTATCCTACCTGCCCGCCCCTTGCCGGCCTAAAAGATGCTTTTTCACATCTCTTTTGAAGGAACCCATGTTGTAGGGTGAAGGAAACACGTGCGCAGGTAGAGAATTCCAAGTGGAATCTTGGAATTTCTTGGTACGGTGTGAAAAGGAAGATACAGTGTAAGGATGGTTCCGAAGGTCCTTACGCGTGTTTCTGTTAAGGAATGGAGGAAGGAGAGGGAGGGAAAAGGTTAAAGAGCTCCTCAGAGCATTCCCCATGGAACATTCGGTAAAAGGCGCTAAGAGAGGCGATGTCACGACGAAGTTGTAGAGGCTCGAGGGTGTTAGTTGCCTCTACATCGCCAATTATTCGAATAGCGCGACGCTGCAATCTGTCCAGAGCATCGAGGAGGTACTGAGCGGTACCGTCCCAAAGGTGCGAGCAATATTCCACGCAAGACCTAACCTGAGTTTTATACAACAGGCATAGTTGGTCCGGCGCAAAATACCTACGCACCTTGTTTAGGACACCGAGTTTCCGTGAGGCAGCAGTTATAACGGATTCGATGTAGTCTCTGGGGTTCAGATCGCAGCGAATGTTCATTCCGAGCAAGGTGATGTTACTCTGTGTGTGAAGGGTTGTGCCCTGAAGAGAAGGAGGGGGGAGGAAAGGTGACCTTTTCGCCGAGAACGCGCACATCTGTGTTTTCTTAGCATTGAACTCGACAAGATTGTTGGAACCCCATTCGGAGATGAGGTCCAGCGTCTTGTTGAGCTCAATGATAAGATTCTGCCTCTCCCTATCAATATTGCCACGAGCAGCCCCTGAGCTTCCGTGATATCCCCCATGCACTGTACTGTCGTCTGCATAGCATACTTCCCAAGGAAAGCATGTCATTGATATGCAGAAGAAACAATGTTAGGGATAGAACGGAGCCTTGTGGAACACCAGCATTCACTGCCACGAACCGCGAAGCGCAGCCGTCAACGACAACGCGAATTCTACGCTCGTGGAGGAAGCTGGCAATCCACGAACATAACTGAGCGGGCAATCCGTATGCCGGAAGCTTGGAAAGGAGAGCCTTGTGCCAGACTCTATCAAAAGCTTTGGCGATGTCGAGACTAATAGCCACAGACTCGCCGCGCTTATCGATAGATTCACCCCATTTGTGCAAAAGGAACGCTAGAAGGTCACCTGTTGACCGTTTAGGACGAAACCCATACTGACGGTCATTAAGCAACGAGTGACCTTCCAGGTAACGGATCAGCTGGGTGTTAAGGCGAGGATTTCCCAAATTTGCCGATCTTAGAACGTCTAGATCTGGATAATATTAGAACCCACAATTCTGAAATTCACACACCTTAAACTTGAAAATATAATCTAGTGAACTGTGAAAGCAGAAACACGATTTACTCCATTTCACTCGATAGAAAAAAAATCCAAACATAGGTCTAAATCAAAAACTAAAACCACGATTTGAAATCGAAATATACATAAAACAGTATAAAAGTTATACCAAAACACGTAGTTCGTTATTATCTAGTGAACTGTGAAGACAGATTTTTTGATGTCATATAAAATATTTAGGAAAATGACGAAAATTCTATAATTTCGCTTGGTTGCAATCGCGCTCCATATAAGACAGTACACGCCAAGTCGTCTCAGGGTATGGTCATGTCGCTTCGTGTCGCGGGCGCAAAAAAATATATTACGTGTTTCTTTACGATCGAATTTTAATTTTGCAGTTTGCGTTTATTTTGTTAACTTTCATTATTATTATAGATTAGTGTAGTAATATGGTGAATAGTGTAAATAATGGACTACGTATTATAAAGGAGAAAACTATTTTAATCCTTCTTCCTAAATTATTTTATGTGTGAAAAAATATGTTTTTCGTTCTTTTTTTCTATAAGTTATTTTATGTGTAAAAATCGCTAATAAAAGAAGTCAAAGACGAAATGTGAAATCAAATGCATACAAAAAATGCTGAAAGAAAAGTGGTAAATATTTATTTCCCAAATGTTTATATTTTATTGCCGCGGCCATATAGCACAGTGCAGTGTTAATAAACCA
Source organism: Schoenobius gigantellus (assembly GCA_963935595.1). NCBI lineage: Eukaryota > Metazoa > Arthropoda > Insecta > Lepidoptera > Crambidae > Schoenobius > Schoenobius gigantellus. The sequence goes on along the minus strand of OZ012541.1, from coordinate 10,986,481 downwards.
GTATGATAATTTCTTCAAGTAAATATGCAACGATTTATAGGTTCAAAATAATGTTTCCTATAAAACTTTATTGCTGAATTCCTTTAAATACTTAATGTTACCCCCTTTATTCACAACGCCTTGCATCAAAGCTTTAGAAGGTAGAATCAACAGCACATTATACATGTAGCTAAATAATAGAGTTTTATTCGAGCCTATGTATTATATATGATTATGAACAGTAAAATAGTATTTTAGGAACCTTTTAAATTTCGTAACATTTATGGTCAAGCGTGAGTTGATTATAAAAAAGTAAAAAATAATTAACATAAATTTCCGTTCGATTTATGTAAAGATCACTTCATTGTATTAAAAGAAAATATCTGATCAGCGGAATTTTGTGAAACTTTATAAAATATTTGCTTTTGCCTGCTGCTTCGCCCGCATAAATGTCATAGAGGTTCCATACAAACTATTCTTTTTTAGTTTTACCCCCTTAAATGGCGAATTTCCAACATACATGTCAAATTTCCGCTTTTTGTGCCTTTTAATTACGGCTGTGCGTAATCTGTCAGTCACTCAGTAATGAAAGTGTTTTTATATAAATACGTCGGCCCACATTAGGATTTTCAACTGTGTCGTAGGTGCAGTTTTTTTCTTTTTGAAAACGTCGCCCCACACTAAGATTTTCTCCTGTGTTGTGGGTGCAGTTACGAACATAGAATATCACATGTACATACGCCCAGACCGGAAAAAAACTTGCGCAGTAGGCGATCATTCGACCTCTGCGCTAACCGTGTCATCAAAGTTACAAACATAGAATATATTACATATCACATGCACATACGCCCAGACCGGAACATATTTCTGTATTCCATACATAATATTTGTCCCGTAACTACAAAAAAATATTTTACAAAAAATAAAAACCGACTTCAAAAACACTGAAAACTTAAAAATAATATAAGAATAGGTACAGACAACATCACACTTCTGTATTGAAGTCGGCGCCAAACGATAATCTCCTAGAAAGTGTTAAAATTTGTCACCGACTTCAATATAGAAGTGTGATGTTGTCTGTACCTATTCTTGTATTATTTTTAAGCTTTCAGTGTTTTTGAAGTCGTTTTTTATTTTTTGTAAAATATTTTTTATTTTTAACTTTTCAGTGAATGAAATCTTTTTAGTGAAAGAAGTGTGTTTTTAGTGCTTTCCTCGATTTTCTATGGGATCCCATCATCAGATCCTGACTTTGGTGACCATGAGACCACCCTTGCTCTATACTCTATCGAGTACAAAAATAATTTTGGACATCGGTTTAAAATGACGGAGTTATGAGGTAACAAACATAAAAAATACAACCGAATTGATAACCTCCTCCTTTTTTGAAGTCGGTTAAAAATATTTGGGAATCGAACCCGCGACCAGTTGCGTAGTAGGCGATCACTCGAACTCTGTGCGCTAACCGTGTCGTCAAATGTAAAGTCATCATGGTAAAGAACGCTAGCTGTGTAGTACTTCCCGAGTTTTCTTACAGGCCTAAGGTGGTAGAATATTAAATAATATTTTAAAACCAGTTTGCTTAGAGACTAATACGGTTGCCTGATATTCATAGCGATTTGTGGCTTTCTTCTTGATAATCTTGTTTAGTACATGCACGCCCCTGTCACTCACGCAATGCAGCGTTATAAATACCTACCACTAAGTAGCGCGCCGGCGCGCCGACCGCTGCACACACGTGTAAAGAAATTCTTAGGTTGTGTGTGAAGTCGACCAACCCGCACTTGGCCAGCGTTGATGATGGTAGCACATCAAAAACAGGTTTGAGCTTGTTTTGAATTCATCTAATAATAATATGATGGATGACATACCTGCCAGAGATACCTGTCACAAAAATTGGGATATAATTAAAAACAAAAATACTATCGTTTTTGATGCTTGCTAAGGCAAGGATAAAAATACCTCCGTCTTACCTATTTCTGCCGCAAATCAGCAGAGGCGCGTTCAGAGCCTTCGCGCGAAGTACAACTTTTCGCTCTAACCCCGTTCAATGCCTTCGAGCGTGACAACCGGGTGAAACAACCGGCCCGTTCAAGACCTTTGAGTGTCGGCACGAGTTACAACCGAACAACCATCGAATTTGATGGTTGTAAAACGCTCTAACGTTTATGACTGAAATACTCTTACGTGATTGGATGATATTGGCGGCCCTATTCTATAATGTCATCTTCTAGAAAGAGAGAGAAATAAAAAATCATGTGAAAGAGGGAGATAAAAGATTTGGTTGCTGCAATCCGTTCAACGCCTTTGAGCGAGTTAAAAAACAACCGGACAACTACACCCAGAGGCGCTGAACGCGCCTCAGTGCTTGCATTGCTGTGTTCCGGTGTGAAGGGTAAGATATGGCACTGAAATTACTGGGTACCGTGACTTTACATCTGATGTCACAAGTTGGCAACGTACACTGTGGTTCTTGTGGGGCTTGCAGTTTTACTGCGAATCGCACAGGAACCACATGTATTATAGGTGACTGTTACCACTTACCATCAGGTGGGCAGCTTGCTTGTTTGCCAACTTAGTAGCAATAAAATAAAACACACAACATTACATTTTTATTTTGAAGGAGTTTTTGTTTTTAAGTGGTGTCGGTATTTTTGTAAAAAAATATTTTTATTTTTTTCGTGAAATTTATAATAGCTCTCTAAGTCAACTTGAAAGAATATACCTAACTGAGAGTCAATACGTACCTTTTATATCTAAAGACTAACTCCCTAACTCCTTAAAGTTAAGGATCCATCGTAAGCTCAGCATAGTGGAAGAATCCTTGAGATGATGTCTTTCAGACGCAAATACCTGAATAGCTTCAGAAAAAAAAACAGAAAAAACGTTGGACGTGCCTATTCTCTCGATTTTCTTGGGATTCCAATACTAGATCCTGACTTGATGGCATGGAACCACTTCGGGGATATACTTTTCTGAATACAAAAAGAATTTTGAAAATCAGTTAATAAATGACGAAGCTATGAGGTATGTGTTACCTCATAACTTCGTGAAGTCAGTGAAGTCGGTTAACAAATCAAATCGAAATAAGTTATAGTACTTATTTATTCAGTAATGTATTAAAATACCTACATATATCTATTAAAATATTTTTCTTCAAACTACTCATTAATTTTACTCTAATCATCGGAAAAGGCAACACTAAATAATACATTACTACCCTGGAAAACGGCAGTAGTATTATATGAAATTTCATTAATGACCCGTTCAACATAATTGCCCTGTTGTTTGTTTTTCTAATTTAAAAAGAAATTACAATTCATATTCATACAATTCATACAAAATGTAGGCATTTTTCCAAAGAGATTTGAGTGGTTGTATATATAACATGTCACAAAAAATACACATGCGCAAAACAAGTTAGATAGGACCCAACAAAGCCAATTTTATTTAAAAAAGAGAGGCAATTGGCTTTAATGGCGAAGATTAGCTTTTATTTTAATAAATTAAAAATTGTATTCGAGTGAATATTGTGCAGTGAAAGTGGTGTTTTTTGGTGCACATTCATGTTGACGGCAAGAAATAAGGGTTTTGTGGTGTACATGACAGTGAGTTTTTTTTTGTGGATTTTCCACTTCCGTCACCACCGTCAAGATAAGGTTTGGTTTCTTAATAAGAACAATTTGCATTTTTTTTTGTCATAAATAAATAAGTTTTTCTACAGTCAACTTCAGTTTTTTATTATTTTTTAATAAGTTGAAGGAAAAGCAGATTACACACCTCGTAAGTGAGCTATTAATGCCCTCGGGTTATTAGTGCCCTCGAGCAAGTGCTCGTGCACCAAACATCCGCGAGCATTAATAAGTCACTTAGCGCTCGGTGTAACAATTTACTATTTCTAAATCAAACCGAATAGCCGTCGAAGTCAAACAAAAAAATTTAACAGTGATTTATAAGTATATGCCGCCGCGTCAGTCATATTCTTAGCTTTTGTTTTAAATACTACTTCTAGCCAGTTCTAGCTAATCGAGCATTTCTTGTATTCTAGTGATGCATTCTATACTGCACAAAAGAAATATGCATAAAATTTGAATTTACATTTTATTAATAACACATCATAGAAACATTTAAAACCTTTGAAATTGTGAAGAAACGGTCTAATTATGATGAATCTTGAAAAGTCTAATTATTGATAATTGCTTTACGTCTCTTTCTTATAAAATATATGTTTGTATCGGTATTATAATGGTGGACGAGTACAATGACGTCACTAGCAAATAAAAGCTTTTTAAACTTTGTTATTTTTTAAGTTATTAAAAAAATCACGTGGTTGTTTGTCAAATAAAAATACTATGTAATGTAACAATTAAAAAGTGTCCATATTTACATACAAGTAAAGATACAGTAAAAAATAGCAATGAAGTCATAAAGCTGTATCTTTATTGGTTGTATTACTGTAGGTACTTACCTCAGTTTATAAATCAATACTTATTTGTAACCTAGCAAAAAATATATTGCATACGATATAAAACGTCCTTGTTGTACTGTTATATTTTTACTGTGCGGCACATGATGTTGGCGCCTGTTCAGTGGCCGCGTCCGCGCTAACGTCATGTACAAATGAACGGTGTGAAGTGCGGAACATATGGGCTTGCACGTGGAAATTCCTCGCCTTAAGGATCCTCTCCATGATTTTACACAAAATGGAAGTGACGGCTATAGGGCGATAGTTAGCCGGATCAGAACGATCTCCCTTTTTGGGAACCGGCTGGACATTGGCCTCTTTCCAAGATTTCGGCACACAACCAGCAGAGAACGTGAGTGACGAAAGGAAAAATTAAAAAATAAACAATCCGATAAATAATAATAGATTATTAACCGAGGGGATAAAGCAGTGTCGTATGTCACCGGCTTAAATCGCGGGCGTAATGAAGAACTTTAGGCTTAACTCCCGAGCGGAGCGAGCGTAGCCAGAGGCCCAATTCAGCTAATAAGCTACAGCCGAATCGAAACTGAACCGTTGCGATCGACCAATCAGAACGCCACATTATCACGTCTTCGAGCAGTTGAAAGGCAATATAAGCGCTCCGATTGGTCGACCGCAACGGTTCAGTTTCGATTCGGCTGTAGCTTATTAGCTGAATTGGGCCTCTGTACGTTAAAATGTCATTTTATAATGCTTGTTTGAAATATATAAAAACTACACTGACATTCACTCGATAATTAACTTAATAATATATGTATAAGAAATCAACTTCAACAAAGGAAAATATTAACCTAAATTTCTTATCCATTATTTGCGGTAAGACATTATGAGAAATTCGCTTGGACTCCACTAAACTCGAGAAGGGATTTATTTTAATGTTTTCAAAGGCGTGACATAGAAGAGGGACGATGTTTATGTATGATAACCCGTCACTCTTGATCCGATCCCTTTATTCCTAAGCACAAGAACTGAAGGTACACATATAACATAACTAAGTATATTAAACTGAGATCCCGAAATGTAGAATACGTAATATAGTAGTGGAGCTAGGTTTGTGTAATAATTCTACTTAATTATTAGATAATTAGTGATATAAAGAGTTATAAAATGTGATAAAATATTATAATAGTAATATGGAAAAAAAAGAATATTAAGGCATTATATATATGTAAGAGTTTACATTATATAGCAATTGCTTATAAGCAAATTTTATCGTAAAATTTTCTATAGAAATAACAAACCAAGGAAAAATGTTTTACTCCTACATAGGACACTAGGGATTTTCACAAATCAATTTAAGATTTTAGTACCACAGTACTACATAGTAACCTGTTTATGTTAAAATAAGCTTTCTGTATTTATTTGAGATATACACAAATCTAGACTTGATAGCAAACAAACGAAAACAGCATAAAGAAAAAGAACAATATGACATTTATTAAAAATAAATAGATGAGAATTAGATAAATTCAAATTCAAGTTTTAAGAATTAGATAAACCTGGTTAAGATCTGTCGATCAAATCAATTCGAGAAACTTGACCTTCTGTAAGTGTGATGGCGGTTGTCGTACACGCCGATAATTCACTGAGCATTGTTAAGAACTTCCACGCAGGAAGACAGCACCCATGTCAGCCCAACCCATTATAACGTAAGGACGAGGCGCGATACCATAACGAACGATGTCACTCCAAGATAGACAAGTATTGTGATTCCGGAGTCCGTACGATATCGCTGTCGTATTGCACGAAGGTCCCCATTGACGAGTAGTGTCGCATATTTGTTAAAGAACTCGACTTTGTTGGCAGTGACAGGGGGGGTTTCACTCCGCAGTTTACGTTACGTTTGGCCGACGCACCGGCCGGACCGGTATATGGCAAAGGTTCGCACGCTGGCCGCGTCGCACGTAATAATTGGGATGATGACTGAATTCTAATTTTCACATTTCGTCATAAAATATTAAAGTGCCGTAGAAAAAAATGCAATCATTTGAAATTAGAATTAAAATCAGATTAGAAATACATTAGATACAAGCATTTCAAGCTGTTAATTTGGAAGCGATTAGACAGAGAGATCCGACATCAACCGTGACGTCATTGTTGAGTACGGCCATATAAACTCCATGGAAATTGCCGTTTTGCTAGAAAGAGATGGAAAAAAATCTTTAATACCTTATACCTTGGTTGTTTTTATAGTTATTCGAAAACAGATTTTTTTCTTTCTGTTTATTATAAACGAGCTTCTATTAAAGCAATAATATTTTTTCATTCATCTAGCCTTGGATTTTTCTCGGTAATTTCTGTAACGATAACTGCATATCGGTGAGTGGGAACCCTGCACTCTTATCGCTAAATCGGTATCGGGTCAGCGACGCGTGACGGAATTGAAACACTCGTGTTATGCAATAAATTTCAATTTCCCGTGCAGTCAGATAAAGGTTGTAGGAGTAGGTAAATTTTCATACCTAAACTTGGCTTTTCTTCGAGAGTAATCCTTCTGTACTTTAGTACTATTTTTATTCTGTGGCAGTGATATATACTATACGTGTGTAAGCGATGAAGTCCAAAGCAGTTTTAGCTTAAATTTTACACCAATTAACCGGATGTTGAACACAAGGAGTTTTTCTCAGACCGATGAATCTTGGTCCATCGGATTTTTACCTCAATATAATAATAATAATAAATCTTTATTGTACCAAGAACAAGCACATAAATAAATTGTAGCTCTGACTCCTAAACTAGTATTAACTGTTTTTCAGGAGCCAGTTCCTTCCCAATAAAGGTCACAATATTATAATTCTGAACTACATCATGAGAATTTTAAATATTAATTAATTACAATTTTAGACAACAAAGAAAATCAAAAGAAAAATTTGACACCATATTTGAAGCTTTCATTTGATTTCGTCTATATGATGTGAGTGTATGTGTGGGTAGTGTGAGAGTATGTGGTGTATTGTGGGTGTTGTGTAGTGGAGGTATGAGTGAGTGCGAGAGGTGAGTAGGAGTGTGTGTGTGTTTTGAGTGATTGGTGAATTAGTGTGAAGTGTTGCATTAGCTTATTGGTTTAAGGTAGCTTTCAATTTCCTCAAATCCCAAACCCTGTATGAATGTGGATAATTTGGTCTTAAGCTGGTGATTTGTAGTTAATTATATTAATTTTGTAATCGATGGAAGTGCTAGGAAATTGAAGAAACGTTTAGCATAAGTACTTTTAGCTACCGGAACTAGACAGCGAAGACTGCGTTTAGTTACCGGCAATAGTGAAGCGGTTGTACAATGATATTTATTGATTAATATTGAGATGGTTAAAGTTGTTTAGAGGCGAGGCTACCAACATGTTGCCTAAGTTTGTCAGCATAATAACAATGCCAATATTATTGTTGCACTCCGACAATTAAAGGTAAGATAGCTAGTTTCTCAGTTATTGAGAAATCAAAGTAAAGCTTAGATTCCGCCGTCTGTTTTATCATCCTCGCTATCAGTTGAAGATGAAACCAAGTTTGCCACAAATATAAATAATTTTAAAAATAACCTTTATAATGTAGTACAGACTGTTTTTTATGTGGACTTATCTTTATTTGAACTTTGTTGTTAATAACAATATTAATAATTTGTACAGTGTATAATGATATGTATCAGAGCTTCATTCACAAAGTTTTTGATTATTTAAGTTGCTTTTGAAAAGTAGTCGGTAAATGCGAAGCAATTGCTACAAAAAATTAGCACTAGTAAAACGGAACGAAAAATTCATAGAGAATGGCGAAATAAGCTCGTGGACGAGTTACGGAATAACCTGTTATTAGATGTTGTTAAAATAGTACGAGTATTAGTACTATTCCTGCCCGACCTTTTCCAATTTGATTTGAATGGGAATTGGGGTCAAGCCAAGATCAGGATCAAGAGCCTTCCTAATCATAACATTTTACAATTGAATTGCTTCTTGTTAGGAAACATATTGAATTGGCGTAGTTTCTTATCCTACAATGTGTTGCTGTATACTAAGCTAAGGTCCAATTGCATCAATATTTAACCAGACGGTCAGTTAACTAACATACAAGTTTTTGATATTTCACTCATACAATAATTGTAATAAACAGTTGTTTGTTAACTATAATCGCCTGTTTAAATGTTGGTGAAACTCGACCCAAGCGAACTTATTGGATCGTTAGATAGACAACAAGGAAAACACCCAAGTGATTTAACACTACGCGACTTATCTCATTTCGCAAATATCCAATATACATAAATATCTAATTTGTTAAAAAAAGAAAGAAAGAGAGCTTTCGTAACACTTGGTGAAAACTAAGAAAAAGTTAATAGTATCGATAACACACAATGCTGAGGAAACATAAGTAGCTACGGAGTAATATGATGAATGAAAAACACAAATTGAAATCTCACGGGAATATCAATGAGCACAGGAACAGGACATTCTGTCACCCGAAAAATCCCTGGAAACAATTATTCCGCCACACATCGAAGACCCAAATGTCACTGGCGGCGCGCCAAATTGTCCGAAACGGGTATTTACAAATGGTTTGACGTCCAACGAATCTCTCGCACCTTTTCATTTCACATTCATAATGGGAACCACTCGTATTGTTTGTTTCTAAACGTCGTGTTGTGCGCACAAAACAGATTGGTATTTATTTGTGAAACAATGAGAAACGTGTCACATTATGAATGGGATGAAATGGGCAACAGAGCACATATAATTTCTTTGTTTCATGATGATCATTACGCTTACTCTTTTTTATTATTTAAATTGAGGACAAACTTAATTTTTCGTCAATTTTTTACTTTTGTGAAGATAGATTAGAAGCTCCGTCACACTCAGTACTCCGTACTGGCTTTCTTCCTCGTTTCACCACTTCGGCTGCCGCCATCGGAATGAGCGAGTGTCACCTCTAGCTCATGTCAGTAGCTTTGATCATGATTCATGAACTATATTTTACAACAACAACTATATTTTACTACTTCTAACAATATTTTTATATTACCTACCTCAATGCCTTGACGCATTTTATGATGCCATTTCAATTATTTCCTATTTTATGTGACGTTAATTGTATTAATTAATTTGATTGGAACACCTCAGATTGAGAATATTTAATAACAATCACATATAATTTAAGAAAATCATGACACTATCTACCATCGGAAAGCTTTTAGCTTTTTCATCTGAATTCCTAAATACTTCATTACAGCTTAGAGAAAAGCATTTCATATCAAACTTTAGTTCTGATTATAATTATTCTCTAAATAAAAAAAATATTTTCAAAAAATAAAAACCGACTTCAAAAACACTGAAAAGTTAAAAATAATATAAGAATAGGTCAACAAACAAACAACATCACACTTCTATATTAAAGTTGGTGCCAAACGATGATCTCCGAGAAAGTCTTAAAATTTGTCACCGAATTCAATATAGATGTGTGATGTTGTTTACACCTATTCTTATATTATTTTTAACTTTTCAGTATTTTTGAAGTCGGTTTTTATTTTTTGTAATATTTTTTTTAATTTTAACTTTTTAGTGAATAAAATCTTTTTAGTGAAAGAAACCCTAATTTAATAACAGCTCACCAAACGGTGAGCTGGTATTATATTAGCGTTTTCCTCGATTTTCATGGGATCCCATCATCAGAACCTAATTATGGTAACCATTGGACCACCCTTGGAGCTCTATCAAATACAAAAAGAATTTTGAAAATCGGTCCACAATTGGCGGCGTAATCGCGTAACATACACAAAAAAAAACATACGCATCGAATTGAGAACCTCCTCTTTTTTGAAGTCGCTTAAAAATGAAATCGTAGATAGAATTTGTTACATAATCCTATTTTGAATTATAATTAAACGTATAGTTAGCTGAAACATGCTTTCAAACATTACCTATTAATACATTAATACATACATTTTTCACGTAAATTACTATTAATTAAGCGTTATATAAAGTAAAACTATCCGAATGAAAAGTCGCTAATCGCAATATAGGTTCATTTTGCGAGATAAAATATAAATTTTCCTGTGTTTCTTGCTTTTTCTTCTTTCTCAGTTCCCCAATGTGTGTAAATTCAACTACTTTTTCTTGTACTTGTATTGACGGCAATGAAGTTTAATCAATTTCGACAATTCTGTAAATAAAATGGGTTAATCGACATTTGATATCTGTAAGAGCTCTATGTTAACAATCTGCGTATGTCAGTGGGTTAAGCTAACAAATTACCTCTTTAGTGGTGCGGAATGCACATCTGGGACCCAAGGGGTAACATTCCCGGGGACAGACGATTATGGGAATTAGGGCAACATGGCATGACCGTGAGCATGGCTTTGACTAAGCAGATCATTAAAGTAATTTATCGTCTCTGCCTTTATCGGTAATCCTGACGTAACAAATATAATTAAATTAATATTTTATGTGTACGAAATTCACCTACAGCTGATTTTTCCTGTCCAATAAAGTTTATTCATACACAAAAATAAACATACCGATTACGGTACCCTTACTATAGCAGATTGGGATTTTGACAAAAAGATTTCGGTTTCCGTTTCATACGGTAAGCGATACAATAAATATTTAATAGCGGTAACCACTGACTTTTAAGTAATTTCTATTCGCAATTAATCCCCTTGCAAACTGGAAAACCACTGGCGCACCGCCAAATTGCCACAAACAGGTATTTACAAATGGCGTGCAAGTCTCCCGAACAATGCTTCAGCTCGCTCGCATTGTGCGCCGACAATTGGAACCGACAACGAATGCTTCGTATAATTAATGCGCAGATATGTAAATATGTGCTCCAGGAGTTCCTTTTATAAAGGTACATATCCAATCAATAAGAACGATGAACAAACAGAATAAATTGATTCCGGTACTTCAAATACGAAAGATGGCATATCTTTAAACGCAACGTGTTTCTTTTTAATTTTATGTTCAGTTTAGGGAATTATTTTAAATTATTCAACAAAGATATTCGTGGAAATTAAGAACCAGCTTACATTGCTGTGAACAAGCCAAGGAATACCTCTATATAACAAAGAGCTGCAGACACAAATAACTACCACTGGGCATCATTTGATACCAAAGACAAAAATTTTTGCAAAAAATAGAACCGACTTCAAAAACACTGAAAACTTAAAAATAATCTTCTTCTATATTGAAGTCGGCGCCAAACGATGATCTCCTAGAAAGTGTTAAAATTTGTCACCGACTTCAATATAGAAGAAGATTATTTTTAAGTTTTCAGTGTTTTTGAAGTCGGTTCTATTTTTTGTAAAAAAAAAATATTTTTATCTTTTTAGTGAATGAAATCTGGTGAGCTGGTATTAAATTAGTGTTTTCCTCGATTTTCTATGGGATCCCATCATCCGATCCTGACTTTGGTGACCATGGGACCATCCTTGCACCCTCTATCAAATACAAAAAGACTTTTGGAAATCGGTTAAAAAATGACGGAGTTATGAGGTAACAAACATTTTAAAAAAATTCAACCGAATTGATAACCGCCTCCTTTTTTGAAGTCGGTTAAAAATTAAAAAAGATCATCCTTTAAATAGCCTCTCCCAATTTCCGAACACGTGCAGGCTCTACTTTTTTATTTCTCTGTATTTGCATCCACCTTTACAAGTTTTAATGTTAGTATACTTACATGTTTGCAAATACATTATTTAATAGTTAAATATTTACTACATCACGTTCACGTTAAATTGAAATTTGGTAAAAGTTTTTGACGTCAATATGTGCTTATTAAAGTAGTCGTTGAATGTTTTTGAGTTTATTGTAGCTTTAATACGAGCAGTTGATTATCTACCACATTTTAATTTAAAACTTTTTAGACGCTTTAGAGCGCCTAACCTCAACAATGAGCTTTTTTTGCAAAAGTTACAAAGCACGAGTTGTTATTACAAACTTTTCACTCAAAACTAAATACAGGCCAAACATAAACAAAAATGTAATCTGAGGCACCCAGCTGCTTCTAGTAATTTAAACACTAATAAAAGTAACTGCTGTAATTTGGTAGTACCTAAGGTTTAAAACTTCATTCTTCGGAAACCCTTTTGCTGGGAACTTTACCAAATTCGGAGACAATTGGAAGAACAAAGTGGAAAGTGAGGAGTTGGAAACTTGAGACATTCTCCCGCGGCGTTCGCTACATTCCCGCGACGAAATTATAGCGTACTAAATCATTTTTCACTTAGCAGGTACCTAACTTTTAGTGCAGTGCGTTTTTGTTTCAGTTTTACGTGTGTTAAACTTTATGGACTAAACTATAGTTTGGACAGGTGCTAAGTTAATTATCTAGTAAATACAAAGTGAACTTGTAGATGTTTGACTGTTTTATTTGAAAGTAAATGAAGTTGTGCTATCGCGGAGGTTATATAAATGTAACCATTTTTTCCTCCGATGTCATGGCTTAGAAGCAATAACTTTTAACTTTCAAGCAATATTCGCAACACAAACATTTTTTTTCTGTTATGATTAACCAATAATAATTTAACATCTATGGTTAAGATTTGATTTTCTATATATTGCTGTTATAGTTGTCCAGATTTTATTATGTAGACGGAACCCTAGGTCAGTTGAGATGAAGATTATAAGAATTTGACGAAATGTTTGAGATCGTCTCGTTCGTCGCAACCGTGGAGGCAATATGTAGGTACTAGTGTCATGTTAAATATGCATATTGTTTCTCATGATTACAGCAAAGGCCTGAAAAACAGACATTTGGGTTGGAGATACAAAAGCATTAGAAACTTTTGACTTACCTTTACCACTTTTGACTACTTGTGTGCATGTATTTGTGCCCATATAAATTATGATTTTTTTCTTTTTTTAACCCCTGAAGGAAAAAGAGGGGTGTCTGTGTATCTGCGTGTCTGTCTGTGGCATCATAGCGCTCAAGCGAATTGGCCGATTTTGATGCGTTTTTTTGTTTGAAACCTGACATGATCGAAGTGGTTCTTAGCTATAATTTATGAAGATCTGTTCAGGCGTTTTTACCTAAACTATTTACACAGTTTTTAAAACAAAACATTTAGTTTTATTGTAGTGTAACACAATGATAAGGTAAATTATAACTAAACTAGTTTTTAATTTAAACGAGAGTGACTAATTCTACTAAAACATTCAAAGATATTTCGTCTGCCTACCATATTGTCGTTATTATTTGTGCGAAAAAATCTGTGTTCAATTTTATCGCTACTTTTGCACAACCGAGTCATCTTGATTATGCCGATAATGGGGCGGTGTACACAAATTACACAGCAATTAATCACCCGCGTTGGTAACTCGGTGGAATGTCATTATTCATTTCGATTCTTTCAGCGATGAAAACTCCGTTCTGATTTTTTATTCGTATCACTTCAAGCGTTCTTTACAGTAAATAGTTTCAGGGTTGTCTTGTTTGGGAAGCACAAAAGATCCATGAAGGGTCAAAGTGCTTCTCAAGCTGGGCCGCCCCTATGATAAGATAACAGGGTTGTCCTTATGTATATAGTTTCTTGAATAGGTGCAAAAGGTGACCTATATATTTTTTATTTTGTTTAAATAATAATAATAACTTTATTGGACAACATAAATATGGCTTACATGTATGTATGCGTATACTTAAACTAATACATATCTTTTTAAGCAAGAGTGACTGCTGTTGTCTGTGGTAGGAAAAAACCTGTAGTACAGACAACAGGGCCCCCTTTCAACTATAGTGTACAGTAATATATAGGTTAGTAGTGCAGACACATGTCGCTATCTTAATGGAGAAAAAAAATAAACAAAAAGGAAAGTGAATATTTTAACCAATTACGATTGCAACTATTACATTAGTTATTATAATATATTTATATAATAAGTACTCGTATATCTACCATTAGTATTTTTTGGACAATATAAGATTCTCTGTCTCTGTATAATCCAATTCCTTTATCCAATTTTTAATCCTACTTTTGAAAAGATGTTTCGTAAGGGGATGTATTGACAGAAGTGAGTTTATGTTATTGTATAATATAGCGCTCAAATATTCATAATTTTTTTTTGCAAATTTGGTATTATAGGGTTTTGTGGGGCATATTTGAGTAGGCCTTCTAGAAATTTTTGTAGTGGAAGCATATCTATCAAATACTGGGAGGGAAACATGTCTACGGAGAACAGCATTTAATATGTATAACTGTCTTACAGTGAGGCAGCCAGAATGTTTATATAAATCATGGGTAGGGTATCTGTATGGTTTCCGAAACATAACCTTAAGTACTGCTCTTTGTGCCCGCTCTAGGTGAATAAATTTTGTTTTAGAGCATCCACCCCATATCGGAATGCAATAGGACAATACTGACTCACACAATGAGCAATACCCAGTTTTGAGAACCGTGGAGTAAGCTGAGTTCCTCAATTTCTTAAAAACGAATATAAGTTTTCTTATTCGGCCACAAAGGGACTGGATATGATCATACCAATTTAAGCAACAATCAACATCAACACCAAGGTATCGAACAGATGAAGATCTCTTGAGAGAATAACAAGAGCACGTGTTGGACGCATTAGAAAATGTGCAATCATGAGCTTTAATTTTGATGCTATTTTGGGGTGGTTGAGATGAAGGCTTAATAGTAAAAGTAATGAAGACTGTTTTTTCCACATTTAGTGTAAGAAGATTATGTGAAAGCCAGCTCATGATCCGTGCAAGGGCTACCTCAGCATGCGATTGTGCTTCGGCCCAGGTTCTTCCATAAGCGACAATGGCAGTGTCATCGGCATAGGAGTAAATGTGGCAGTTACGAAGAGATAGTTGACAAAGCTCATTGACATATACTAGAAATAGGGTGGGTCCCAGAATGCTACCCTGAGGAACACCGCAGCAGATTGGAACCTCCTCGCTCAGATAAGAGTCTATTTTAACACACTGTTTTCGGTCTGACAGATAGTCCTTGAAAATATTTAAGGTTGCGCCCCGTACTCCGATCTGTTCTAATTTCCTTATGAGAATGTCAGTAGAAACAGTATCAAAGGCCTTTGAAAGGTCCAGGAAAAGTCCCAGGCATTTATTCTTCTCATCTAATTTATCAACGACAAATTGCGCTAACGAGCCAACTGCATCTTCAGTAGATAGGCCCTTTCTAAATCCAAATTGATTAGTAGAGACAAGCTTATTAGACTCTAAGAAACTCACAAGGGCATTATTTAGGACCTTCTCCAGAACTTTTGAAAGTGCAGGTAAAATGGTGATTGGATGATAGTTGTTCACTGCCCTTCTATTTCCACTCTTATAAATAGGATGTATGACGCCCTTCTTTAGTGCTTTAGGAAATTTACCAGACTTTTGTTCTTAGTTAGATATAAGTACTTCATTCATTTTAGATTGGGCCTTCTTCGATTATGTAACAATCAATTGTTTCTTGCGAATAATTTATGAACACTGAACGAATGAAATGAAATTAAATAAAAAGTATTTTATTTCGTAGTACAGGGGCTCCCAAACTTATCCAAGTCGTGGCACACTTAGCAAATTTGAATTTTCCTCACGGCACCCTAGGCATTTCTTTTTATTATTTTTATTGTACCTTTTTTTCTCTCCGTGGTACCCAAGAGTGCCGCGGCACCCACTTTGGGAACCTCTGTCGTAGTATAAAGCATGCATTTGGAAACGACAAAATTAATTCTATCTATAGTTATTTTTACTTGGTATAAACAGCATCTTATAAACAATGACGCAATCAAATATTTGAAATGGGTTAACATCATTAAATAATCAGAAATACTTAACGGAATAAGTTATATTATCTATATAAATAAAAATCAATGTCGGTATGTATTTTTGTCCTCTATGCGTTCCGAAACCATTTATCGGATTGTAATAAAACTTTGGTAGGGTGGTGGCCGGTGGCCCGCTGAGGGTTCCTAGCAAAAAAAATTGGCATTTAACTTGGCATTGCAACGCATGCCGGGTACAGCAGGTTTATAAAAATGCAATAGAACAGTGAAAAAACTATTATAGAAATAGAACCACAAACTACAATTTTCTTGATAAAAAAAATAAACGGGACACTGAAAATAACTTTATTCTTCTCTATTCTGCGATCGTGCCAAATACTTATTTCATTGAAACGAAATCCGATAGTTCAATATAAATAACTGAACACCGCTTAGAGGCTCGCAAATCGTACACAAACAGGGTGACGCTGCCGTAATAATACCAATATTGCTTCGACGGGGCCGCATTGTAAGAATGTAAGCGTCTACGACCCCTTTACATGTGGCATCGATTCGCCCGAACAAGATTCGATAAAGTAAGAAAATTGCCTCCATGGAAAAACCTTTTGAGGCAATAATATTGGTGTGTAATGCTCCCGCAGCCGTCCAAGGTCGGGCATTATCAATTCTATAATTGGATATCACGTCGACTGACTCTCATGATATTAAGGGAACGATATTAAGTAGACTAAATGTGCTCGCGTGTCTTCAATGTTTTGTATAATTTAATCGGTTCGAAATTCTCTGAAAATACGATAGTCATGTCAAAATTGGGCTGGATTAGATTTTTTATGTATACACAGGCGAACTAAATGCCATATGTAATTTCTGCTAGCGGACCTTTTGGTAATTCGGTGAGGAATGAGGTAGATACATATTAGATAAATAAAGTATGCAAATAAAGAATGCATAAATATTCATATGACCTTACAAATAAATATAAGACAAAATATGATAATTTTAATAAAATATCGATAAAATCTATAGTAATAAAAATCATAATTAACTCTGCAAAAGAAAAATAAGAAAATACTATGAGTATGTACGTAGCTGATTATTAAGATCTACTTGGCTAAACAAGTTCAAAAATAAATCAATAGAGTAGAAATTTCCTCAGGGCAGATAAGAGCGCGGTGGCCCAATCAGTCAAAGGCGTCAAAATTAATGTAGTCTTTACTAGCAGAGCTGTGCCCGCGAACTGTGTTTCGCCTTAAAAGTTCAAAGAAAAATCTGTAAATCTACTTTTCTGGGATAAAAAGTAGACTATATGTTAATCCATGTCCTAATCCGTCTACCTACAAAATGTCATCGAAATCCATTTAGTGGAATTTGCGTGAAAGAGTAGCAAACATCCATACATCCATCCACTTCCAAATTTTTGCGTTTATAATAGATATTAGTAAGGATTCAAATATGATTTGATAGAAAGCTCTCTTGAATCATCCTAATTGTTTTACTTACATCTTTTAGCAGATGAGAAGAATGGGCACGGGCTGCCAAGACTGGACTCGAGTCACGCATTATCTCACAATTTCTGTGACATAATCTCTATGTCTTAAAAAGTGGGAGTGATAAAAATTTCTTGACGCACGTCAAGGGACACGTGTGACTGAGTATTATCACAAATTTTTTGCTCTCCGACTGCTGCTACATCTTCTAAAGTATTAAAGCCCTTGCTACAACCACAGTAATCGGCGCACAGCCACGCTAAGAAATTTGTGAGAAAACTCAGTCACACGTGTTCCTTGACGAGCGTCAAGAAAAATCACGTCAGTCACACTAAATACGCGCCACCGTGCTACTCTTTAAGAAATAGAGATCAGATAGAATTCAGATGTCACTGAAATTTTGAGATAATACGTGACTCGAGTCCAGTCTTGGCAGCCCGTGCTATGCTTGCAGAACTAACAACATTTACAATAAATAATGTCGTTACAATACACAGCAATATTTTTACATAAATAGTTATACAAAACAACATTTCTTTACATTATAAGCAGTGACATCTACAATTAACATCAAGCATTGGAGTCATTCAAATAACCATCAACACAGTATTTTAAAGACGCAGGCTCAAATCCCGCCCAAGTCGAAGTCGGGCACAGTGTTATAACTTTTGTTTTTATAGTGGGCCTCGCAAATGACTATTCCACCTGATAGTAAGTGGAAGTGAAGTCCAGATGCAAAGATGGCTTAAAAGAGAGTTGGATATTTTATTTATTTTATTTTATTTTACATTTTGGGATAGCTAACAGCTTCTTAAAATAAAATTAACACCGGCTTATAATGTTTTAAAGCTATTGATAAGCTACTGCATATTGGATGTTATTTGGTTTATTTTCAAAAATAAATTAAAGTCCAAGTCTCATTATTTTTTAAAACGTATCTATTTTGATAATTGACCTTTGGCCGTTTCCCACTACATTGTGGCACCCACTTGTTATACAAATATATGAGGTCCAAAAGTGTCGGAAATACGTGAGGTCTTTACGTAACAACGAATCGACAGCACCCATAATGTAATTAGTGTGGGCCATGAAACTCAATACAGGGTTGGGAATGCAAACAAGGGCCGCAATGCTCCATTTCCATTAAGAGCTCGATAAACTGTCAAATCAGCTATCCAGCGATGTTGATTAGCACTCCGAGCAGCTGAAAAATTGTATTAACCTACAGCATCGAATATAATTCATTGCTTTTTGTTGAAATTTAAATTATTTTTCTTAAAAACTACCGTTTACAATGGTTTTTTTTTATAACAACGAGTCTGAAGATGAAAGCGGAATTCGAACAGTAGATAATAATCTCCTCGCAATATTTCTGACAAAAATACACGGTTGTGTTCCAATAGTAAAGGAACAATAGTAGTTCCTCAGTTGTTGAGGAGTCCAGATGCAGCTTGTTGCTATCTTAGGCCTTATCATCATCACAAACCACCCCCTGTTGTGTGTAAAGAAAATATGTCAGTAAACTGTTTAATACCATTTAAGCTTTCCTTTCTTCAGATTGATATCATTAAAGCTTTCCTTTCTTCAGATTGATATCATTATAGCTTTCCTTTGTTTAGATTGCCAATGTAGAAGAATTGCAAAGTATAAAAAATTGCACGTCTGTCAGAAGCATTAATGAAATAAGTAACTTTATAGGTACAAAAATTTGTTATAATAAAATTGAATCTTCACAGTTGAGAGTATTAGCATAGATAATAGTACTACGTACAGAAGTTGCACTCCTTTGATCTTGAAAAAAGCTGAAATAACTAAACTGTGAGCATCTAAGCTGAATCACACCTTAACGCCACGGGTTAGCGTATGTTACTAGTAATCGAGCGACAGGGTTGTTGCTAATGGTAAATAATCAAGCGCGCACAAGTGCAATGTACAGTCAGCAACACATCAAGCTTTATATTTGCATTACCAAAACCGCCGCTATTACGAGCGACACAAGGGCGGTCGGGCGGGCGGAAAGGTCCTTGAGTGGCGGCCACGTACCGGGAGACGCAGCGTTGGTAGGCCCCCCACAAGGTGGACCGACGATCTGGTGAAGGTCGCGGGACGCCGCTGGATGCGGGAGGCGCAGGACCGATCGGTTTGGAGATCCCTGGGGGAGGCCTATGTCCAGCAGTGGGCGTCTCTTGGCTGAAATGATGATGATGAAGGGCGGTCTCGAGGTCAATATGTAAAGCCTAGCGTGTTGCTGTGTGTACCTACACCTTTGCAGCCGCGGCACACAAAATACTCCCAGCGGAGAGCGACAGCCCTGCGCCTTTTTTACACTTCCAGTGTGTATGGAACAGTATGTACGTATCTTCTACCTCAGTGCGTAGTGACGGAGGCGTGGGGTATTAGATCAAACTTCTATTGATATAATCTGGATTTGAAATATTAACTTCTTGGAAATACATAACTTTTTACTTAATGAAGACTTCAGCAAAAGATTATTACTTCAAGAATGAACAAAGGCTGATAAGATTATAAACAAACTTGTGCAGATTTAAGTTTTGTATAAAAATCATTTTCATTTAATTTGTGTATCCTGGATGTCAGAAATCAGACTATTTAATTAAAATGCCTGCATATGTACAGGTAATTTCATTAAATATTCAGATGTATTTAAAGTGCGTATATAAAATTCAATAAACTGAAGGTAATCCATTAAATGCATCGAACATTTTACGTAAGCGGTTTATAAAAATCTTGTAAAGCGAACATTCAGCCCGCAGCGGGGTGCAAACACACAAATATTTAGAGCATACGCATAAAGTGGGCCGGAGTTTATTGGGGTATTAAGTGTTCTATAATATCTAATAAGGGGATTGTTATTTATGCTTATGGGAATTGGGAAATTTTATATTTATACTTCACCAGACAATCAGAGGAATTCGTTTGAGTGTCGATGCCCGTGACTTGCACCGCAGTGACTTCATTGTGATTTACCGGGACAAAAACTATGGGCGAAAATCAGCTTGTCATCTCTTTTTTAGGGTTCCATACCTCAAACGTAGAGAAAACATAACCCTTATAGAATCACTTCGTTGTCCACCTATTTGTCTGTCAAGACCCTTATGGGCGCATAGAGATATCAAACTGATATTTATATCAAATACTGTCTATGGTTTTTTTCGGCTGTGAAAGAATCGAACTTGTAAGTCAACGTGTTTCAAATGAAGCAATTAGTCTTACTAAATCTTATATATCTGACACATTACAGAGAGTTGTCGTTAACAAATCGCAGTCTAATAGCGCACCTATTTCTATGAAGATGCCCCAAGGATCAATATTGGGTCCTTTACTCTTTTTTAATTTATATTAATGACCTACCTTATTACATTAAAGACTTGTGGGAGACTGTATTATTTGCAGATGATACACCTTTATTATTTAAAGTTGACATAGGGAAACAATTTTCTGACAATGTAAAGAGTGCTCCGTCTAAAGTTTTGTTTTGGTTTACTCCTAAAAATTTGTCATTGAATTCGAACAAAACGAAATGCATTAAATTCTCTTTACCAAATGTACGACAGGTCGATACCCACTTAAATATGAATACGGATGTGTTTGGACATATTATGTAGTAAATAACACAAAATTCTTAGGTATTACATCTAGTGTAATACCTAAGAATGTTGTGTTTTCACGGTTACAATCGGACCCACATATTGAATCCGCAATCAAACTTAGTTCTGTGGCGTATGCAGTAAGGAAAATAAGGCTGTTAACTAACGTTCAAACAGCAAGATTAATCTATTACAGTTATTTTCACAGTATTATGTCAATTGGATTACTGTTATGGGGCTCGGCGGCACATACTTAAAGTATTTTTCTATTACAGAAGAGAGCGATTCGTGCCATCTATAATTTGCGAGCTAGGGACTCGCTCAGAGAATAAGTCAAAGAAATTAATATCCTTACTTTAGCTAGCCAGTATAATTATAATAATTTACTTTATGTAGATAAACACTATGAAACATTTGATAAAAATAGCAATTTTCATAATATAAACACAAGAAATAAAAACAAACTTGCCGTTGCAATATACAGGCTCCACAAAACTAGTGGATCGTTTTTGAAAAAGTGTGTAGCTTTTTACGAAAGTCAAAAAGAGTGTCATGAGTAAAGCTTATTACAAGGTGAGTGATTATTTAAGTTATCACAGGATATGGAGGTAGCTTCTCCAAGTTATCATGTCATTTGACCAAAAAATTTGACCTTCCGAGTTTCTTGCCTGTTCTTCTCGAGAAGGCTCTCTCAATCTCCGAACAGGTGTAGTCAACTTTTTCTTTATTTCCTTCTTGTATTTGCAGACAACTTGGTTATATTCAAGATGAATGCACAGACAAGGTTAAAAAAATGTCCTTCTAATTAGAATTTTAGTTTGTTTTAACGTCAATAACTGGCCTGTAAATACCTATGTGGAATAAAGATTTTTGGATTTTGAATTTTGAACGCGATTTAATGATATGACTGTTTATGTCACATATTTTTGCATATTTTGAGATTGGCTCAAATGGTTCTTCCCTTTGACCTAGAATCATGAAAATAGACAAGAAGCAATGTCCAACAGCACATGTTAAGGAAAAATCTGAAAACCGTAAATATATAGCTACATAATCCTTAGAACATATATCCTTAGAAATATTTTTACGGATCCCTAGTTGCGACAGTCCAACTCGCACTTCGCCGCTTTTTTCCGGTAGGTCCGATGTAACACTATAACAATCAGATGACCCGGATAGTATTTTCCCTTACCGCGTCGCCTTATTGCCAACAAACTTTTTCACTGTTGGTGCTCAAGGATCTTGGTGACGCAGTAGCTTGTGTACTTTGCCAATGTCCACAATTCGACGTGTTTGTCGAAGCCCAAATGCCCCTTGTGTACGGCGGCTGGGAAACCGGCGGATCACCGTCTTGGTGGTAAGACTTATCTCGTGACGGATGGAGAAGCTGCTGGGGAGTTTTTAGTTGGTAGGCCTGGGCCGGTATGGTCTGGGAGTCCCACATACCCTCGTGATTTGGATCAATCACGAGGGATGCGTAATAGTAGTTTATGCACCGAAGGATTAAAGCAGAGTCTAACGTGACGGGCGCCATATTGAACCCCGAGGGTAACAAGGGATTCTAGAAAATATAACTCCAGAGCGAAGCGAGGCAGTTATGTAGAGTCCTAAGTGAAGTGAGGGGTTCAAGTCGCCTAAGACGAAGACACTGCTTTATTCCAGAGGTGAATACTCTACTTTTCATACCATCTGCGTGACAATAAAAACTCAGGGCTCTATAACCAATTATTTAGGTGGTAATTTTCATCATTATTATTATCCATATAGCTAAGGTTAAAATAATCACATTATCATGAAAACCATAAAATACAAAAAAAAAGATTCGTTATTCTCAAGCACGAACAGGTCACGCAATAATTTTATTTTAAGTTAAGCTTAAAACATTATAAAAACTGAAAACATATTAATTATAATATAACAAGTTATGAACTTAGTCTACCCATCGATTTACAATACGATACCTACGATCAGCTGCTGGACCCTGTCAATGACCTTTAGCACGAAGGACGAATGTTAATTTGTTAACAATAAAATGTTACCAAATAAATTTCTTTTATTTCTCAACTTCGTGGTACATTTACTTTTATAACACCAATTAATTACTTTTCACAAATGTCGAAATAAATCTCAAATAGTCGACAGCCTATTGATCCCAAAAAAAAACAAAAAAGCTGAAACACCTGGACATTTACTTACGTTTTTTAACATTATCAATAATAAACAGAATAGATTTCTAAAAAGACTGTATTGATGCCACAGAACACATTTGACTGAGCACTTAATTAACGTAAGCAACAAGACATAACAATTTTGAAATACTAAGAAGCTAAGGAAACGCCGTCGTTGGTGGGTGCGATCATGGGTATTAAGTCTTAGGAGCTTCGAACCGTCTATTGAGAGAATTGGCAGAAGAGGATCCAGATTCATTCCTCAATCATCTTCGTATGAAAGAAGCAAAGTTTGTTGAACTTCTTACAATGGTTACACCGTTAATTCAGAAAGAAACCTTCACACCGCAGCGCGCACGACAGACTGTAAAAGTGAATCGTTCAATTCTTGTGTTTACACATTCATTTCTCGTTTAACCGTGTTGAAAATTGAACGCTACAAGTGAAAATATTGAGCATGTTCAATTCTTTCAACGCCATTGAACAACAACATTTAATGACTTTGAATGATTCACCGTCTGATTACATGGATCAATTTGGTTGTTTCATCCAAATTGAAAGGCAAAAGTGAACCGTGTAATTTCACCTTTATAATTGAACATTGTCGAATAAGTGGTATGAAAATGCATTTTCCCCCCTATCCAAACAAAAGTGGTTAAGGGGCTTCACATCGTGACTTACAAATTTGTCTCAATTATTCATTTAAAAAATAATTTGAGATACAATTATTAATCTTCCTCTCATATTTGCCCAAATTTGTTTGAACAATGAATAATATTAAAGTGAAATATGAGAAAGCGACAGGTGAAAAGGAAACAGGAAAGGCAAGTTTTAAAAGTAATTCTATCAACTGTAAAATCGAATCGCCTAGCAAGACGCCGTCGCCCGGAAATGAGAGAAAAATATTTGTCACTGAAACTCAATATAAAAATAACCAGATAAGCTATTGTTGATACTCACAGCCGACTGACACGTCTCAGGTGGTTAGGGGCTTTATATACTAAAGGTGAGTCCAGATTGCATTAACAAAATGTGTCAATACACATTTTTAAATAGCATGTTTAATTACTAAGTATAACTAATTTGCATAACATTTAATTACTAATTCGCAGCATAACTGCAACCCCCATAAGAACCACAGTGTACGTTACCAACTTGTGACATCAAATGTGAAGTTATAATACCCAGTATACCCATGATACTGCCATAATATCTTTCCCTTCGAACCGGAACACAGCAATGATATAGGTTTGGTTTTAAGTTTGGCTTTTCAGTGTTGAGTGTTTTTCTGTTCTCTCTCTCTCTCTCTCTCTGATCCAGTTTCGCTTGCGGTTCGAAGTTGAATTGTAATTAGAACTGGATTTGAATTGAAACTTAGTGGTTCGTTCGCACTGTAAATTAGCGCGATTAGCCCCCAGGTGAAGCTCTCTTTCACTTTCGGCTCTTTCATCACTTACCATCAGTTGAAATAAAGGCCACGAGGTCAAGAGCATTTCTGCGATTAGCTTTGTTTTTTTAACAATGGAATAACATTTCATTTTACCACGGGAAAATCAAAATAAATGCAAGCGAAGCTGCGGGCGGAACACTAGTTATAAATTAAATGCCCCCTGCCTTCAAGCTATCTAACGAACGCGTTTACATTTAAAAATAAGCAGTGAGCGAACCTCCACCTCCACCCAGGAAATTAATGATGTTTTTCACAATTAAGCTCAAATTGGACAACAAGACATTTTTCACTTTTTGCGAACAAAAGAGACGGTTTGGAAAATGTTCTATTCAATTTATTTTTAACTTAAAGTATTTTAGGAGTAAATTTTTCGCGTTCTTAATATCAAATTAAATTTTGTATTTTTTAATATAATAAAAAAACAACATAAATTTATTACAGTGCACTGTAATAAATTTATGTTTATAGCACCCAGGCGCATGGCTAGCGCGTGTTTCAACCGTTTCTCTGAAGTCTGTCTACTGTATATACTATTACAGTGATAGCACCGTTTCGCGTGCTTTCTTGCGCGCGCTCGATTATTTACCACCAGCAACAACCCTTTTTTTTAAGGTGGAGGAATCTCTTTACGATTCGACAAGGGGCTGAAAGCAGACAAGGCCGCCCCAAGGATATGCCATTGGACTCGGGTAAAAACTCCATGCCTGGCTAAACCACCCTCCAAGCAACTTCTACCTCCGTAAGAGCACAATCAGGATCGGCGTTAGCCATTCCCCGAGCGCGCCCCCTACCAGCAACAACCCTATCGCTCGAGCTCGTAGCGTAACGTGACGCTTTACAATTTCCAATAACATACACTAACGTGTGGCGTTAAGGTGCGATTCAGCTTGTATGCTCCAAGTTTAGTTATTTAAAATGTCGGTTTTTTTCAAGATTCAAGGAGTGCAGTTTCTGTACGTACTACTATTATCTATTGTGTGACACAACACTTGATTGTATAGGTTGGGTAATCATCCAGTAGATGGCGTTGTATTTCTTTATGCTAGAGTCTATTCCACGTCATATGAGTTATGTTTAAGATGTGTTTAAGACAGAAGCAAGTCTCTGGAAGGTAGGAAGGAAATGGCATTGTTCCAACGCACTATCACTACCTACTGAGTCACAGCATCTCGTGGCCAGCGCGGCGGTACTACCGCCTATCTCATAGCGATCACTCGCTATCCTTATCGTGACATCGTCTAATGGTAATGACACAGCTAGTAAGGTTATTTATCACACGAATGCTCGAATCTTGCATATTTATCGCGACCTGTGTCAATATTAATTATGTTGGAAATGATTCTAACTTTCCGTGTGACTTCGGATAGGTGTCAATCGTAATAAATGTCGCAGACTGCGAACTTTGCTAATAGAGACGGATTAACCTTTAACTGTGGATGTGGGGTCTTAAAAGACCCGCCATACCTACAAATATTTCATATTAGTCACGTCCCCGCTTATCCTGGCACTGGGCCTCTCAGTACCTTTCATGTTCATCGCAAAACGAGTTTAGATAGAGGTAGTTTTGTTGCCGACTTTAAAATACGTGAGTATTGAACTTGCAAAGTTTGGCCGGGACCTCAGAGACCCCACGTTCGTGTTATTAATACATAGCATACTTAAATTTGGCTTATATTTCTTTTTCAAGTTTGCAATAAAAAAATACAAACCAAGTTCATATATGAGGACAATCATATTTTAATTTATCTTCTACTTCTATTTGATAAAAAAAAATAATCAGCCGAGTACGTCAGGAATAAAAAGACCTAGTTCATCATCTGAGAATCTGCTTGGACGGAAAGTCTTGTGCTTAGAAGACTCTTCAATTGCAGATGAGATTACACCTATTTCATGGTCTAATGAATGAGGATGATATTGCAGAGTACTTGATTTCCAAAGAAAGCTTTTTTAATTCCATGAAAGCGATAGCGAAAATATCGACAAAATTATATTACGATTGCTTGTGTTTAAATGGTGTCAATTTTTTTTACCTACGAGCTGACTTTTTTGTTTCATATGTTTATTCGAGTTTATTATTGAGGAAAAAGTAGTTTTTTCTTATTTATTATTATTATTTTCACATTGTTGATGTGAAAATAATAATAATAGTGTTACTTAAACTTCCTTACCTAATTCGTTATACTAAGTAAAATTTAATAAAAGTTCATAAGTTGGTATTGGTTTAGTTTGATTTGAACCTATTTATTACGATTGAGACATAAATTTTATCTTAATATCTGTAAATTGCAGTCACGAAGAACAGGGGTCCCTTACCATTACGTAGTAACTATTATCTAATCTGTACCGTAAGCCCGGGCCTCAGTGACTCCCCGCCCATAGAAGTGTAAAAAAAAAATGAGGCCCAGACTTAAAGGTTAATCACCATTGATTTGATTTTGATATAAATTCAGCTCGATTTATTCGATTAATGCTTCTAAGATGCTATGATTTTTATTTAATTTTAGGATCAAATAGATTAACTGCGTCAGTCATGGATTTAAATGTTGTGTTAAAGATTTTATTTAATTTATGGACGAACATTTCATCACCATTTGACAAAAATCAGCCAAATGCGTGTTGTTCTCACTCACCGAGTTCCGTATAAACTTATCTAAGAAAATATGTTCCTATCTACTTACACATTTATGGTTTTCATTTTTTCCTTAATATGTGATGTAAGATATTCTGAGTGTAGAAATATCGATATAAAGCACCGTAAGACCTTCACCTAGGATCATGCCACCAGAGAATTAGGGTAAGGGATCCCTGATCCTAATTTAAATGTGAATCAAATGAAAGGCTTGAAGAGTAAAGCACTATAATGAAATGACCAACATTACTATAACGCTGTAATCAAACCCTTATGCATCATCAGTATTAAAGTTTATTATTTGGTATTATCAGTATTAAATTTGTTTTTTGAACATAAACAATTTATCATTCCTACAATCGATCTGCATTCAAAACTTTTTAAATTTTGTTTAAGCGTTACGCGTAATTAAGGTGTATAAAAATGATTCTACAGTAAGAACGGAGTCTAGTGGGTTACAATAGAATTCAAAAGCTTAGAATCAGTGATTCTCTGCGCCAAAGGCTGGCCAAAGGATTATTTGTCTTCGTCCGCCCACGGAGCCATTGTGGGGCTGTAATCCACCGCAATATCGGAAGCCTTTAGTTTGTAGGAAAAACCAAGATTTATTTAATACTGTTTGGTTCGTATAACATTGTGTCATTGTTAGTTTATAACTTCAATTTACGGTTATAGTCACACTATTTGCCGATAAAAATGCTTTTTGGTCAATTTTTAAATCGTGGAAGAAATGAAAAACATAATGATAGGATTAAACGAACTTACCTAAAGTGAAGTTCAATCCATATTATATGAAGTAATTAGTCCAAGGTATAACTATCGTAGTAACGCCTTCTTCCGCTACTAAATACGCGAATTTTAAAGACACCATTAAAAATATAAAAGAAAAATACACCTGGCAACTCCACCGTCACCATAGCTCATTAGTTTAGAGTATTAGATATATATAATTGGGTTAGTAATTTATTTCTTTAAAAGGGAAGGGTGGGATGCTCCATACCTTGGACTAATTACTTCATATAATATGGATTGAACTTCACTTTAGGTAAGTTCGTTTAATCCTATCATTATATTCATAATTAGTCCAAGGTATAACTATCGTAGATGTTTAGAGTTTTTGATAAATAGGTAAACATTAATACCTATTTACTAACTATCAATAGGTATTCAATAACATTAAATATTTATTTCATAATGTAGATAACGTTTACTAGTGTGAACAGTTTCATGTTAACCATATAATAACTATAAATTTCAAGAACTACCAGTCGTGGCAAAAAGGTTTGCCAATCTAACTAGCGTGGTATATTATAATATTTAGCAAATATCGATAATTTATTAGATCATCCAATAGTAGGGATATGTCACCCAATGTGTTATCTAACTCTTTGTAAGTTTCGGTTCCCTTTCCAGATTGAAAACCTAATGGGATTTCAATGTACAGTACAGAGACTCAATTAATTTTGCCTCAGTGAAATATTTGTAAGTACAGAAGTTAATAATGAATATCAAATACATTAAAAATAATTTAGCCTTAGTCTGTTCCACAAACAAACTACATAATCGCCACGCGAAAATGTAATAGTAATAAAATCCTGAAATCAATCATTTACCATTATAGGTACCTATTTGTACTTTGGAATGTCCCATGGACAGAGTACATAATCGCCACGCGAAAATGTAGAATTAACAATTCCTTAGGACTGTCCCACGGACAGAGTACATAATCGCCACGCGATAATGTAGAAATAACAATTCCTTAAAATCATTCATATGCCTGGACATATATTTGTCCTTTAACTTGTCCCACGGACAGAGTACCTACATCCTCGCCACGCGAAAATGTAGAATGAACGATTCCCTAAAAAAAATTTTTATGTGCTTTGAAAGATATATGTCCTTCAGCCTGTCCCACGGACAGAGTACATAATCGCCACGCGAAAATGTAAAATAGTGATTTGCTGAAAATGTTTATTCGCCTTTAGAATATTATAAACAGTTAATCCTGCCCTATATGCATGATAATTTGAAGCATATTGTTTGGAGGGTGATGAATAAATAGAATATTAATATGAAAGATGAACGATTAGATTAACTTTCCTCCATTGTTTGCTTTAGTCATCTACTAATGGATTAAGTAGTAGTATTTTAAAAGTCTAAAATAAAGGAGATGTTTCAATTTCGGCTATGAACATGTACAGTACATTAAAAAATGTAAAAAAATGAATAAAACTACTACAAATTACATTGCCTGATATTTTCAGCCGTTAAACCGTGTACAAAAATATTTAATAGCATCCAAATAAAACCAAACCTGGCAATAAAGGATGCCATACTGTTTCTGTAATCTGTGGCTGTTTTCTGTGAATAAGCGCGAGTACACACGACCGACAATCGGTAACCGATTTTTTGTGTGGTAACGTATACATTTACGAACGTTCCATTTTTCATCGATAATCAGGGTGGCTGCGATACACCGATATTTTTATGACCGACTTTTTGTAATTCGCGTGCGTTGCAACGTAAAAATCCATGTCTCATTTTCCACCGTCAATAAATCGGTCACCGATAGTCGGTCGAGTGCGAATGCGCCAAGTCTGTCAGTGATATATTTCTTGCATGATTTCTTGACTTGATGACCTGGCTTTATTTATTATTTTGGACTTTTGTATGCTGCTAACTTGTTTACCACGGCTTAAGGCTTATTTCAACGAACTACGATATAGCTCTAGCGACTTGGATTTTGACGATTATCATCATTTCCTTTAGCTTTTAGAACGGTGAGTATTCTTGTGTAAATGTGTAAAAAAGTTAACAAATACTTTACCACAATAGTTTCAAAACGTATTTAAGTTTTATCTTAACGATTTAATTGCGATTTCAAATAAATATTTATTACTCTTTTTAGTTCATGTACATAATAGATATTAACGTTTAATATTGGTGAGGAGTTTAACGATAACTACTACATGTGTGTTTATTTTCAGGCTCACAATAACTCGCTGTGTGAATTGTGACTCCCTTTTCAATGAAAATGGTAACCAACATATTTATCTTCTGACTGATATTGGAGCAGAATTAGTTTCCATCATAGAGCAAAAAATGGGTCATGAGGTAATTAGTGTTTACTAATCACCCTTAATTTTTCACAATATGTATAATATTAAAGTGTATCTCAAAAAAATGGTTCTTGTTTTTTTAATATGACATTGCTTCATTCTTTTATTTTTAGATCGATCTTGCTGGTGTTTTGTCTGAAAACTGTTTTAATTCGGCATTACAAGAATTGCAGACTGTATCAACAACATCTCACACACATCAATTGCCTGAAGTGCAGTCTGCACCAGTATATCATGACAGATATGTTTGTGTTTGGTGCAGGTCAGTCATCATATCAGAGAAGAACTCGATTCTCTTTTAAGAAGGCCCAGAGAGAAATGAAATCACTTCAAGGATATATCCTATAGTGGCCTACAATTCTTTACAAGATGTCACACATGTACAGTAAGCTCCTTATAAAGCTGTTTGACCTTTGGACCGTTCTTATGTCGCTCGTAATAGTGGCGGTTTTTGTAGGGTAAATGTATGCTTGAATGGGAGCTTACTGTACCTACAAACAAATCTGTATCTCAAAATATTAATCATGTATTTGTGCAAATAATATTCATTTTATAAGGTTTTTTTTCTATTAATAGATTCCAGATAATGCATATATCACGTTGGGTCCGAGTTAGATGAATTGTGCAGCAACACATGAAAATTGAATCAACATCAAGTCAATATTCAGTCAGTTACACCAACTCATAATATTAATGTATGTGTATGTTGTGGAGTAGCACTAGTCAATGGCGATCACATGCTCTGCCAGATGGCTCTGAGTGGAATGTAATAGCATCAAGAATTTTCCCAGAGAGGTATGGGGTAATTTAAAAAAAATCATGCATGCATGAGTGATTTAAAAATTCATGGAATATTGTTTTGATCTGAATTTGTTTTTTGTATTTCTTTAGATAGCAGAGTTTGCTATGCATGCTGGGTGTCTGCTCAGCGGAATGCTCATCGATAGACTGTCTAAGACGAACAGGGTAACTAGAGTCCACTACAATAAGATCAAAATAGGAATAATTGTGTTTGGTGCAGGTCTTCATTGATTCGAAGGCGTACACATTTATTGCGACCTGGACCTGAGATAGATTAAATTGCCACAAGGATTTTTCCTAGAGAGGTAACACTGTTTAATTTAGTCTAACCAAAACACTAATATTGCCAAATAACTAAAGAAACACTGTACTTATACTATACTTTTGAAATTCACTTTGCCTAACATTAAGTTCGTTAAGTTTTTAGATGTCAGTTATTAAGAAATGTCATTTATTTCACAGATAGAAGATAATGCATTTGCAAGTAGTGAGTGTTGGACCCAAGCTCAACAAAATATACTTCTTCACAATGTGGCACAGGAGGACAATATACCCACAGATTATATTGATTTGGATGAGTTCACACATACGCCTGATTCCAGTAGCCAGTGTTTTATTCCTGGGTGTTTACAACCGGAAAGATTAAATGTTCCAGATTATTTAAGAAAGAGAGTTGACCACAAATAAAATATTTATTACTAAAACTGCTAGTCTATGCCGAACATCAGTCAGAGTATAATTGGAACATTTTGGATGAACATATATTTAGTAATTCTTTCAGTAAAAATACTTTGGAGGCAATTTTAAAGTTAAGTATCTACCCCCTTAGATACTTAATTTTAAAATTGCCTCCAAAGTATTTTTACTGAAAGAATTAATGATTAAACGAACTTACCTGTACGTGAAGTTCAATCATAATTATACGAAGGCTTCGTCCGAAGGGATTAGCAAATAATACTTGTAGTAACGCCTAGTGATACGCCAGTCACGCACTTTATTTGAGGGTATAAATAAAATTTAAAATGAGTCTCACGTCAACAAGGTGGGCGACCTATCCGCTCGCTTCATTTAGTTTAGAGTAGCCGCATCCGGAATATTTCACACAAAAATGGGGACTTGTAGTTGGGAGGGAGGGTTGCTAATCCCTTCGGACGAAGCCTTCGTATAATTATGATTGAACTTCACGTACAGGTAAGTTCGTTTAATCATTAATTATACTCGGCTTCGTCCTCGGGATTAGCAAATAATACTTGTAGACTTTTAGAGATAATAGTGTGAAATATTTTGTTTATTCCTGAATTTTCATTAATTTATGTTAATAAGAATAAACATCAATCATCATTTGAATTACTCGTATTATTAACAATTGTTCTGGCAAAATAATTATTTCCATTAGTATTGACATTACTTATGGTTCTATTATAGAATCGATAGAATGTGCTTGAAGAGCCGCTCCATCCAGCGGTTCGTCTTATTTGATCTAGGCCGACACCTAGGTGATGAGCCGCGGATGTAGCGGCGTGCTGTGCGCGGTAAATATGTTTAGATCAAAAACGCTATCGCGCAGTGTGTTCTTTATTCACTGACTTAAGGTTTGGGAACCGACAGCATTATAAGGCTTTTTAGCACTTATGAAGAGAAGGAAAGATTTCAATACTTTTAATATTAATCTAGGACAATGTTTGTACTTTGTGTGCTGTCAAGAGCGCAATGAGAGTGATGAGTTTTTTCGAAAGTTTTTCAAAAGACAATGTTTCATTGGCGTAAAATTGGCTGACATAATTAATAACTATTGAAGTATCCCACATATTTGGGCAAAGGAGGGCGTAACCGAAATATTCCTTTAAAATATCTTCTTACTCTGTCATCTTCTCGTAAATTATTTTCCCCTAAGCAGGGCGAGCGTGGATCTATAGGAGTTAAGCGTGCCATATTGAGCTCCCTCTTCATAATAGTTTGTTGAAATAAATTATTTGTGGAATTGAAGGATTATACAAGTCACAATTATTGTCGTTACAGTAATTGAACCAGCGCCGTAAATAAATATTATATTGTTTAAAAGAACTTTGGAATATAGATGCTAATATCGGCGGTACACTCCACGCCGTCCGCATAAGTTCCCCGCTATACAATGACAGAGAACGGGGTGAAAGCATAAAAATTAAAATCGGCCCAGGAAATGCATCTGGGTCCCTATGCCAGGAGACATAATCAGTGCATTTAGTATTTATTTGACTAGCGAATAAGTCTACTTGAGGTGCCCCATACGATGAGACAATTTCCTGATATGCCCAGTCCGCTAACTCCAATTTTTTTTTTTTTTTATACGTCGCCCTACACTAGGATTTTCTCCTGTGTCGTGGGTGCAGTTACAAACATAGAATATCACATGCACATACGCCCAGACCGGAACAAATTTCTGTAGGCCATAAAACATTTGTCCCGTACGGGAATCGAACCCGCGACCCGTTGCGCAGTAGGTGATCACTCGACCTTTGCGCTAAACGTGTCGTCGATTCTATGTCAGGATGTACCCGCCTTGATTCGGCAACTGCCGTTATATTATCTGATAAGCTAATGTAATAAGCCATAACATACAAATTGCGACATTCACACCACTGCCATAGTTGACGAGTGATGTCAGTGAAGTGGGGGAACTGAATACCCCCCATTGTATTGATGTAAGAGATTACTGTAGTGTTGTCGATGCGGAGAAATTTGACAACTAGGTACTTACATTTTTGGCGAACACTTTTAATCTTAGAAAAGCAGCTAGAATTTCTAGGTAGTTAATGTATTGTGTTCTCTCCTGAATGCTCCACAACCCGCTAACCTTCTCTTTGCCACGTACATCCCCGTATTTGAGGCGTCTGAGAAAATTTCCAGATCATGTGTATCATGTTTGATTTTACAAAACGGTATTTGTATTGCGTCATTCCTAGGGATATTTATAAATTTATCATAATTATCATTAATTATGATTTTAAGTTTAATTTTTAGTATAAGGCTAGTGTATTCTACAGCCGGGCAAACTGAGACTAGTAATTCGACTATTTGTGCGAATTGACGTATTTTAACCATTTTTTTTTTTTTAAATTTCTGATTTGTGATCTGGAAATTTTTAGTCTAGATTAGAACGAAACCTTAAAAATGTACATATATTACTAGGTATCATTAAACTTTTGGCCTCGTTAATTAAAATCAAAGAGAGGTAATTAATTTTTTGGTTTGTATATTTGGCCAATAATTATCTAAATAATTAGTTGATTTTAGGTCCGCAGAACGGAGTAATCGGACAATTGGTTTTATTGCCTTGATGGTGCAGTACTCAAGCCAAATAGTTCTTCTTCAATTTGAAATCTTAAATATTTTCTTGAATTAGGGTCAAAAGGCATCTTTTAAATCTATTTTTGTCATGAAACAATTTTTTGTTTTAAATTTTAGCACTGAGCGTAAATTTTCAATTTTTAAATGATCTGCTTTTATAAATTTATTAAAGTTTTTTTTTTTTTTTACTCTGCACCCTATTTATTTATCGCCTTTGCAGTCTTAATAATTTCTGACAGGTTTTCGCCTAATGAATGAATAAAAAATGGTTAAGTATTTTGAAGCTGGTCTTTCATGTCCTTTTTAAGGGAAGACAATAAAATTCCGTCGTATGACTGAATCCGGTATTGTAAGTCACAGAGAATACGTTCTGTGTCCATCAACATTTTTATTAATTCTGGGTCACTGTTATTTTTCGAGGTCAGCGAATTAATAGCTTGGTTCAAGCATGAAATAGCCGTAGAAACTTGTTTTTGCCTAATTTCGATATTTTTATAACGTTTAGTGTTTATATCGGAGATAGCCACCTTAATTTCGGCATTCAGTACCTACGGGAGCATTAATTAGTTTGCAGTTAGTCGGCGAAAGGTATTTCACATTAATGTGTGTTCCAACTTAACTGCAAAGTCTTTGTGAATGTTGGCTCCAAAAGTATTCGAAATAGTTGGATCCTCGCCCAATATTTCAAGTATTGTGGTGTTTAGCATCGCATTAGCTGACCCAGGCTCGTCGGTATCCGTCACTTGCTCAGGCGCGCCGGCGGCGGCGGTGGTGGCGGTGGTGGCGACCACCACGGGGGTGACCGTCATGACGGCACAGAAGATATAAACGGCGGGCGTAGCCACTTCGGCGGGTTCTGGGTCGAGGTCGACCTGCATCTCCGAACGTGGCTCAGAACCAATAATCCCATCGAGCAGTAGGCCAATTATAAATCTTTCATCGTATGACATGGCATAATAAATCATGAAATGCTTCATTTCGTATTACCGATCTCCAATGATATCATTACTATGGCATAATTTCGATGATGTCAATATCATATAACGAACGAATGATCAAAAATCTGACCGAAAATCATAATTTTCGCTTTGCACTATGATATCATATGATATTATTTGAAAACCGTGAGATCGTAATAGGCCTGCAGGTTTAAAACGTTGTTATTACGTTCTTGCTCTGAAAACCACCGATATCTCCATTAGTCATGAAACAGACCAAAGTACTGCTCGCGAGACTAATTTATAGGGTAGTACAGCTCCAAAGAGAAGTACGCAAACCCGGATATGTAACCATTGCCACTATGAATACACCGATATCTCCATTAGTCATGAAACAGACCAAAGTACTGTTCGCGAGACTAATTTATAGGGTGGTACAGCTCCAAAGAGAAGTACGCAAACCCGGATATGTAACCATTGCCACTATGAATACACCGATATCTCCATTAGTCATGAAACAGACCAAAGTACTGTTCGCGAGACTAATTTATAGGGTGGTACAGCTCCAAAGAGAAGTACGCAAACCCGGAGAGGTTACCATTACCATAAGGTAGTACAGCTCCAAAGAGAAGTTCGCAAACCAGGATAGGTAACCATTACCACTATGTATATACTGTATTTGTTCTTTAGTATATAATCATAAAAAGTAGGTGCATGTTACGATTGGATAATTATTATTACTGCTAATCAGTTAAGGAACAATCCTAAAATACTGTTCGCAAAATTATTATTGGGTAGTGCAACCCCAAAGAGAGGTACGCAAGCCCAGTTTAGTGAATAATCACTGTAGCAATAACTATTATTTAGTAAACTTTCTTCTTAGAGATATAGTGTCATAAAAATTCATACAAAATAAGCCCACTAGGTAGGTATGAAATAAATCTTATTTAACAGTTTTCGTAAAACTATTTCATTGGATTATAAAACTTCATTTCAGAGGAAACCAGTAAAAAATAAAAACGTGACAAATTTACCATTATAGGTATAATTCGTCATTAACTAATTAAGTTTCTCTAGTACTTATGAGAATATAACAAGATGGCTGACTTATCATACTTCTGCCCATTATCAAACGAGCATTGTACAGGCAGCAAATAGAAAATGACATTTTCGGCCATAGTCACTAATAAATGCACTTATTCACACAATGACTAACCTTGAGACTCCGCGTACGGCATCTTCGTAACACTTCGAGTTTTTTAAACTTACACAACAGATTTGACAATCCTCCTCACTTTTCCGCTTAGGCATTATAAATAAGCACTACCTCACTTAAAGTAAAAACTTTTAAGACGCGAGAGTGTGATCGTGGCGAGCACTAAAAAGCGAATGAAGCGAGCGGATAGGTCGCCCACCTTGTTCACGTGAGACTCATTTTAAATTTTATTTATACCCTCAAATAAAGTGCGTGACTGGCGTATCACTAGGCGTTACTACAAGTATTATTTGCTAATCCCGAGGACGAAGCCGAGTATAATTACTAAATATATGTTCATCCAAAATGTTCCAATTATAATATGCAATAGAATGTTGAAAATATTGATTTGATGAGTGACAGTATTTTGGTACGTTGGGTGGGCTCGGCATCAAGCTAACATAGAAGGGCCGGCATCATTTCTAGATGGAATATTAATAAATGAAATAGAATAAACATTTTTAAAACAGTGTTTTATTTATCAGACTGAACCCTAACACCTTACACACTTTACTACACTTAAAAGGCAATCACTCGACTTCAACTTTAAACCTTCCCAATAACACAGGACATGCAAACAACTTTTAACAAAACTGAATATAATCAACACAATCTGCCTGTTGTGTACCATATTATTATAATATAAGGCTTCTTTAGCATTCACATACTTCAATTAGAACTTTGGTTATTGGGTTCAAGTTATGCACTAAAAATAGATTTAAGTACACTTTTCTGAGTGCTGGATCATTACTTGATCTTTTACAGTTTTGCGCTATAACTTTTAATAGAAGTACAAGCTGCTTTTCTGTAGACATATTGGCTAAGGTGGTTTTGAATAACTAGTCCTATTTCATCATAAACACTTTTTACTACACTTGAAAGGCAATCACTCGACTTCAACTTTTAACCTTCCCAATGACACAGGACATGCAAGCCACTTTTAACAAAACATTCAATATAATCAACACAATCTGCCTATTGTGTACCATATAATATAATGCTTCTTGAGCGTTCACTTACTTCACTTGGAAGTTTGGTTATTGGCTTTTGGTTATGCAGTATAAATAGGTCTAAGTTCACTTTTCTGAGTGTTGGGTGATTACTTGATCTTTTGCAGTTTTGCACTCAAACTTAATAGAAGCTCAAGCTGCTTTTTCGTTCACATATCGTAAGGTTGTTTCGTATTCGTAATAGTCACAAGAACTGTTTAATCATATTTCAGGAAGCTCATAAAGAAATCCGTTGATATAGGTATTGATAATGATTAATTATATAAATAATTGTATCTATTTACGTTCAATTCAATTCAATTATAAGAATACGGAATTGTTTGTAAACTCTGTAGTGTCGTGTGTTAGTTTTTTTTATTTTCCAATTATTTTTTTTACGTTACTGTGTTGCCATTATATTGATGTTATAAAACTGTCATTGATCATCAAAAAGTATAATGTACACGAAAACAACAAAAAAATAACAAAAATTAATTGCAAAGTAATATTTTATTTTTATTTCCCTAGCATAAAAACCACTGTACATACTCATAGCCGGGACTCCATACAAACCTGAAACATCTCCTTTATCAAATGTTTATTTCTATGGTCCTTTATTATTTGTTACTTCTAAAGCAATAACAAAGTTCTCACAAGTAAAATATCTGGAATAATCTTTAAATAGAGAAGAGACAACTTGCTTAAGTGTCGCTGTCATAGAACTTTTAATATCTTTTTAAAATAGTCATCTTAATTTGAGAAAACTATAATTAATACATAACTAATTATGTATAGGATTTGTGACTTTTTGGGCAGTGGTTTTGCTAATAATAGCAGTTTTTAATGTCAGTTTTCTTGAGTCTAGGTTATTTCAATGTGGGGTGCGATGTCAGAACACCTCCTCGTGGTGCACCCTGGGCAACCCGGCAGATTTTCTGCCGCGGGCTAAGAGTCTGACAGCTGCCCCGTGGAGGGGGCGTGGTGTGGCCGGGTTTAACCCGGCGGGCCACTTCACGTGGCCATGTAGGGCGTCACCTCCCCTTCTTTGTGAAGATGGGGTTGTGTGTCGCCTGGGGACCCGCTCGCGGGTCATGGCGCGTTGCGCTTTGTGCCGTTGCCCCTTTGGTCGGGTCGGTGCGGGTCCTTGTTGAGCTTCGGCATGTCGTTGTTCCGAGTCGGTGCAAGCTCGTTGAGCTTCGGCGTGTCGTTGTTCCGAGGACTGAGGCTGATCCGATCACTGTGTGGCTTCGGCACACTTGTGAGGCCCCCATGAGGGGGGCGTGGGATGGCCGAGTGCTACTCGGCGGGCCACCTCGTGTGGCCACCGTGGCCGCTTTTTGCGGTGGGTCGGCGCTTCGGCGCCGCTGAGCTTCGGCTCGTGTGCGCGGCGGTGGATCCAGTGGGGTCTGCCGTCGGGCAAGCCCGTTACCCCGCACTGAGCGGGGCCGGGGGCCTGGCGCACTGAGCGTCGGGCCGCGTGGAAGAAAACCACAGTAAAAAATTACCACCCGGAGTATGC
Source organism: Schoenobius gigantellus (assembly GCA_963935595.1). Taxonomy (NCBI): domain Eukaryota; kingdom Metazoa; phylum Arthropoda; class Insecta; order Lepidoptera; family Crambidae; genus Schoenobius; species Schoenobius gigantellus. Next base: position 10,947,019 of record OZ012541.1, on the reverse strand, counting down.
CCCGGGAACTCCTCTCCATCTCCATCTTGGAGAGGGCGTGAGGGGCCCACCAATGGTGGGCAGGTGCCGCGAATGGGGTTATGGTCGGTCCGTAAGGGTTCCCACGACCTCGTTCGGCAGCGGCGCGTCCTTTCGACGTGGCTGCGCCAGGCGCCAAAGAGGGCATATCGAGGGGTTTAGTGGGTAGTTGCTTGCTGCGGAGTCCCACACACCCTTGCCCCTGCGGGGGCTTGGAAGGTACGCAAACGCATTCCCCTCGTAAAAAAAAAAAAAAAAAAAAAAGGTTATTTCAATGTCAGGTTTCTAGATGACCCATGCTTAAGGTAATATAAAACTATGGCAGGATTGCATATGCCATATTTCATTATGCTAACATACATTGGCTTTGCCAGACATAGTCTTTTAACTCGTTTTATCCATTTTTTAATTTTATCATCTGACCTTATTCTATTGCCTATAGTTAGAAAATTGGTGTAAAAGCTGAACAGTGAAAATGCAATGATTGATGCGATGCTTCTGCTTTAAAAATAAACATAAGATTTGAAAAAAGAAACTTTTGGTATTAAAACATTGGATAGATCTGAATGAAACATTATTTCTTTGCAGTAAGCCTGAGTGGTAATGGTCCAAAAAGGAAATACTTAGATTCCTTAAGCTCTGTCAGTTATAACTGCAAAAATTTCAAAATCAAAGAAAAGGAGTTTCTTCTATGTTATAAAAATATTAATCCTATGGTAAAAGTATCAACATTTGAAACATAAGACGATGCCATGATTACATGTATATTATAAAATATAATTTATTTATCATATAATCATATATATATATATTTTTTTTTAATTGAAATGTGTTACAAATGAATCAATGCATCACAAATCTTAGAAGTACATTATGTCCTGCGACAGTTTCCAACTTACATCTGCATTGAGACTACAAGATTTAAAATCAGCTTTAATATTTTGAAATTTTATATATTAAGCAAAAAATCAGATGCTGCTAGTTTCACAACACCGCCAAATGTTTAGCAAGATCAATTTGATTGATATCAAACTGAGCTTTTTCTGTTAATATATGTATTGAAAGTGTGGTGTTATCTATTTCTAATAAAATATCACATCTACTTCAGAGGTCAGCAAAACATCTTAATGCATAATTATGTATCTAACAGTTCTAAGAAATTGATACTGTCTTGCTTTTACCATTTAATTACTGTCAGTTGATAATACACCTGAGAAAATTTCTAAAGAAAATGTTTAGGAAGTACTCCATATCGCAGAATCATTTTACAATACTTTTCATATACATAAGCATGTTGTAATTGCCACCCAAACGTTCAAAGTCATAAACTTATATCTATCTGAGCTCTTAGTGTAAACAATTAAACTGCCATTCCTAATGAAATATTGAGCAAAATTACAAACCAAATTTATTTATAAGTGATGATGACTAATAGTGTGATACATTTCCTTTCTATTGCACTTAATCTTTAAGGTCATATCGAAGGAATATATTTTAAAACCTAAAAATTATTTTACATTGAATAAAATTAGTAAAATCTTATTTTTTTAAAAAAATTAATAAAGCCTAGCTATTGTAAACCGTTATAAGTTATAGTTTAAAATTATAATAACGAACATTTCTTATTGATTTATCAATATTTTAATCAAGTCGTCAAACATTTATTAATTTTAATTATTATTATGTTCTTTATTCAGCTTTTTTCTTAAATATATATATATTACAATATAAAAATACACCACTTTTTTTTAAATAAAAATACCTGAAATTGACTTGAGACAAAAGGTTAAGGTATGTATGTACTGTATTTAACCCGCATGGTAAAAGCAATTGTATTCATACAATTATTCAAACATAAAAACTAACAATTTTCTTCGTTATGAATAATTTGGATGTAAATAGTGCATGCATTAATTTAATCAAATCTATAACATGAAATCTTCAATTGAAAGTGTAGATTTTCAATAAACTTATTATCAACTTATTTTAAGGAATCATTATTTTATTTTAAAATAAATCTATGGAACCATCCTTTTAGGAATAGTAAAACTCTAGAAATCTTTGCATGGGGCCAAGCATTTCTGCTACCTATGCAGTTGTTAATTTGTTTGTATAATTACCCATTTCACAATATTTATTATTGTCTAGTGGATAATAAAGTTGATTGAAAATAGTAACAAAATGTATTACATAGTCTCTTATCCACTTTTAAATTTAATTGACCTCGGTTATTTATTCCCACGATGGGTAAAAAAATGGGGTCTATGGATAATTGGTTCGAGACTGGCTGCTGAAAACAGAGCATGTTCATTCGTGACCTAAATGATAGTTGAGGTTGGCCCTCTCTCTATGAGCCTCAACGAGGAGGATATTGTTAGAAATTATTGCAGCACACAGGCTGCTGGGAGGTTTTCAAATTAGAAGCAAATTTTTGAGGTTTTTATACATGGCTTATATTTTAGAATGTTTATCATTCTTTTTATGACTGTAAATAATTTTACACTTTTATTGGAGTACAAATATTCATCCCTCTTATTGCTTTTAATAGCTTCTATTAGGTCTTTTATAAAAGCATAGTCATGTTTCCTTCTGATCCTGCTGTACTGACATTGTAAACTTATTGCATTGTAATCTAAAGACATCACTCAGATATTTTAAGAAGATTGTTTGGAAATTGAAGTCAATACTTGTGATATTACAGCTATTGCAAAGCTCATTTCCTTTGACTTTATTTTTCGAGTAATTTATCTCAAGTTTTAGAAGGATATTAGGAATTTCCATGTTATGTTATGGACCATCTAACAGTTTGCAGTTTTCAAGAAACTTTATCTACATAGGCAACCTCAATTAAAATATTTTTCAATGCAATTCTTTGTAAACTTGGTCATAAATATAAACTACTCGTATATACCATAATTTCCTATAAAGGTATTTGTGCTTTAGCCTATATCCAATGAATAGAGTTCATAATCGAGTAGGTACCTAGATACATCATCTAATTCATTTGCCTTGATAGGTAACGCTTTCCCACGGAAAGCAGGCAGTTTTAAAAAATATATTTCTTATTACAAAATTTTATCTAAATTAATTTTAGGTATCTAGGTCCTCTTGCCAAGCTAAATCAAAATTACGTCGCATCTTCAAACAGGTAGGTACTTACTGTTTCGACATCTTGGGTTATATTTTACTTTCGAATAACTTTTGACATCTTTTCTCCATTTTTATCACTGCGTATCTGGATTTTAGTTTTATTTAGATAATCACTTTGAAAAACATCAACATGTAAAATATGTGTCAGCTGCGTAGAGCGCGAAAAAAACGAATGAGCTATGGTGACGGTGGAGTTGCCAGGTGTATTTTTCTTTTATATTTTTAATGATGTCTTTAAAATTCGCGTATTTAGTAGCGGAAGAAGGCGTTACTACGATAGTTATACCTTGGACTAATTATGAATATAATTTCGTAAAAGGTTTACATAATTTTTGTACACATGTTCCAACTTTTTAGATAATGTTCCATCAGAGAATTTTGGGCGCTGTTGGCAGCACAACATACTGTTTTTATTCCTGGAAATTGCTGACCTGTCAAGATCTAAGCTAGACACATTATACAATACTAATCTGTCTGTACTTTACGTGAAATTATATGTGCTCGCAATAAATTCCTGTGGCCACGAGTCCGCTGGTTAAAGGTGATTATTCATACTTTCAGTATTTTCCCTAATTGGCTTTGTCTCAAACCAAACCTGACCACAGCAACGCCACAATTGACTGCTCGTGGAAAAACTTACAAGTTCTTTATTTTTTTTAGTAATACATTATTATCAAAAGGACTTAGATTATTATTTAATCACCTCAAGCATTTCCTCAACTTACAATTATATAATAAGCTCCGCGTATAATATCGTGTTCGAACGTTGAGAGTATTCTATGTGAATATGGATTTGAGGCAAAAACTAAATTTTTATCGTATTTATAAATATAACCTGAGTTTTTTTAAATAAATAATATGAGCTCCACATACCTATATCATGTCGTGAGCGTACCTACATTATGCAATTATAAATCACATAATGTAACTTAAAAAAAATGTAAGTTATAGATTTACAAGACTAATATTATTCGAGCAATGTAATGTTCTTTTGAGATGAAATTATTAACATTTTAGTTAACGACCAAACTCAACAGGAAAATGGTGATAAAACTGTTGAGGAATGTTCGGAATTAAATGAAGAAATAAAATAATGTCAAGCGATGCTTAAATAGCAATTGTTTAGCATTTTTAAAGAAAATGCATGAAATAAATGTGTTTGCTTTTTCTTAACCAATTTTTAAATAAATCTGTATAGAATTCTAATTTGATGACAATACGTAGTTATTAACAGTGAATAAAATCTAATTTGGTTTAACAAAGTAAAAATAAGATCAATACAGTTAAAATTTCATCGGGAATGGTAAGATCTCGATGGCTGAGTGGTCCAGACGTCAACACGGTATGTTGAAACGCTGGTTCCATCACCGCCCGAGATGAAAATTTTCTTTACCGATTTATTCATTTTTCAATTTAATCAGCATTCTTACTTTTATGGACAATGGACAAAAATAGATTTATGTCCTACGATTGTGTCTTGGGTCAACAAAGGGTTACAAAAATCCCTTTAAGTAAAACCCTATACAAGTTCACCACGAAGTAAGTGCTGTACACGAAAGAAACGGAAATTATTGACGAGTGTTTTTTCGAACTAATTCAGTCAGATTTCGTTTTACCTTACAGTCCATACAAAAAACAATATGCTCAATTTTTTTACTGTTTTAAAACCGAACAGTTAATAAACTTTAATATTCAAAACTTAAAAATGAAGGAATATTGTACGGTATTGGAACGTTTTGAACATACGAGTATACAATGATTTTAAGCCTACAATAGACTTCCGAGATGCTTACTTTTTACTCGTAGTATCGGTATTCGGAATTGTTGATGTTCCAGTGACATTCAATTTTATGATGATTTTTGCTGTATCTCTGCATCATACAAGCTGTGTATCGAGAATGTCTTAGTATTCTTAATCAACTTGAACAACATTCAAATCATGCCCAGTAGATCGTGCATGTTTTTAGGATGTGTATTTAATACAATGAACATGACATTGTCTTTGTCTGAGAAAAAGAAATTACGAATAAAACTACGGCTGTTCAATTTTCTTAAAACTTAAATATATAGGTACCATTAGGAAATTCGCAGAATCTCTTGGACTTTTAACCTCAGCATGTCCAGCTATTCGTTTTGGCTGGGTTTCCACAACATTATTGGAGCGGGAAAAATACTTAGCATTAGCAAATTCTGAAAATTACAAACGTTTTCTTCTCACCTTCAAAATCCTAGTATTCTACGAATTGATAATACGACGGGAGGAGATGGAGCTTACATTAACCGAAAAGTTGCTGTGAGATCCACGCCCCTTAACATCCTAATTCGTAAAATTGAAAGCAGATCACACACCCCGACAGTTAAATATTGACACGCAATGGGAACTTGCCCATTATGCATTTTACATAAATTGTACAAGCATTTGGCAAGCCGAACTTTGATCTTTTTGCTAGCGTACAAAATTACAAATACGAGAGATACGCTGCGTAAAAATCTCGTTCTCGACCCTCAATCAGCAGGGCTATTATGGATCTTTCATTGTTTAACATGGCATAAATTTTGAGATAAGGATGTCATGAAATGCTTCATTTGGTATTACCGATCTCCAATGTTATCAATGGAGCGTCGGTGGCGCTGTGGACTCGGCACTTGCCTTCCAATCGGGGGGTCGGGGTTCGAGACCCGCCATGTACCAATGTGTTTTTCGTTTCGAATTTCATATGTACATTTGTCTGACGCTCCTACGGTGAAGGAAAACATCGTGAGGCAACCTGCATATACCTGCGAAGAAATTCAATAATGTATGTGAAGTCGACCAATCCGCACTGGGCCAGCGTGGTTGACTAAGGCCTAATCACCCTAACATAGGGTAGGCTCGAACCCCTCGGTGGGGGACGTATATGAGCTGTGATGATGATGATGATGAATGTTATCATCACTATGGCATAATTTCAATGATGCCATCATGATACAATGAACGTAATGATGAAAAATCTGACCGAAGATCTTAAGACATGTTTTGCACTATAATTTCATCATGATATCAATTGAAAACCCTGAGATCGGTAGGAGGCCTGCAGAGCTCATTGATACAGGTACCGTTTACATTGCATTTTCTCCATTGCCACTTGCCAAGCTAATTAAAAATTATAGTTACTATGAAGCAAATCTGTTGCAGTTGATTCAATCCTTAACACAAAAAATTTCAATCGTAACCTTGTTATAGTAGCTGCGTTAAATACGACAAGATCAACGATCAGCACAGTCACAGATAATATATTTTTTAAATTATTTAGCATTTTTAAATTAAATGCAAAGTGACAAATATATAAACTTAAACTCCTTTTTAGAGTTTGATAACCATATCATTAGATGACACTGATGTATATGTTATTTGATAAATCGAACGTTCGCGAAAACCCCAAGGATTATGAGTCTGATCGATTTCCCACGTGATTAAGCGATGGCGTGTGTCAATCCTATACATTTTGTTCGTTACCAACTTCTTCTTCTTCATTATCGTTTTTTAAACTGTTACTTTGTCTCGGCCCCCTGAGGCGGTATCGGTCTCACGTCCGGAGCGCTATTTGTCTCCGGCTACTGACAGAGAGCTATTGTTCCTCGGCCGTGTCCACCGCAATATTGGTTTACTGCGTCCGCCCCAGACTTTTATTAATAGGCCCAAAGGCAAATGTACTCACGCCATCAGTCTTTCTCTCTTTCAAATTCACAGGAGCGGAACAAGTTTGCTGGCACTTAAAATGGGTGAGTATTTTTTATCGCTTCCCCTGTGCGGAGAAAGCGAAAACCGTGTTTACTTTTGTGGGCTGACGGTGTAGGTACAATAGCTTTTTATTAAGACATACAAGGATTAAACATCCTAAGTCCGGGATAAGACTTAAAATCTTTATGAACCTAAGTAGGTATCAAATATCACTTTGCTATTCCGTTTCTTTATATTATCATGTCAGCTTTATATCATCATCATCATCATACTATTCATATTTTCTTTTATATGTTAAGATTATAATAAATAAAAAAAAAATTTATTAATAGTATTTCATTAGAAGTCATTAACAAAATAGAAAAATAAACCCAAGTCAACAATGGCCTTTACTTTTGGCAGATTTAAAGAAAATACTAAAAAAAATATTAAATACTTAAATAACATTAAAAATTACATCATATCTTGAGACGTATGTTTCTCATTTAAAGCTTACATTTCATAGTTATTTAGCTATTTTGTAGCCCTCATGGTCAGTATCCATCAGTTCTTAGACTGCAGATGATAAGGCGACCGCATCCAGACCTTGTGGTTCCAAAAATTATCATAATAATAAATCCACTGCTTCTAATCACTACCAATTAAATATTTATTTTCGTCGATATCGAAATATTCGATTCCTCGAAAACGAAACGAAACTCAAAAGAAATCGAACACAGTCGACGCTTGAGTGTCCGACGCCAGAAAAAACGATTCGAAACTAGAACCCCAGAAGTAAGAGCAATTTAGCACAATTATATCAAACGGCTTTGCAAAAATGGACATTATACAAACCCCTACTACACTCTCGGTCAGCGAGTATGTAAATTCCGTCATTCAAACAGAGACTCGTAGCCATCAGTGGGATGTAAACGGTCTGTTACCGCTAATGACATTGTGAGCCGCTTCACGCGGTGACATCGCGCGATAATTCCATTAGGTACCTAATCGCGATGGACTGGATTACGTTGTAACGTTGATGAAATTACTCTTATTGAACATCATTGGATTGCCATAAGTAATTGAATGGAAAAGTGACAACTTTTTTGTTGTTTTTTTTTTTGAATAGAAGTAGATGTACGATGATTTCAGAATGATTAAAGAAAAATTAACAAGTCTACGATTGGGTAGTTAAAATTTGGCACCGACTACAGTTCAAAGGTTAGATTTTTAGTTATTTTACGTTTCATTGAATACGTTTTTTTTAAATAGTTGTTTTTTTTTTTTTTTTGTTGATAGATAGAGTAGGGACGACATCGACTATCCTACCTGCCCGCCCCTTGCCGGCCAGAAGATGCTTTTTCACGCCTCTTTTGAAGGACCCCATGTTGTAGGATGGAGGAAACACGTGCGCAGGTAGAGAATTCCAAGTGTGGGATGAACGACAGAAGAAGGAATCTTGGAATTTCTTGGTACGGTGTGAGAAGGAGGACACAGTGTACGGATGACTCCGAAGGCCCTTACGCGTTTCTGTTAAGAAATTCTGTTAAAAGTTTTAATTGTATTGAATGGAAAGGCTTTAAAGTTTTGTGATGTGTACGCCTTTATGTTTTCCTAGTCTACTTTGCCGTTGTACCAGTAACACATATATACGGTGTTTCATAATAACCAATAAATATTTTATCGTTATCTATAACTAATTAATTAATTGTGTTTACCCGTAATGTCATTCAACCCAAAATTTTCATGTAAATCATAGTCATGATGATGATACTATGATATACATGAAAATTTTGGGTTGAATAACATTACGGGAAAAGCTATTTAATTATTAGTTTTAGATAACGATAAAATATTTATTGGTTATTATGAAACACCGTGATATATAACACAAAGTTTTATAATTTAAATGTTCCGGGAGTTAATGAAAATCGAGATACGTCAAATTTTTTTTTTATAGTTTATGGGTAGGCACTTGTCCACATCTTGCCTGATGGTAAGCAAAGGTGGGGACGAAGGTGGAGCGTGCCTACTCATTAAGTGCCGATTCACTCTAGTTCTGAAAAAACCCGGGTTGTAGTGAGGTGGGAACACAGAGGACGGCAAAGAATTCCATTCCCTCGCAGTACGCATTAAAAAAGTGGAAGCGAAACGCTTCGTACGGGCAAGTGGAATTTCTACTACGTAGGGATGGGTCTTTGCCGTTCTCCGGGTGCCTCGGTAATAAAAGGGAGACGGTGGAATAAGATCAAACAGCTCTTGGGAACACTCCCCGAAATGTAACCTGTAAAAAACCGATGAACGGGCCACTGTGCGGCGATGTTCAAGACTCTGAAAATTTGAAATTTTCAGAGTGTCTTCACCGATCAACCTCTTCGCCCGGCGCTCTACCGAGTCAAGGGCAGATAGCTGGTACTTAGCAGAGCCGTTCCAAAGGTGGCTGCAGTATTCCATGCACGACCGGACCTGTGCTTTAAGTAAAATGATTTAAATTAATCTTTAAGTAAAATGATTTGTGAAAGACCACGTTAATTTTTTTCAGTTGACGTAAGATTGTGTGCTGTGCTTGATTTTGAAATAAAATACGTTGATATTACAACGAAAAACATATTGCTATCCAAAGAAACTAAGCGATTTGAACCAATACTCGATTTATATCAGAAAGCTGCTAAGAAAAAATATACTCGAATAGGTATACGAACAAATAATATTCCCGTATCATTCAGCACTTATTTTGGGTCAACACCTTTTTCATTCCGGTATACTATGACGCAATACGAGCCTACAGGACGAGAAAGGATAATCTCAACGCTTTATGTGAAGATAATATAATTACACCCACGCAGCGGACACCTCTTCACTGTCGCACGATATAATACGTTTGCGTGGGTGCTCCCGAAAATCATTGGACAAATTGGAAATGGTGAACTGACGTGTCGTACAGATTATACGCGTCAATAAGGAGCGAGATATTGTGTCGATTTGTCACACGTCACTACGGTGAATCTGGTCAGATTGTGGCTTAAGGGATGTAGATATTATTATTAATTTAACCTTATTATGTGGGCTGCACCAAAGCATTATCATTAACATCATTTTAGCCAAGAGACGTCCTCTGTTGGACAAAGTCCTTCCCCAAATATTTCCAAGCTGATCGGTCCCTTCCCTCGCTTCTCGCCTGCGAAATTTTCCAGATCGTTGGTTCAGCATGTGGGGAAGCCTACCAACGCTGCGTCTCCCGGTACCTACGTGGCCGCCACTCGAGGAGCTTTCCACCCCAACGGCCGTTAGTTCTACGGGCGAGGTATCCTGCCCACTGTCTCTTCAGGTTCGTAGAAAAAGATTAAATTTTCTTGTAATGGAACATGTGATTAGAATTACGGCTTTTTGGGATTACTTTTATGTTGCGTGAAATTTGTAGTGTATGCAGGCTATTACTTAGGGATTTGGGAATTATATCAGACGCAGATATAACTTTATGTATTATGTTTGGTATTATAAATTGATATACATATAAGTTTGTGAATTAAATAAAGCAGTTTTACTTGTGACCAACACACGACTGTTTTAGGTAGGTACTTATGTGATTGATTCAAAAAACAAACCGCCTCCTTGGCACTTGTTTATTGAATTTTATTTTGTTTAATGTTCAGAAGCCGCTCGGGAAGTAGTACCCGTAAAGTGAAGATAGTAGGGTTGGCGAAAAATAATGATTCTTGAATCGATTCTAAGCGAAAGTTAATTCGATGTACAAAACATCGTAGTCGAAAAGATCGATCTTCGATCCAATTATGGAAAACAAAAAGGATAAAACAATAATCATAAAAAGATTGCCGTCGCGTATGTCTTTTTGTTTTTGTGTGTCAAAATCGGTCAAATCGTTTCGGAGGAGTTCGATAACACTGGACGGCAAATGTGATAAATTTGAAATTATTAATAATTACCGGAACGTACAAAATTTACGGCAAAAGTAATGAATTATTTACTTTTACCTGCATTTATTAATACGCTAAGTAAATGTATTAATATTTTAAAAAGGGCGCGTAAGGGTTGCGGAAACGTTGGGAAAGTGCGGTAGCAACACGTTGCTTCATCTTAGTGTTGATTCAATTCTTACTAGTCCGTGCGGCAATTCAATTCGTTTACATGAATGAAAGCTTGTAAAAAGCATATAATTATTTGTGTGTTGATTGAACTAGGTATATTATGGGTAATGCTATACTAGAAGATTCAGTAAACTTAGAATTACCCAGTGTTGTCCTTATTATTTTCTTATATAATAAATAAAAGAAAGTCGTGTTAGTTACACTATTTTTAACTCATGAACGGCTGAACCGATTTAGCTAAAAAAATTGGTGGGGAGGTAGCTAAGAAATAGGAAACGGACATAGGATAGCTATTATCCAGAAATCACCCCTTTAGGGGGAGAAAAGGGAGGTGAAAATTTGTATGGGGAATTAATAACCGCTGAACTGATTTAAATGAAATTTGGTATGGAGATAGTTTGAGTTATGGGGAATTTGTAAAGGGAATCCAGAAAATAGGATTTTCACGCCGACGAAGTCCCGGGCAAATGCAATTATAAAAAACCGAGATGCACGAACAGCGGAATAGATAGAAATTTGTCAGGAATTATTTACGAGTATAGAGTTGGAAAATTCACAACCCTAACAATCCAACACGACAGAAACGGTATAACACCGCAACATACTGATTCCCAGAAAATCCTATGCACAACTGTGAACTAATATAAACATAATTATATAAATCGGATATACAATTCGACGACCGACGTATCAATAATCTGATTACCATCCATCAATACTATCATAAGTAGAAAGATAGAGCTTGACAAGGGTTAAGCTCTTTAGAGTTTGTGTGAAAATCCACGTGAACTTACTCGGTGTGTTCAGAGGGGAAATTCTTTTGTTCTTATTTACTGTTTGTATACGCCACTGTGTTTGCAAGTCAATAAAGTTGGCTTTACGATTCGGTTACTTTTCTTTATATTAAGGTAATAATTCGATAAATATGGGGTTGCGTTGTATAAAGTTTTTGTTATTGTTTTGACTGATATTAAAATTAAATTCGTTCTGTTTGTTATGTTATTTCTATTGAAGTCCAGAACCACAGTTTGTTATATAAAAAAAGAGGTAACAAAGTTGGTTCTATCATGATCTGTAACAAATTAATTTATCTCAGCTAGCAAGCCAAAAATCTCATTTTGTACAGATAAGTTTTAATAGTCACAGTGTATTTTATTTTATTTTTTTATTTATTTGGCTTACCAACGATTAAATACACTATTACATTCACAATTACGAAGACAATAAAATAGTAACATGAGTGTAACAATCACTTATAGGTAGGCACCACATGCACTCCTTAATTAACCGACTCAAATGATATAAATTCTATGAACATGAAACAGATAAAAAATGATTGGAATAAAAACAACATTCAGAATAACAATAAAAATAGCACACCAGCACTAAAGAATCGCGTTGGAATTCAATCCAAGGTTTTGGACAATAAAGTAGCCAGCTTATGTGTTGAGTGGAAGTGCAAATCGACCCTGTCGCTAACGCCGTTTATGAGTTTGAACATTCTAATAATCGGGGAATTTGAACCCAAAACTGTTCTTCTCAGTGGTGGGCACAGTGGTGTAATTGGCTTGCGAGGGACTCTTGACGGAACGCACAAATTAAATAGCTGCAATAATTCTGGACAGTCAATTTTGTTAGTTAATATTTTACTTAAAAATTTTGCATCGTTTAGTTTTCTACGTTTTGACAGAGAATTCGTGTTTAAATATTCTAGCCTTGCTTTATATGATTTAATAATTTTACATTTTCCCAATGAAAACATAATGTGCCATAAGAATCTTTTTTGTATGCGTTCCAATCTCAACGAATGCGTTGAGTAATGCGGACGCCATACAACACTGCAATATTCAAGGGTATTTTGCACAAGTTATTATATAACAATATTTTGACATTCACGTTGCGGAAGACCCGACATTGACGTATTATAAGCCCCAACACTTTCGTTGCTTTTTTTGAGATATGTTCAAAATGTGGGATGAATGTTAATTTACTATCAAATACGACGGTAGTAAGCACGATCACAAAAAAATCAATATATTATATTAATTATGACCTAATTGAAGTTTTACTTTATAATTTATTATAAGTTTAACTATGTTATTAAATTAATATGTAATAATAATAATTCAACTATTTTATTGACCCCAATATGTGCTTCCAAATACCTACTTAATGTAATGCAGTTTTAAATTTTATTTTACACAATTTTATACTTCTTTCGGTTACAGATTTGGTTACACAAATGTTTTGAAACTCACAATATGTGGTATTATGATTTTTTGTTCATGGTTCATGACAACACATGGTACCTACCTACATATATTCTTATACATATACTCGTACTATCAAGTTTCCTTGTTCGTAACTTTCTTTAATTGTTTCACTTGTATCTTCAGTGGTAATGGTCCCATTCATTTTCCTATACGTCCTGCAATGGTCTCCGGAGACAGTGGTGTAGAGAAATTTATAGCCCGAAGCAAAAAAGTGCTCAGTTCTACTGTGTGCCTGACTATTCGAAATTATGACTCCATTCTTGAACGTTTGCCAAGGAGTCCTGGCTTTAATTCTTGTCCCGGAAATATATTTCCACTAGCTATTCGCCCCCGGCTTGGCTCTCGTCGATAACTCAATTTTGGCTGTTTTGGTTTTTCCTTGTCTCTGAGATATACCAAAATTTTCGTAAAAAATGTAAAATACTTATTGTAAAATACATATTACAGTGTTATTCTTATTTTACCCCATCCTCAATGAGGTCCCATAAATACTACATTAGTTTATCTTTCTGACTAAACAATTATGCCTAACAGCAACGCCAATATTCATAGATTCAAAAATGACCATTTGCCTTAGAAATCGATCCCCATTAACACTAAATAAACGTTAAATTTAATTAAAAAATATTTACGTCAAAAATCCAGATAAAAACTATCAAATCTTCTATGTTGACCAAATCACACGTTGTAAAATAAATTTAATCAAGATCGGTTTTGTAGTTTCGAAGCTTATCCAGCAGGCCAATTATGGATCTTTCATCGTATGACATGGTATAAATTTGGGAAAAGGACTCGTGAAATGCTGCATTTCGTATTACCGATCGCCAATGATATTGACACTATGGCATAATTTCAATGATGTCATCAATAAATAATGAACAAATGATCAAAAATCTGACCGGAAATCGTATTTTTCGTTTCGCACTATGATATCATATGATATCATTTGCAAAACCATGAGATCGGTAATAGGCCCTCTAGACGAACATCGTGGCGCGAGATTTTATATACCTAAAAAGATGATAGGTATATATATATGTATATGGCATTAACTTGAAATCCTTTGAATAGTTTCATTCACAAGCTCGACTGTTATGTCCAATTGATATGTATAATTAATTTATGTAAGAGCCTGCCTTAAGTAAATTAACTTGCGGCAGTTCTGATAGCATACTCCCTAAAGCTATCATCAGTTTAGCAGTAAATAACATTAGCTAAAATATATGAAGCTCGTGTCACAGTGTTTGGTATCGAAATCTTCTGAAACGGCTTGACCGATTTTAATGTTTTTTTTTGTGTATATTTGTTAGGTCTGAGAATAGGTCGAAGGCTATTTTCTATACTTATCCCTAAGTGATAAGGGTGGCCTTCTCCAGATTTTTTGGCTTCAAAAAATATCTTACAACCCCAAATTTTCTAATAGGTAGCGTTATTAGTATTTTTACAGACGAAACGTAGTTCGCGGACACAGCTAGTCTATACTAATATTATAAAGAGGAAAGATTTGATTGTTTGTTTGTTTGTTTGTATTGAATAGGCTTCGAAACTACTGAACTAATTTTGATGAAAGTTGGTATAGGGATAGTTCGAGACCAGGGGAAGGACATAGGGTAATTTTGCTACAGGAAAAAATTTCCCAAGGGAAAACAAAAATAACGCGGGCGAAGTCGCAAGCGGAAAGCTAGTAATTTATATACTAATCTTGACTTGCAAAACGATAATTGCAATAGTCTCCTATTAGTTAGATCATTATTTATTTGATGGGTAACTAAATCTCGTATCAGACATCGTACAGGCGTGCGAAAGTCAAATTGCGTTGAAGGTTATCTCTCAGGCCTTGCCACAGGATCATGATAACACACGTATAAACATATCTAATGACAATCTATGTTTGCTATTGATTTAATCAAAGCAACGTGGACAACCTTCCGCTCAATGTAAATGAGTCTATCGACCGGTTGCACCAAATTTACGTTTTACGATTTCGTTAAAGTAATAATATAAATACGTAAGAATTACTCCATAATCTAGTTTCAATTGTAGTTTTATGTTATCCTTTACGTTTAAAAAGGTTAAATGTACGGCGCGAATCATATATTTAATAGTGAAACGACCTATTTTTAGGTATTAAGGCGCATAGTGGTCCTAAGGCGTATATTGACCTTGGTATTAAGGCGTATATTGACCTTGCTCGATCGTCCCGCACTGATTACATAGGAGTGAGTGAGTGAGAGTGAGGGGAATATTTAAGCAAACCTTTACGCGTAAGAATTAAAAATTAGTAATTAAAAATTACTAAAAGCGAATTAGAAAAAATCGAAAAAGACCATCCGCTACAATATTTGTGGAATCGACAGAGTGGACTGTATACAAAGGAAAATATAAGAATATAATTTGAAGACCGTGTCGGACAAAACCCACAAAAGAAAATCTGAGTACGACTCACCGTTCCTCTGCAGCAGCCGGCTATCCGATCTTCGAATTAATCTTCGTAGTTATATATATTGTGTTTGTCTTTCTGTTGTTTTCTTTATAAGTAATAATTTTGTATTCAACACACGGTGTTAAAATGATAATATTGAAAATAACAATAAACAACGCACGGCGTCATTAAATTGTGTCGTCTGCATGCACATTTTTTCTCGACGTTCCATTTTCTAAATTCAAAAAAGGGCGCGCTTCCAGTGTGCCAGTACAGCTGCTCTGCTAGCGCCACACGCTGAGGTATTGCTTGCTGTAGACGGTGGTTCGCGGAATCACCAAACTGAGCATCAGTTCGATGAACGTAAACAAACCTCTTTGCAAGAAAATGTCCGACACGGTTTGGTACATAACAACGTTATTGTTCACTTTATTTATTGAAACCGAAAGTATATAATTTAACCTAATATTTACGACGCGATTAGGTTTAAAGTTTTAAAATCGAAGCATGTTTGGGTCGCATTTTAACCAAGTTTTAATTAATTTATCAAAAAATTAAAAAGACCATCCTCTAAAGAATGCGTTGAATAATAACATCTTTTTTAAATATTTTTTATTCAATATTTATGAAGAGAACCGTTTTTTTCTGCAGTGATTTTTTATGATTGACCCTACTATGCGCCTTAATTTGTTACTTTTTACCAAATCGTATAACGTAAAACTTGGTGCAACCGGCTGTACGTATGTCAAAGCAAAACTAAATTAACAAACAAAATGGTGTATTTGTTAACTTTTATGAACACTATCTCCTCTCGTCTATGGGTACTTGTGCCCAGCACTAGACTATGTGTGGTTTGTAGTGCTGATTTTTAATTTTCGCGTACTTAAAGTTTTTATTAATTCTGATATATTATATAGGATATGAATTAGCGATTGCGAATGCGATTAGCGCGAAACAATATTTATTTATGGCCGTCCATGAATTACGTCTTAGTCTTACGTCAAAGAAGTGTCACAAGTATCCTAAATTTTGTGACGCCCCATTTTAAATTCTAATATGGTAAAAGACCGAAAAGATATAAAATTACAAAATATTATGTGACGTCAGATTAGGGAGGGGGAGTCTCACAAATGTGAACTACTGTTACGAGGACTGGGAGGGGTCAAAAATAATAAAATTTGTGTTACGTAATTTATGAATGGCCCCTATAGATATGTCACATTACTAGGTCTACTTTTTGACCGAAAAGGAGTTCCGAGATTCAACGATAGCACATTATACACTTATCATTTGTTTTCACTCGTATACAGTATGTAAGAAAAACCCTTTGAATTCTTTTAGGAGCAGATTCAGAATCGATATATAAAAGACTAACTTTCCGCTCGCAGCTTCGCCCGCGTTATCTTTGTTTTTCCTGTAGGAATTTCATATTTTCCCGTAGGAAGTAGGAATTTCCCTCTAGGAATTTCATATTATATTGCCTATGTTACTCAGTGCTATAGTAGTATTCTATTAGTGAAATAATTTTTCAAATCGGTTCAGTAGTTTCGGAGCCTATTCAATACAAACATACAAAAATACAAATCTTTCCTCTTTATAATATTAGTATAAACATGACCTCATTGAAAATGCAAAATTGTGAAATTAATGTTCTTATTATTTATACATTTTTTTCACAGACCCAACTTTTTGTATGTGGATTTGTTTTTTGTATGTGTATTCTGAATTTTTCATGACGCCATAACTTTTATATATCGATCTGAACATTAAAAAGGTTCATCAGATAATAGCTACTGAAATACAGGTCACAACGTAATACCAATATGAGGACATAATATATAGGTTTTGTTTGTATCTGTAAATTCTATTATTTATTTATGGATTCAGACTTTGCTTCAGTGCTCTAAAGAATTGCTTCCCTTATAGTATCGTCTTTTGAAATACCTTTTGTAGCTGCAGCCATTTTTAGTGGATAATCCAATTCGTCTGGAAAAGAATCGGTGTGAAGAACGGGAGCTTATATTATTTCCACAGTAACACAATAGAAAGATGCATAAAATGTAACCGGCAATTTTTTTATGTGAATTGTGATGTTAGCTACTTATTATGTTTTTCGAGCGTCATATAAATAACAGTAGTTAAAAAAAGCATATTACGGCTTTGTTGAAGCGAAGAAATTGACAAGTTTTTCATTTTTTAAATAAATTAAAACTATATAAACAATTAATAGTGCCGCGCCCAAATATCAATTACTTTTTACCCGACTGCCATAGGGTTGTGTTTTTTACTTTTCTTTTTATTTCATGCAATGGTGCTTTCGCGCTAGACAAGAAGTTGCTAGACACTTTCTTGCCCAGTATCGGCCGCTCGAGCACACCAGCAGGCGTGGCACGGGCAGGCAAGACTGGACTCGAGTCACGCATTATTTCACAATTTCAGTGACATAATCTCTATGTCTTAAAGTGTAGCACGGCGGCGCGTATTTAGTGTGACTGACGTGATAAATTTTCTTGACACTCGTCAAGGAACACGATGTGTGACTGAGTTTTATCACAAATTTCTTGGCGTGCCTGTGCACCGACTGCTGTGCTTGTAGCAAGGGCTTTAATACTTTAGAAGATGTAGCAGCAGTCGGAGAGTAAAAAATTTGTGTTAAAACTCAGTCACACGTGTCCCTTGACGACCGTCAAGAAATTGTTATCAAGACAGTCCCACTTAATACGCGCCACCGTGCTACTCTTTAAGACATAGATATTATGTCACTGAAATTGTGAGATAATGCGTGACTCGAGTCCAGTCTTGGCAGCCCGTGCTGCGCCTGCACATAAGAAAGTGATGGACAATTTTATTTTGACCTCGCGGGCACGCTAGATAAGATAAAGCTAGAACTTTCTTGCCCAGTACCACGGTAATAGTACTCGTATACTCGTATACTATTACCGTGCCAGTATACTATTACCCCGCCCCCCAACTATACTCCTATCCTAACCGACATTCCTATTCCCTTCCCCGTACCTATTCCGACGACGTAGGAGTTTAGTCTACAATGAGCGCAAATCAAAGAGAAAGTAGACTACCCCAGGAGGGTACCAGAAATGGAGAGTCCCTCCCTGAGCTCGGCTCAGCCTCAGTGGCTGAGACGAGCTCAGGCCGCCCCTCGTATTCTGGGGGGGGGCAAGTTTGCGCGTTTGTCCATCGAGTATAGTGGGGGTGCCTATGTCATCTCCAATCAGGGCTCACCGAAAGGCGGGTCCAAGGAGCCACAGAGCTCAACCTCAAGGGGGAGGTCCGACGTTCCTCGCAGTGCGCCGGGCCCCGGGGAGAAGGCTACTGAAGGGAACCGTAAGGAGCTCACAGGGTCCTCTCACCAAAAAGGCTCGGTGCCTGCAGGAAAGCCAGGGCTTCTAACATTAGGGAACGTAGGGACTGGGCTCGAGAAATCGGGTACCGCGTCAGCTATCTTCGCCTCATACTCTGATTCTGTGGGGGCTGGCGGGCGGGGTGGTGCGGCTGAGGGGCCCACTATGGGCTCTTCGGTCGGGCCATCTGGCGCGCCGGCTGCCGCGGGATCGGGGGGAGGTAAGAAGAAGAATAGGAGTGGGTCTGCCAAGATGCGGGCTCGTCTTTCAAGGCAAATGCAGAGGAGGGGCTGCCCGAGGGTGGTCCTGCGCTCAAGCGTGGTAGAGAGGCCCTCAGTGATGACTCGCGGGCCGGCGGTCAGGGAGGACCGAAAAGGGCCAAAACCCACGGTTATGGCACATATCGGGACGCTCTCGAAGCTGTCAGGCTGGCGGTCATTCCTGAGGACTACCCTAACACATACTTGGTGGAGGGGGATCAGGAGAGGCTCATGGAACTTGTCACTGAGAAATTCATGGCCTCTGATGACCCCCCTCCACGATGCGTACTAGCGCAGTCGGTGACCACAGGAGTAGTCTTTGTGGACTGCAACGACAAGCCGGCTGCTGAATGGCTCCGTGCAAACGTCCCAGGGATGAGCATTGGAGAGGTGAAGGTTAAGGTGGTCGATGCTGCGGCTGTTTCGAAGCCAGTCAAAATGGCTTGGAGGAGCCGCAACATGAGATTGCTGGACCCGAAAGAGGCTTGCAGGGCACTTCAGCGCTACAACCCGTCACTGAGGACGACTGACTGGAAGGTCGTCGACACGAAAGTGGAGGGGACCCGAATCAGGCGGATCGTCCTCATGGACGGGGGGTCCGCTGAAGTGATCAAGCAGGCGGAATATGTCCTGGATGGTTGCTTTGAACTGTGCACATTCAAGCTGCTCGCGGAAACCCCGAGCGGTGCGGGTGTGCCAGGGCGGAGCAACTCCGGGGCGGAAGGGGCTGCAGCTGGTCCCAGTAATGAGGCCAGCAGCAGCATTACCACGGCTGAGGCGGGATGTTCGGGCGAGGCGAGGCGGGATGAGGAGGGTGGTACGATGGAGCTGCCCCTGTCACAACAGTCGACAGGGACAGACGACATTTTGGATGACCTGAATCATCTCTGCTTCAAGTCGCCGGAACAACATTCGCCTTAGCTGCACAAATGGAAGACCAAATGTACCCATCAAAACCATCTAGATGGAGGGACTCAGGTGCGTACAAATTAATCTACACCATTGTAAAGCTGCCACTGCCATTCTGGCTAAGCAGCTCAAGGATAATAGATATGACATAGCCCTTATACAAGAACCTTACATATACAAGGGTGATGTTAAAGGCTTAGACAGGACAGGGGGGGTAATTCACTATTGCTGCCTAACCAATGATACTAGGACATGCATTTATGTGAGGGATGGCATTGCTGCTAAACCCTTACGTTCGCTATGTTACAGGGATCTCACTACACTAGAGATCAAGACGGAGGGAGGGAACCCAGCTGAAAGTGTTGTATTAGCCGCTGCTTACCTACCTTATGAGGAAAAAGAGCCAGTTTCTGCATACATTAGAAGACTGGCTGAAACACAGGGGCATAAGAAACTCATCATTGCCTTTGATGCTAACGCACATCACACTGTGTGGGGTAGCTCAGACACGAATAAACGAGGTGATGACCTACTGGAATATCTGGTAAGTTCATCTTTATTTTTACTCAATAGAGGTACTACGCCCACATTTGTAAACAAAAATAGGGCTCAGGTAATTGATATCACGGTTGCGACAAAACAAACTTATTATCAATTGACAACTGGCATGTGTCAGGTGAAGTATCACTATCGGATCATAACTACATATGCTTTACGTACAGAACTAACATAACGTTGGGTACTTTACGACGAAGGAACCCGAGGAATACCAATTGGGATTCATATCGGAGGGACTTAGAATTAGAATTAGGAACCACCACTAACAGGTTGAATTCAATTCCAGAACTAGACATGGAAGCAAACCGAATCAACAAAGGTCTCATAAATTCCTGGACACGCAACTGCCCAGAGAAGGAGACAAAAGCTAAGAAGGTACAATGGTGGACACCGGAACTGACTAAACTCAGGTGGGACACAAGAAAAGCGTTTAACGAAGCAAAACGCAAAAAAGATTACTCGGAGTATGCAATAAAACTCACTAAGTACAGTACCGAAGTAAGGAAGGCTAAACGCAGGTCGTGGCGTGGTTTCTGTGAATCAATAGAAGCAATGCCAGAAGGCTTGCGCCTTAGCAAAGCCATATCTAAGGCTAAAGCACACCCACTCATAGCAGTGAGAGATGCAAATGGAAGACTGACGGAAACGGGAAACGAAACATTAGCTATTATGTTTGATGCACACTTTCCTGGTTCTACGCCTATTGGCTCCAAGGCAGACGAACAGACCCCTAGACAAAGGCGGAGAACCTATACCACTAGGGAAAACTGGACGTCAGCTAAAAAGGTAGTAACAGAAGAGAGGGTTCGATGGGCAATAAGAAGCTTTCAACCATACAAATCACCCGGCCCCGACGGGATATATCCCGTGTTACTACAACAAAGTGAAACACTACTGGTTCCTATCCTATGCAGACTCTTTAGAGCATGCATAGCTTTTGGACACATACCAGAAGTGTGGACACACATAAAGGTAAGCTTTATACCGAAGCCGGGCAAAGCTGACTATGAACATGCAAAGTCGTTTAGACCGATAAGTCTCTCGTCCTTTCTACTGAAATCAATGGAGAAACTCATCGACAGGTACATTCGGGACGGACCGCTTAGAAAACGGCCATTACAGGGTATGCAATGTGCTTACCAAGCAGGAAAATCAACCGAGACTGCTTTACACTATGTGATCAGCAGGATTGAAAAGGCACTGGATTCAAGGGAGGTGTGCATAGGCGCCTTTCTTGATGTGGAAGGCGCCTTTGATAAAACCACATTTGATTCCATTAGCAGAGCGGCGAGACTACATGGCATCAATGACACCATAATAAGATGGATTAATTGCATGCTAGAGAGCAGAGTCATATCTGCAAGCGTATTAGGCGATACAATGAGCGTCACAACCACCAAGGGATGCCCACAGGGAGGAGTCCTGTCTCCTACACTTTGGTGTCTTGTGATAGATCCGTTGATCGAGGAACTGAACAAAGGACCACTGACCACAGTAGGTTATGCTGATGACATAGTCATCTTGGCTAACGGTAAGGTGCCAAATGTAGTAGCAAGCCTGATGCAGGGGGTACTACAAAAGGTTGAGCACTGGTGCAGAGAGACACATCTTAGCATCAATCCCAAAAAGACAGTGATCATACCGTTCACAAAAAAGAGGAAGCTCAACAACATGAGAAATCTAAAACTATACGGCTCTGAGATACCATACTCCACAAAGGTGAAATATCTAGGAGTTACCCTGGATAAAGAACTAACGTGGAAGGAACATGTAGACCTCACTCTTGAAAAATCCGGAAGGATACTCAATATGTGAAAGCTAGTAATTTATATACTAATCTTGACTTGCAAAACGATAATTGCAATAGTCTCCTATTAGTTAGATCATTATTTATTTGATGGGTAACTAAATCTCGTATCAGACATCGTACAGGCGTGCGAAAGTCAAATTGCGTTGAAGGGTTATCTCTCAGGCCTTGCCACAGGATCATGATAACACACGTATAAACATATCTAATGACAATCTATGTTTGCTATTGATTTAATCAAAGCAACGTGGACAACCTTCCGCTCAATGTAAATGAGTCTATCGACCGGTTGCACCAAATTTACGTTTTACGATTTCGTTAAAGTAACAATATAAATACGTAAGAATTACTCCATAATCTAGTTTCAATTGTAGTTTTATGTTATCCTTTACGTTTAAAAAGGTTAAATGTACGGCGCGAATCATATATTTAATAGTGAAACGACCTATTTTTAGGTATTAAGGCGCATAGTGGTCCTAAGGCGTATATTGACCTTGGTATTAAGGCGTATATTGACCTTGCTCGATCGTCCCGCACTGATTACATAGGAGTGAGTGAGTGAGAGTGAGGGGAATATTTAAGCAAACCTTTACGCGTAAGAATTAAAAATTAGTAATTAAAAATTACTAAAAGCGAATTAGAAAAAATCGAAAAAGACCATCCGCTACAATATTTGTGGAATCGACAGAGTGGACTGTATACAAAGGAAAATATAAGAATATAATTTGAAGACCGTGTCGGACAAAACCCACAAAAGAAAATCTGAGTACGACTCACCGTTCCTCTGCAGCAGCCGGCTATCCGATCTTCGAATTAATCTTCGTAGTTATATATATTGTGTTTGTCTTTCTGTTGTTTTCTTTATAAGTAATAATTTTGTATTCAACACACGGTGTTAAAATGATAATATTGAAAATAACAATAAACAACGCACGGCGTCATTAAATTGTGTCGTCTGCATGCACATTTTTTCTCGACGTTCCATTTTCTAAATTCAAAAAAGGGCGCGCTTCCAGTGTGCCAGTACAGCTGCTCTGCTAGCGCCACACGCTGAGGTATTGCTTGCTGTAGACGGTGGTTCGCGGAATCACCAAACTGAGCATCAGTTCGATGAACGTAAACAAACCTCTTTGCAAGAAAATGTCCGACACGGTTTGGTACATAACAACGTTATTGTTCACTTTATTTATTGAAACCGAAAGTATATAATTTAACCTAATATTTACGACGCGATTAGGTTTAAAGTTTTAAAATCGAAGCATGTTTGGGTCGCATTTTAACCAAGTTTTAATTAATTTATCAAAAAATTAAAAAGACCATTCTCTAAAGAATGCGTTGAATAATAACATCTTTTTTAAATATTTTTTATTCAATATTTATGAAGAGAACCGTTTTTTTCTGCAGTGATTTTTTATGATTGACCCTACTATGCGCCTTAATTTGTTACTTTTTACCAAATCGTATAACGTAAAACTTGGTGCAACCGGCTGTACGTATGTCAAAGCAAAACTAAATTAACAAACAAAATGGTGTATTTGTTAACTTTTATGAACACTATCTCCTCTCGTCTATGGGTACTTGTGCCCAGCACTAGACTATGTGTGGTTTGTAGTGCTGATTTTTAATTTTCGCGTACTTAAAGTTTTTATTAATTCTGATATATTATATAGGATATGAATTAGCGATTGCGAATGCGATTAGCGCGAAACAATATTTATTTATGGCCGTCCATGAATTACGTCTTAGTCTTACGTCAAAGAAGTGTCACAAGTATCCTAAATTTTGTGACGCCCCATTTTAAATTCTAATATGGTAAAAGACCGAAAAGATATAAAATTACAAAATATTATGTGACGTCAGATTAGGGAGGGGGAGTCTCACAAATGTGAACTACTGTTACGAGGACTGGGAGGGGTCAAAAATAATAAAATTTGTGTTACGTAATTTATGAATGGCCCCTATAGATATGTCACATTACTAGGTCTACTTTTTGACCGAAAAGGAGTTCCGAGATTCAACGATAGCACATTATACACTTATCATTTGTTTTCACTCGTATACAGTATGTAAGAAAAACCCTTTGAATTCTTTTAGGAGCAGATTCAGAATCGATATATAAAAGACTAGCTTTCCGCTCGCAGCTTCGCCCGCGTTATCTTTGTTTTTCCTGTAGGAATTTCATATTTTCCCGTAGGAAGTAGGAATTTCCCTCTAGGAATTTCATATTATATTGCCTATGTTACTCAGTGCTATAGTAGCATTCTATTAGTGAAATAATTTTTCAAATCGGTTCAGTAGTTTCGGAGCCTATTCAATACAAACATACAAAAATTCAAATCTTTCCTCTTTATAATATTAGTATAAACATGACCTCATTGAAAATGCAAAATTGTGAAATTAATGTTCTTATTATTTATACATTTTTTTCACAGACCCAACTTTTTGTATGTGGATTTGTTTTTTGTATGTGTATTCTGAATTATTCATGACGCCATAACTTTTATATATCGATCTGAACATACTGAAATACAGGTCACAACGTAATACCAATATGAGGACATAATATATAGGTTTTGTTTGTATCTGTAAATTCTATTATTTATTTATGGGTTCAGACTTTGCTTCAGTGCTCTAAAAAATTGCTTCCCTTATAGTATCGTCTTTTGAAATACCTTTTGTAGCTGCAGCCATTTTTAGTGGATAATCTAATTCGCCTGGAAAAGAATCGGCGTGAAGCACGGGAGCTTATATTATTTCCACAGTAACACAATGGAAAGAATCATAAAATGTAACCTGCAATTTTTTTTAATGGGAATTGTGATGTTAACTACTTATTATGTTTTTCGAGCGTCATATAAATGACAGTAGTTAAAAATAGCATAACACAGGCTTTGTTGAAGCCAAGAATTGTAAAGTGTTTTTGTGGTAAATTGTTAAAGAAAATAGAAAAATATATGTTTACTAATTGATTGATTTATTTGAAGTAAGTATGTGACAAGTAAAGTTTGAACAGGCAATATGAAAATTTTGATTAATGAAGTAGATGACAGTATAAAATAGCCAGTACATATATTACAACACCCTCCCATAATCAAAATTCTCTCAAAAATGCCAATATCACTAATACAAATCCTTTAAACATCACTAACACTAACAGCAGAAAAACAGTTATATAAAACATTTAATTTATAAAAGGTTCTAGGTAATAATTAAACCTATTCCAGTGACACATCGATCGTGAATTTGCGCAACTTTTGCCAGACACTTGGTCAAAACATCAGCTGACATATCACTTGACTTTATAAATTTAAGTTTAATACTGTCGTCCGTCACTTTTTCACGAATGAAGTGATATTTTATATCTACATGCTTAGTCCTGCCGTGATGCACAGGATTGTGGGCTAAGTTTTGTGCACTCTGACTGTCGCTATATATCGTTATGGTGGGATATTGAGTGCAACATACCTCCGATATGAAACGGCGCAAATATACGGCTTCCTTCGCAGCATCAGTCAACGCCATATATTCTGCTTCTGTTGAGGACAATGCCACCGTAGGTTATTTTTTCGAAGCCCATGACACCGGACCATCTGCTAATTTAAAACAATAGCCTGTGTAGGACCTACGATCACTAACGCAATTTGCCCAGTCGGCATCTGTATACCTTTCTAGAGTTTTTCCAGTTTTTCTATAGATAATGGAATAATTCATAGTACGCTTTAAGTACTGAAGCACCCGCTTAGCTGCTAACCAATGACTTTTGCCATGTTTAGTATTAAATTGGCTCAAGTAACTCGCCGCATATGCAATATCTGGCCGTGTATTAATGGCGAGATACATCAGACAGCCTATCATCTGTTGATAATCATATGTTAAGTTGTTACCTTCAGAATCAGCAGCCAACTTGCTATTTGCCAACGGCGTATCGAATTCTTTCGCGTTTTCCAGTTTAAACTTCTTCAGTAGGTACGAAATATAAGATTTTTGATTGACTTGTATTTTTCCAGCATCACAAGAAATATTTAATCCTAAGTAATACTTTAAAGGTCCTAAGTCTTTGAGTGAAAAATATTTCTGTAAGTCACTCTTGACTTTGACAAATGACATGTCATTCTTGTAAAATATGAATATGTCATCAACGAAAACAGCTAGTATCATTATTTTCGAACCAAGAAGTTTCTTATAAACACAGGGCTCAGTTGGCAATCTACTAAAACCTATTTTGTTCAAAGTTTCATTAAGTTTAGTATTCCACGCACGGGGGGCTTGCTTTAGCCCATACAAAGATCTCTGCAGTAAACATACCTTCTCTTCTTGGCCTTTCTTCACGAAACCTTGGGGCTGTGCCATGTAGACCTCCTCATCAAGTTCGCCATTCAAGAAGGCAGTGTCTACATCCAAATGGTGCATTTTAAGTTCCATTTCAGCAGCTAAGGCAAATAAAGTTCGCAGAGACGAATGCCTAACCACCAGTGAAAAAGTCTCGTGGTAGTCTATTCCTGCAACTTGATTAAAGCCTTTTATCACTAGTCTAGCTTTGTACCTCGTGATATTGCCATGTGCGTCAGTCTTTAATTTATACACCCATTTGCAGGGAATAATTTTTCGATTCGGTCTGTCCACCAGCTTCCACGTATTAAGCTTAATTAGGGAATCGTACTCTTCTTGCATGGCTGACCTCCACTTCTCAGCATCATCGACTCGTATCGCTTCAGTATACGTTAGAGGCTCGCTATCTTCTGCTAATGTATGATAGGAGAAATAATCTGGTGGTTTCCTATCCCTTGTTGGATATCTCCGTTCTTCTACCACCGGATGACTCTCCATAACATCACATTCAGGTGAATTCAATGTTTCAGGAAGTGGATCAGCAGAAGCATCTTCAAATTCTTCATGTAACATATCACTTGCCTCGTCAACTGTACTAGGAGGGACCTGTGACTCCCTAGACACAGTGGGCAAAATGTTTTCCTCACATGAACGAAGAGGGGACTCTACAACCCTATCATTACATTCTTGTGCCGGACTCACATTATTCAACATTATGACAGGACCAGGCACTTGAACGGTTTTGGACGTAATTAGCGCTTCATGCGATTTATTGTTTTTCAAATTTGTGAAACAATCTTCGAAGAATGTGACGTCACGTGATTTTGTTGACCTTCGTGGATATTGAGAGTCTCGGAATATGTAACTATTCGGATCATCCGTATATCCAACAAAGATACATTCCACAGCTTTCATATCTAATTTTTTCGTTGACAGTCAGGTACATGAATTAAAGCTCGACACCCAAAAACCCTAAGATTACTCAGATTCGGTTTGCGATTGTAGAAATTTTCAAAAGGAGTTAGGTTGTTAAGCGCACGATGAGGAGCCCTATTCTTTAAATAAACAGAAGTTTGTACCGCGTCTTCCCAATACGCCTTAGAGAGTGAACTGTGTGCCAACATAGAACGAGCTTTCTCGACTACGGAGCGTATTGTTCTCTCTGCAACTCCATTTTGCTGCGGACTGTACGCCACGGTTGTTTGGTGCACAATACCATTACTGCAAAAATGATCTGACAGTTCTTTGTTGACATATTCACCTCCATTATCTGTCCTAACAACTTTTATTTGAGCTCCAGTTTGCCGTTCCACTAATTTTTGGAAATGGCAAAACTTTTCTGTTACCTCTGTCTTCGAAGATAAAAAATAAATAAAAATATAGCGTGTATAGTCGTCTACAAATAATAAAGCATACTTATTACCTTGTAAAGAGGTTTCAGTCATTGGTCCACAGATGTCACTGTGTACCAATTCTAGCATTGAAGTAGCAGCCTTGTATGCTATTCTTTTAAATGGTTTGCGAGCTTGCTTACCTTCGACACAGGCAACACAACTCTGTTTATCAATTTCTGTAAATTCTACACCTACATTATTATTTTTCAATTGGTTCATACCGATGCGACACAAATGACCCAAACGCTTATGCCATAATTGGTAATTAGATACGGAGTCAGAGTGCACATCACATGCCACATCACCAGGAATATTGACAGTACAATCTAATTTGTACAGTCCTCTATAGGGCGAACCGTGAAGAATAGAGTGACCTACAAAAGAAAAGGTATCAGAATTATAGAAATTACAACCATTTTTATCAAAAAGTACACTAAAACCCTTTTCTACAGCCTTGTAAACAGATATTAAATTGCTATTTAAAGAAGGTACATAAATTACATCGTTTATTTTATTAACATTAGAATTAATATTTATAGAAATATTTCCAATACCGCTGCAGTCTATTTTGTTACCATCAGCTACAGTAATCTTCTTATCAGATTTAATGGACCTTAAGTTTTCAAACCATTCTGAGTGAGACGTCATATGTCGAGTGGCTCCCAAGTCAATGGTCCAGTAGTCCTCTCTGACATCTCCGCTCGTACCTAGAGCTACCAATGAAGCTGTTTCTTGTGACTTTTTCTTTGTTTTTTTCAATGGACAATCTGGGCGCTTGTGCCCAGGTTCGTTGCAATCATAGCAAACAATAGGTTTCTTAATTTTTCTAGGTTTGATATCTCGAGATCGTAGAGCTGAGTCAATTTTGGTCAAATCTTCATTCTTTGACACTTCATTCAGAAGCTTAGTCTTTACAAGTTCTGTAGTCACGTTCTGGTTGCTATTTTCTAATGCCATGATCAAAGGATCAAATCTCGGCGTAAGCCCTCCGAGTAAAATAGCAGCAACAGACGCATCTTCAATAACTTTCCCTATGTCCGATAGATCATACACAGTCGACATTACTCCGTTTATGTACGCCTCTATAGTGGGGAAATCAGTAAGGCTAAGTCTATACAGTCGTCTTTCTAAGTAAAGGCGTCGACCCATACCTTTATCTTCAAATGCGTTTTGCAGTGCAATCCAAGCTTCTGAAGCTGTTTTGGCATTTCTCGCGTGCGTTATTGCCGGCCCATCTAGTGTAAGGCATATCCTTGCCAAGGCCTTTTTATCAAGTTTTGTTCTTCTTTCCGCAGAAATATTACAGCCTTCGGGATACCCATCTACAGCTTCCCATAATTCTTCATGCATCAAAAGGTTGCGCATTTTGAATTTCCATGAGCTGTATCCGTCTCTATTATATAGACAAAAATTGGCTAGTGAGGAAGAATTGCTGCCTCTTACCCCATTGGTATCTCCAGAAGAATGAGCCATAATCATTTGGTAGTAGCTATCAAAAGTCGAAACTAATATTTTTCACCTTTTGATAAAATACACACTCCAAAAAATAAATCACAATAAAATATTATTCCATTGTTCTAATCCTTTCCTACAACAATATTCCTCGTGCTGATAACGTTTTGTGGTAAATTGTTAAAGAAAATAGAAAAATATATGTTTACTAATTGCATGATTTATTTGAAGTAAGTATGTGACAAGTAAAATTTGAACAGGCAATATGAAAATTTTGATTAATGAAGTAGATGACAGTATAAAATAGCCAGTACATATATTACAACAGTTTTTATTTCCATTTTTTAAATAAATTAAAACTATATAAACAATTAATAGTGCCGCGCCCAAATATCAATTACTTTTTACCCGACAAGAAGTTGCTAGACACTTTCATGCCCAGTATTGGCCGCTCGAGCACACCAGATAAGAAAGTGATGGACAATTTTATTTTGCCCAGTGCCGGTCGCTCGAGCATGCCAGTATGGTACGTTTAGACTACGACACATACACAGTACACTCAGTGTATACATCGAAGTGTCTCTGTGTGAACACGAGTGTCTCTGGTTGCGAAATTTATTACGAGACCATAATTAGTGTCGCGCCAGCCGCTGTGTGAACACTTTGTGTCGGAGTGTCTGCCGAGTGTCTAGTGTCGCGGAAAATTTTTCGAATAAATTTAACATTTTTCTATACACCGAACGGCGTTTGAGTATATAAAATGAGTTTTATATACTTAGTTGACTGGCAGAGAATGCCCATGGCATTAATGACCGAGCATGGTCGTGGCCATGCTCCGTGGCGAGGCGGAATGGGAGGCTGTCGCCTCCTTCTGCGAGGACGTAATCTCGCAGAAGGAGGCCGCGGAGAGGGAGCGGGAGGCAGATCCTCAAGCCGCTCTCATCCGCCGCAGACGGATAGGCAGGCGAAGACGGGCATTCGCACAAGCGATGCCCGTCTAATGACCCTGCCGTGGAGGCCTGCGTGCACGGTTGGCTCCGTGCACGCCGCCGTAAGGCCCTCCGTCTGGGGATTGCCCTGGTGTTCTCGGGCAATCCCCTCTTGGCGATAGCCCAACCCGTTGGTCGGGCTAGCCCGGGCGCGTGGGTAGTGGAGTTGCAGTGTGGACCTTACCTAGCGCGCCCATAAGGGCAGGGAGAACACCTGGGGGTTTTAGTGGGTAGGCCTGGCATTCTGAAAGGAGAGCCACACACACCCGCCGTCTAGCCCACGGCGGGTACGGTGCGGTTACGCATTTCCCCCCGAGAAAAAAAAAGCTCCTTATTCTTGCCTTTTTTTAATCGATTGATGTACCCAAATACTTCTTCTGCGTTTTCGTCTTTTGCGATTATTTATCACTATAGTAGCAAGAGCGGCTGCACGACGTTTATCCATGCTGTTTATCCATCCGTTTATCACTAACTAGTTTGTGTGTGAACAGCCCGGACACAATTTCCATACACTTACTAATAGACACTACTCAGACACAAAAAATCCGTACAAATGTAAACAGTACAGACACTAATGTCGGACATTTGTGTCGCAATTTGTGTCGTAGTGTAAACGTACCATTAGGAAATTGCTGGACACTTTCTTTGCCGAGTACCGACCGCGCGGGCGCGCTAGATAAGATAAAGCTGGAGCTTTCTTGCCCAGTACCACGGTAATAGTACTCGTATACTCGTATACTATTACCGTGCCAGTATCGGACGCGCTATAAGCACATCAGAATTAGAATTGCAAGTCACGGATCGGCTGATTAATCCATGTTGGGCGTAGCACATCCATTCATTGCAACACAAATTAAGCAGGTGCTAGCTGTTCAACTATAAATCAAAAGCAGATCGACATAGGTTTTTAGTAGAACTGACGAGTTAATAGTATGCGCACGTTCTACGATCGCAATACTCGTATATTTCTATAAATACAGCGAGTTAATTAAATTGCGCAAGACCTGAGTATCGTTTGTAATAGAATCGATTCCACAAAAAATATGTGGGTCAGATTTTATTCAAAAATAAATTTTCAACTACTTACGTCGCTTTTCAAATTCACTTAACTCTGTCGTCTTTACCTCGGCGGCGCGACGGCCAAGCGGCAACATAGTGTTCGCACGCGACCATAGAGTTTCAAATTTGAAAGATATACAACAAAACAGAAAGATGGACATATTATTATCTTCGTAAATAATCAGCGAGTTTCAATTTTTTTTCTATTTACTAATACTATATTTCCTTTATAATAAAAATAATTTGGGATGTGGTTGGGCTTTATTTCCTAATATCTATCTTCCCTATATACCTATATAAATTCCCTTTATTTAATTTATTGCTATATAAATAACTAAAGCAACACCGCACTATTGTTATGGCAATATTATGTCCATTAGCGCTTTCTTGGTGTTATTTGTGACTCAATTCTAACGGATGACGCTAGATGGCGCGTTGTGTATCGATTAGAATGCACTTTGACTTTTTTACTTGGCGGGTAAAAACTTTTTTTTCGCATCGTACGCAATCCGTTGCACCAGTTCCACTGTTGTGAAAATTAATGAATCCGCTGATAATTTTGAGCCTATTCGTCGTAGTGCTGTAAGAATAGTGTCCCGCTCCTGAAGAAGAGATAATCGAAGAAGCACAACAGTGCTTCTTCGATTATCTCTTCTTCGTCGTTGCTGGCATTGCGCCTATCAACATTTCGTGGCTGGTGTTTGCTTTAGACTTTATATCGTCTCAATTTTCCCGCTATCAAAAATTACTTTTTCCGCACCGCACCTCATATGGTGGGCTATTTACACGCTCCAGCAGTTTGAGGTTTTGCGTTAGGTATTGAATAACACGTTATATATGAGACAATATACTCGTAAAATAATAATTATCAAAAGAAATTGAAAAAGTTAACGTTATCACTTAAGTCAACAAAAGTTTTCTTACCAATGGAGAATTGGAAAATTTTATAGCGCGCTTTTCACCGGGAGTGGGCCGTAACCGAGTTAGTAACCTTTAATCTGAAGCAGAGGCACATCCTGATGGTTTTCCGATTCTATTAGCCGCAGCCAGCGCGGAGCTTGATTAAGCGAAACGATGAGCGGCCGGATTATTTAGACTGGCACAGTTTAGAAATTGGCAAGTTCGCTATTGGCGATTTCAATGTTCACGTTCTTGAAAATTACTTTGTTAATATAAGAAAATTCAATTTTGGTCGCAAACCAAAAGATAAAGATACTTAGAAGCTTAAATGTATATGGCAAGTAGGCACTCTATCGCTCTTTTTTGTAGTTATATAACCTGCTACAATATTAAGAGGACATGTTGCTGAAGCCACCTGCTTGGTAATGGCGGACTCTGTTTTGCGAGCTTGTCCACCGTGTCGTCTACCCAGCTAACCTCTCTCTTTCCCTTTTCACTCCGGTGGAGGGGCCATTCGGGATTATCAAGATTCAATCATATAAATGTCGCCGTTTTTACTTCAGTAGCTGTCAGTACGTTATCGCTAGGGAATATCAATGTTGTGGCCATAAAAAGCGAAATTGATTACACTCCTACGATAAGCAGCCGGATTTCTGGTAAGCTGCACCCAATTTTTATTTGTAAATATCATACTATGTTCTTTTTCTACGTGAGTGAGGTGTTTTTTAAATTATTATCGACAACGGTTTTTCCGTTATTTGAGCTCAATCATGCGTATGTTTGTAAAGTTATACCTTCTTACTCACCATTCTCATTTCAGCCAAGAAATACCTGTTGGACATAAGCCTCCCCCAAGGATCTCCAAGCCGATCTGTTCTGGGTTATATATCGACTTACAACCTGCCGAACAAGCGAGATTCCAAAAAGGCTCTAGAACCATAGACCACATAAATACACTGCAGCAGGTCATACAGAAGACCGAGACGTATAAACTATACCACTATGCCACTATAATATCTAACTAAATTGTATCAAATATATAAAGCTATCAGTAAATGTATGCAGAGTATTAAGTGCTTACTTTACTGTTCAGGTACTAAACTTTTATCTTTATGTGAAAGTTTATGAGCGAAAATACATTAAAGTTTTATGGCTCCCTTGATACACGCGTGTTACGACAAACATTTAATAAAACACATATCACGTGAGAAGCTGTGGGTATTTGTTTTCGATTATATTCATAATATAAAATCTTTTAGTGGCTTCCATAGTCAATA
Source organism: Schoenobius gigantellus (assembly GCA_963935595.1). Taxonomy (NCBI): domain Eukaryota; kingdom Metazoa; phylum Arthropoda; class Insecta; order Lepidoptera; family Crambidae; genus Schoenobius; species Schoenobius gigantellus. Next base: position 10,913,057 of record OZ012541.1, on the reverse strand, counting down.
AGAAACCCTTATAGTTTCGTCCTACCCACCTCTTTGTCTGTCTGCGATTTAACTCAGAGACTTTTAGTACAAGGAAGCTGTAATTTGGCATGGGTGCATTAAATAGTCACTCCGACAAAGTAGTAAAAAAATAATGTTGGGTAGTAGACATTGTCAACTACAAAGAGATCGATATAGCCAAAGCTACAAAAACATGTATTCACGACTTTATTGACTCAAGTATACATATTTTTGTAACTTTGACCGTATCGATCTTTTTGTAGTCGACTGTACATGTAAAATGGGTATGATTTTTTTTCTCATCTTTCCCATTGTGTTTGGTGAGTAGAACTTTTAAAAATATTGTGGGTGTGTCCAAAAAGCAGCGCGGTGTCACGGATCGAATATTTGGAGTCCTATTTCATATCCTTTTTCTAAGAAATCATACATAGATATTATTTTATTTTAAAATTATAGGATATAATAAAAAACATTGTGGTATGCAAGAACTTTATTATTAATTATTCAACTGTGTATTAGTTTTTCAGAAAACAGCCTTCAAAATTGCAAGTTTCTTCTTAGGTATTACAAAAACATAACAAAAACATTTTTCATTAAAAAAAAACAAAAAAATACCTTTTTCAACACACTTCCTCATAAAGTGGCTCTAATCCCATGGCAATTAGGCACATAATGACACCTATAATCAAACTGTGACTTTTTCATTACTATTATTCATGAGTGAGTAATAGTTTTTTTTTAATATTATTGGTTGAGTTACGCTTACACTTGCGCTAAAATGCTATCCGCGAAAAGCCCAAAAAAAAGAAACCTCATTTTTTAGTCTATGGCCGATGCGCGCGCATAGGAAAACTGATTAATTTTTCCCGCCATTACGAAATTTATTAGTCTATGGCCGATGCGCGCGCATAGGAAAACTGATTAATTTTTCCCGCCATTACGAAACATTTTTCACAACTCGTCTCGTTTTCTCTTTTGAAGTTATTTAGTTAGTTATTAATTAAGATGTCTGCAAATACAATTTATGAAGAAAATGATGTATGTTGTACACCGCCCGATATAAGATGTGAAGCCCAGAACGTTATGGAAAGTTTACTACCAGAAAACTCAAAGGAAAAATATCTATTAGCGTACCAAAATTTCATACAATGGCAGAACAACAAGAATACGCAGTCTTTTTCAGAAAATGTGTTCATGGCGTACTTTAAAGAATTATCTTCTAAGTACAAACCTAGCTCTTTGTGGTGTATTTACTCAGTGTTAAAAAGTACAGTCCGAACAAAGAATGGAGTGGACTTAAAAACATACTCGAATTTGTCAGCTTATCTAAAGAGACTATCTGATGGATTTAGAAGCAAAAAATCAAAGGTTTTATCATCTGATGATATTGAAAAATTTATTAAAGATGCTCCAGATAACCAATATTTGGCTACAAAGGTTAGTTAAATTAATTTTAATTAAATATTTAATAGCAGCTTGTGTTGTGTGTTGACCTTAATTATTGTTTCTTTTGTTTCAGGTTGCTTTAATATTTGGTGTAACTGGTGCCTGTAGGATACAAGAATTAACAAATATAACTGTAAAAGATATAGAGAACCATGGCCAGATGCTTTTAGTGAAGATACCTATCACGAAAAATAAAATACCTAGGTCATTCACCATACACGGTCCATTCTATGATATTGTTAAGAAGTATGAAAGTTTGCGTTCGCCAAAAACAAAAAATGGCCGTTTCTTTCTAAATTACCAGAATGGTAAATGTACCTGTCAGCCTATAGGTATAAACAAATTTGGTTCTATGCCTAAAGAAATCGCTAAGTTTTTGGGTTTAGTAGATGCTGAGAGCTACACTGGACATAGTTTCAGAAGAACTTCAGCTACATTGCTGGCAAATTCAGGAGCTGATATAATGACTTTGAAGCGACATGGCGGGTGGCGATCTAGCAATGTAGCAGAATCATACGTAGAAGATTCCATACAAAACAAGAAGGAAATTTGTGTAAAAATCACAAAAAGAATTAAACTTCATTCTGAGACGCATCCTACTGGCGAAATACCAAGTACGTCCAATGATTGGATTTCACTTACCTACACGAATAATGAACCATCATAAATAACAATAGAACATGAAAGTATTTCAATAAATAATCTATCTGGCGAGACCGCTATGTCATCAAAAATAGTTAATTATAATTTTACTAACTGCACATTTACTAATTGTTTCTCTAAGTAAACTTTTTATCTACTATGTAAAATGGTTTTTTATTTAAGTATTGTTTTATTCAGAAGTGTGTTGAAAAACGTTGTATGATACACGTGTGTATTGATGGTTACCGTCCTCGGCTTCTTAAGACCCTCGCCTGACGGCTCGGGCCTCAATGCGCCTCAGCGGTAATCACCAACATTACACACTTGTACCATAATGTACTATTACATATTGAAAATACTTATCAAACAACATTTCAATCATGAGTAGACTTAGTTATCAGCCTTACCATAACAGTCAGGGCATACCATAATAGCATGTTCCAAACAAAAGTGTATTTTGCAGTTGGCACAGTTGTGACTCATTTTACGGTATTTTTTTGAGGAACAGTATCCACAGCGACCAATTTTATTATTGTTAGATGTTGCCGCAGACTCGGGACCATCCAATCGACATATTTTGGCGAGCCTCAGCTTAATTGTTCTAGGCATGGATGTGCTGAGAACTTGACGTTGGAGTTGTGAGTTGAGGAGATCGTAAGACAAAACTTCAAGAAAGATCCTGCGACTAATTTTCTTGCTAGGGTTGATTCGCAGGTATATTACGTGTTACCTACCTGCTACATTCTTCAGGCTATAAAAAACTACCATGGGCCATCTATTCGTGCCTAGAGCAACGCTATACGTCTCGCACATTTTGGAGGCAGGAGTCTTGTTCCATCTTGTCCGTCCATCCCTTTCGATGTTAAACTCTCTGGGCCTTTGACGATCTTCCACTTCTTCGTCAGCTTCTTCTTCATCGCCCTCTTGCTCGGTATCGTATGTTTCATCCCATCTCTCAACAAAGTCTTCCACATAACTGTCATTTTCGTCATCATATTCAGAGTCAGAAAATTTTTCCTCCGACAATCGTTTGATTTGCTCTTCGCCCAATTTTGATGTAAAGTCTCACCTATAATGAATAAAATTGGTCAAAACACACATCAACGCATAACAAAAAATACAAAGCAAGTGATAATGTAGAAATTTTATACTTACACCAAAAGTTACGCCTATACTCGCGTCGGTCTCATGGACCAATTGGCGCCAAATACACCCACACGTGCATCATGCACAAACGCACGTTGTGCACTAAAATAATGTTAATAACAAATCCGGCAGCTAGCAAAAATCTCACCTCGTCAGCATTTTTGGGAAAAGAAATAAGTTGAAAAAAGTGTTTCGTCGGTCTCACAGACCAATGCGCGAGTATAGGAAGGTTAAGTATCACGGCTAAGCGGGGTTTACACATTAAAGAGTATAAATCGACTTACATATAAAATGTACTTAGTTAAGGAAATTTTCGAACAAATTCCATTGAAAATGCAAAAAGCAGTAAAGGTATAGTGGCTCAGTAAATTAAACAGATACACCGGGTGTAATAGGAGAGCATCCAAATTTTCAAAAAACAATGACCCTAAGACAAAGATATCTGCCCCCTAATTCTACTAATACGAGTATGTTACCGCCGAACCGTAGCGATCGACCAATCGGAGAGCATAGACTGACTTCGATGAGGTGATAATGTAGCGTTCTCATTGGTCAAAAGCAACAGTTCGGCTTCATTTCGGCTGTGGTTTATTAGTAGAATTGGGGGGCTGTACTTCTAGAGAGTGACTGACCGAGTTATTAACAAAGAGCCCAAACTACTGGATCTAGAAGCATGAAACTCAGTACAGAGGGGGTTCGATGGCTTATTTAGGCGATCACTAAGGAAGGATTTTTCAAAATTCGTACAGGAAGCTAAGAAATCCTCATCTAAAAAATAAGAAAACTCAGTGTTTAGCTTTAGTTGGTACATACTCGTACTAACTAAAGCTAAACAATTTTCATCTTCAGCTTCAGTTTGCTTCAACGATTTCTTACAAAATGCTAAACAGCAATCTTTGTGCATCATCACTACAGTTAGCTTAAAATATCGAAAGCACTTAATAATGATCTGAATGGCTGAGTCGTAAATAAGGTATTGTATGCACACAATAGTGCTATGCAAACTGCGGTGGTTGCTGCAGGCTGTCAGCTCCCGGTGTGCCATAAGTCAGTCGTTTTACTGCGAATGTGGAAAAAATCAAAAAGAACTTGGCTGTTCAGAACTCGGCCGTGATGGTGTTAAGCAGAAACACTTTGCTTAAACCTACTAGCTGCCACCACGGGGAGTAGGTACTTACGACCGCGTTTCGCGGCTGTGTTAGGAGGCACGTGAGAGTTGCCTTACAATACCTAACGTGTGGCTGACCCCAGCCGGGCCACAAAAAAACAATACTAGAAAAAAAATCCGTTAATAGCTTCGTATTAACATCCAATTAGTCAAAAATCAACAATTTAAATCCTGTCGTATTATTCTATTCATTTTATCGAAAACGAAAGTAAAAGAAATAAATCGAGGATAGACTAGGCTCGACGAGCACTCGGCGCCTAATGATTCGAAATTATATGATATTATCTCATTTGAAAGTCATAGTCAATATACTTTTCATCCCCCATCTCGGAAAGAGTATTTTTGCTATTCGATATCTGACCGCCAAAGCCGTTTTTATCCGCTTGAGGTTAAAGTAAATTTGAATTTAGAACATCGCGTACACTAGGTATGTGATTTCAAAACCTATTTACTTCCATCTCCATGGTGCCGAATTTAACATACAACTTTTTCTAAATTTGTTAAAAACTCAGACTCTGAACCTCCTTGGTGTACTTTTGTTTTGAATTTGCTTTGCGCGCGCCATTTTGTTTTGACGTCGTATTGTTATAAATAAGCAACTTGAAAACAAGTAAAAAAAACGTATTATTTGTTATACATAATATAAATATTTTTCTGTAATACTTACCTATCATAATGTTGTAGTAAATATGTACCTAAACTGAAATGAAAAGCAGTAAGTAGCTTGTGATTGTAAATGTTTTATTTTGCATTTAGTCATTTCCTCGCTGAGGGGGGATGAAAAGTTACGTGTTGCACTCGAGTGCAAAGATTTTTCACCTTGTGCTCTTTTGATTCCCTCGCTAACGCTCAGCTTCAATTTTTGAATCACTCGCTGCGCTCGTGATTCAATTTTAGAATCCTTCGCTTGGTCGGTCATCAAAGTAGAGCATGCGGTTAAAAAGCAGCTTTGCACTCATGTATAACAAATAACTATTATTCAAGTAGGATTACATAATCGCTTTTGAACGTCAATGCAGCTACGTCAATGGTTCGCAAGTCGACGGCGGGAGACCTTGTACTGGAAAGAACCAGCAAGGGCTATTTTTTCTCCCTATATTGTTACAGAGTCGTCAATTGAATTGCAAGCGTAAGCCTCTAGTTACACCATCAGTATTTCATCAGTTTGATCCATCAGTCTGGCATCAGTATTTCATCAGTCTCCGCTGGACTAATGAAAATTCATCCGTATATCGTCAGTCACGGGGTTACACGATCAGTCTGGCGTCAATCATACTAGACTGATGGATCAAACTGATTAAATACTGAGAGTGTTGTAACCGTCGACGAATAACGCAGCGAACACGCCACGAACACACTGCATAGTGCATAGTGCGAGTTTTATCGAGCTCTACTCGATCGTAGGCATCGTACGCGTTAATGCGAATTTGTATGGAATTAGAGCAGCGCCATCAAGTAGCTGCTATGGAATGAGGCAGCTTCATCTAGTGACTACTAGATGGCACTGCGCTAATTCCATACAAATTCGCGTTTACGCGTTCGATGCGTGTGATCGAGTAAAGCTCGATAAAACTCGCACTCCGCACACTAATGCGTACGAAGACGTCGCGGGCGCTGTAATAAATACTGTAACGAATACGCAACGTTGCGCGTGAGTTTACGATGTACAACACATCAGTAGTATCCATTGTTAATCGACAAATAACTTTAAATAATAATAACATCGACTTTGTGCACTTTTGCTTGAGTGAATAAACAAGGAATATAAATAAACTAAAACAAAGATCCTCCTTAGAGAAATTTATGTAATGTCGCGTCGCATATTTTTTCGAATATTCCGCCATGGCTCTGTCTCCATTATGTTTATTTACACTACCTGTTGCTGCCCGGGTGAAAGAGGAGACAGATTGTGATCCCCGCGTGAATTATGAAGATCATGTGCCGTAACGTCGCATGCAAAACGCCTTAACCCACTTACACAAATGTAACCTAAATTTTGTTGTTCTTACATCGCGGGAAATAACGAAATAATCTTCCCGTTCTTTGTGTTTATAGCGAAAATAAGTTTTCATTGAAATTTTCGCATTTTTGTATGGAACACAAAATGTAACACCATAGGAACTGCTTAAATTCAAATTTGATGTCTTCCATGTGTACACTTGTGCAGGTCTTGAGAGCCGATTCTCATTATCATCATTTCATAATTTCGGCCTATCGCCGTCCACTGCTGAACGTAGGCCTTTCCCAAAGAGCGCCAAGCATTCCGGTCTTGCGCAGCCCGCATCCATCTGCTGCCAACCCCCTTTTAAAATCGTCGGTCCATCGTGCCACAGGGCTTTCCACACTACGTTTGCCTAGACTCGGTCTCCACTCTAACACACGTCTGTTCCACTCACCATCAGTCCGTTTGCAAACATGGCCGGCCCACTTCGACTTCAGCGTGCTAATTCTGTGAGCAATGTCGGTAACCTTAATTCGAAGACGAATGACTGTGATTGGGATAAAATTAAAACCGAATATAATATCCAATCAATTATAATAGGGAGAAAAGAAATGTTTGGTGGCGTGATAACGGGTCCCAGGAGCAAGTGACGTGTGCGATTGTTAAATAAAACCAGGAGGGTTTTGTGCCTGGAGACGCATTTTTGAAACAATAGAATTTGAATTCGAAATCGTAAGATTCGCATACGAATTTCTAAATTCACTATTTTTGAATATTCATTCCGTGAATTCTGCAACGAGTGGTCCTACCTACTCGTTTCTGATTTCTACTAGTAGAATATACGTTCCGTTTTACATGCGATTCATCGCCGGTTTTTGTATACCATGTTATTGCGTATCGGATTATATTTTCTCTGCATGTAATGGTTTTTAATAAAGAATTTGTTTTAATGACAATACTGAATTCGAGTGATCCGAAAATCTTTAAAATTGGAAACTGTAAAAAATAATTTCGCACGTGATTTGTATTCGTGTTCGAATTCAATATTCATTTCTAATGATTCAAGAATACGTCTCTTGATCGCATTCTAGGCATGTCAGTTGCCCATCCCATCGAACAAAGAGTGCACTAAAATAACTCCCACCCAGATGCGCAAAGAGTTTGCATCTATCGTGGTGGACTGCTGTGACAGGGAATCAGTTAGGACGGGGGGGGGGGGGGTGTTATGATTAGTATAGAATCAACGAATCAGTTTTCTTAATGCTATATGTAGAATCGGCTTTTTAGGACATGATTGAGAAAAGACTGGGGCTGCACAAGTTTCTAGTTGGCAGCAAGGGACGCAGAAGTGCCAAATACGCAAAAAATTTGGAGTGAGAAAAGTGTTGCTCATTTTTTTAATTTTGCTCCTTTTAAGAATGCCAATTGACTTTTTATAATTATGTGATGTGGATTATCAAATCAAGTGTTTTATCGGGTTGAAACAAATAAAGTAAAAGCTCTTTTAATTCTACTTCATAATCAGATTCTTTATTCAGGAAAAATGACAGTGGTGGTAGTTTTATCATCATCATATAACAGCTCATATAGGTACCCTAAGTTAGGGTGTTTAGGCCTTATTCAAGCACGCTGGCTCATTGCGGATTGGTCGACTTCACATACACCTTTGAATTTCTTCGCAGATGTATGCAGGTCGCCTCACGATGTTTTCCTTCACCAAAAGGGCATCGGACAATGTACATTTAATATGAATATCAGAAAAATATCAAATCGATAAATATATATATAACTAGCTGTACCCCGCATTTGCTAGGAACCCTCACGGGTGTCCCCATAACATCCTACCAAAGTTTCATTACAGTCTGATGAATGGTTTCGGAACGCATAGAGGACAAACAAACATAGTTATACATTGATTATTATTTATATAGATATTTAAGCCCTTTATTAGGAATCCACATACCTTAGCCATTATGGATCACAGCAAAATGCTTTTTTATAGTGCCTTGATCATTCCATGATTGGTTATAATCATATTTCTTGCTTAAATATGGCAGTGTGCACCATACTGACAGATGCACTTTGAAGAGCTAGGTCACCTTCAGACTTGTAAACTGGTCTAGATTTAGATCCATTATTATCAATCGAAGAACGATGTATTAAAACACTTTTATATTTTTATTTATGATTTATCAACAATTGTCAGCTCGGCGTCTTGTTGTGAGCCAAAATATTGCATGCCCCACGAATTTTGCTTTTAGTAGTGATGATTGAAATAGAATCATAGCATATTGGGTTTACTACTTGTGTCATTACATTTCAGCAGTTTAGCAGTTTTGCTTTTGGTGCATCAAATGATATCATTGGCTTTTTTAGAAATAATCTTAATTTAGGCATAATGCTGTTATTTTTACGGATGTAAACCTCGAAACGCCCAAGCTAATACTAGATTCATAACCTTAAGAACAGATTCCTACACCTATACCAGTATTCATTTTAGATCCGTCTGTGTACCTGACTCTGTGTCATTCGTTTCTTCCACTCCTCTCTAGTTGAGATCTGAATATTGATTGGTCTATGTACTTAGTACACTCCTGTCGCCGACAATTTCCAAAAAACAATCCCCTTCTTCTGTGCCTAAAACTGTCTCGTTTGGGGCTTGGTTACATTCCATAGTTCCGAAATGTATTACCTGTAGAACTCTTTCCTTGCTTCGTATGACAATGTGTGTAAGATCTTAAAATCTTTCTTTAGCTGCCGTTGTTAAGATAGGTTACTTAATATTTATAGAGGTCTCGGCACTATGTGGTATGTAAGCAAGCAAGTATGTCCTTTCAATCCAGTATGTTTCATATGGAAAGCAGTAAAGTTACGCTCTGCAATATCACACTGAGAAACCGCGTCTCTGGTGAACTTTAACTATTGCGAGCAGGAGGAACGTGTATAAAAAAATCTCGTAATAAAATACAGTCGGCTGCAAAATTGCGACGTGTGATATCCCTTGTGGTATTTCACATCAGTAAATAAACTTACCTTCTGTATTCGGAGCTGGAAATGCGATATGCTCGGGTTGTGTGAACGGCCGCACTTGGTTTTGTTTTGCTTATCCTAACAAATATTCTAGACCTACATAAACCAGACTATGTTTCATAGTCTTATGTTAGTGTCGGACCCACGTAATCTCACACTAACGTATTGTTGCCGGTGACCTAAAACTTCTATTCAGCTCGATAGTAAAAAATTAAAAATAATTTTGATATTAATCAATAACAACAAAATATTACAGTTTCAACCCTACAGCATTTTTCACATGGAGTTTTTAGGGTTCGGTCAATTAAATCGATATAAAATTGAAATAAAAAATACTAACTTACAAATACTATACAATGCAAAAACATACCAAATTCCGCTCACTAAATAGTTTTAGGTAACGGTTTAGGTAACGGTGTTGAAGAAAAGAAGAAACCTTTTGCTTTTGTGAAAAATCTTTGAGCAATCGTTTTGTCTCACTCATTGACTTTCGTCAATGGTCTCAGTCATTTGTTTCAAATCGTCAGAAACAAAACTATAACCTTAATATTTATGAACTATAAACTTTTTATACTCGCTCAGCGTTAAGCGTATTTACTTATCAAGTGACGCTCTAAAAATCAATATAAAAATATTATATCACTGCGAACATTAAACTTTAATTGTATCATACAGCCATATTGTTTTCGTTAAGTGGATATATTTTATTTGCGAAATTTCTTTTTATTAATTTCAAATAAACATTTTTGATACGATATAATCAAAATTGCGTCGATGGCGTAGTGCGTAAGGCCGTCGCCTTCCAATCGGGAGGTAGCGGTTTGAACCCCGCCATGTACCAATGTATTTTCAAATTTTGAATTCATATGTACGCTTTTACGGTGAAGGAAAACATCGTGAGGAAACCTGCACACACCTGTGAAGAAATAATTTCTTTACAGGTTGTGTGTGAAGTCGACCAACCCGCACTTGGCCAGCGTGGTTGACTAAGGCCTGATCGCCCTAGTTTAGGGTAGGCTCGAGCCCCTCGGTGGGGACGTATATGAGCTGTTGATGATGATAATCAAAAAACATGTCTGTATGATAAATTAGAGTTTAATCTTCGCACTGATATAATATAAAAGGGCTGCAGTAATATGACTGTACAAAGGTAACATAATAATTAATAAAGATCTACGAGTAATAATTAATATAGATAAAGAAAAATCTCCCACGAGCATCTCTGACCTTAAATAATAACCTCTATCATTTTAATAACCCTTTACACAGTCAATTACCCTATAACGATCCCGCAAGCCTTCGTATGACCGCAAGATACATGGGCCAGTGTATTCAGCTAAATTATGTTTGCGCGATCTCAAAGATCAACAAAACTTCTATCAAACAGGGGTTGTTATTTACTTGCTTGTTCTCGACATAGTTTCAAAGGCTTGAAAGATAATAAATAATACATACCTACCTGCTTTATGAATAAATATGGCAAGGATACGACTACACCGGCTAAAAGAGGAACTTAATACTGGTTTTCTTTGACGTGAACAAGCCCATTTTTATACGAAAGCAAATTCAGATTCCTGAAACACAGATTTGGGCTCTTCTCGTGTATTTACTTATATTGGATGTTTGTATATGGCACTCAATGGTGGTAAAAGGTGAAAAGAATCTTGGACGTTTTTTTTATAATGACAAATATTTCACATTGTCTGTCTCAAGCTTGTCCAAGTATGAGGGGAAGTTCGTTATTTATAAAATTACCGGAGGGAGACTCTGTATCAGGGTCGTCTGCATGGATACCTTCGTCTTACCTATTTCTGCCGCAAAGCAGCAGTGCTTGCATTCTTGTATTCTGGTTTGAAGGGTAAAACATGGCAGTGAAATTACTGGATACCGTGACTCTACATCTTATGTCACAAGTTGGCAACGTACACTGTGGCTCTTGTGGGGGTTGCAGTTTTGCTGCGAATCTCACAGGAGCCACATGTATTATAGGTGACTGTTACCACTTACCATCAGGTGGCCAGTTTGCTTGTTTGTCAACTCAGTTGCAATAAAAAAAAACACAAGATAAAGCACACATACGTAGAGCGAAAACCAAACGACTAATACTTATGTTCTTGTATGTATGAAATTAACAATCATCCATCATGACCGCCTCCGTGGTCTAGCGGTTAACACTACCGAGTGTTGATAAGGAGGTCCGGGGTTTGATTCCCTATAGGGGCAGAAATTTTTCTGATCGGTTTAGTTGATGGTAGGGCTTCTGAGCCCGCCTGGCTAGCAACCACTGTCTTATCTAAGTTTGTCGCCATAATAACAATATTAATAGCACTGTTGTGTTTCGATAATTAAAGGTAAGATAGCCAGTTCCTCGGTTGTTGAGGAGTCTAGGTGAAGCTCGCTTCCACCATCGCCCTTATCATCACGTACCATCAGGTGAGACAAAGGCAAAGAGCTTCCCCGTCGTTTCTACTACTACTACCACTTCTTATGGCCGGTATACACTTTGTTTAGTCAAGTGCTTAGTGTTTAGTAGACTGTTTAGTGTTAAGTGATTAGTAGGTGCTGTCCATACACTGTTTAGTAAACAGTGTTTAGTTTATTTGTTCATTATATGGACTTAACACTAAACAGATCTGTCCAGACGTGTTTAGTGAGTGTTTAGTGTTAAGTGAGGGGTGAAGGCGGGAGAGCGGGAGGGGCGACTCGCAGAAAAAATAGAACGCGTTCCTATTCGCTAAACACTAAACACTAAACACTTAACACTAAACAGAAGCTGTCCGAACGTGTTTTTTACTAAACACTTAACACTAAACAAGCCACTCGCACTAAACACTAAACAATGTGTGTACCGGCCATTACTAGAAGTAAACTAGATAGATAGAGACTGTGACGTTGGATAGCTGCGGCCTGTGAAATCTTACATGAAAATCTATTTAATGAAAATCAATTAAATGTAGCAATCTCTTCCACGCTTAGATATATTTTGGATATATTTTGACATTATCAAAGAGCTGAAAATGTTTACATCATAAAACTTTTCATTTCAAAAAAGATTAGTATAAGCTAGCCGAATAGTTAGATTAACTATACAAACAACGACAACTATAGTACCTACCAGGAGTGCATAACGTAAAGCACTTATAAAACAAGCTGACAAATATTTGACAACACCTGATCTCCAAAGCTTCACGCTTCACCAGTGAGAAAGCACCCTAACACCCTCTCTAAAGCTACACTCTGTAATAGTTCTCGGAAATTGTTCTGCAGTGCCCATACGTAACAGCTCTGCGACCGCGTACTTTGAAAAGGGTCTGAAACGTATTTATATGTAAATGTTGTCGAATCACCAACAGTTTTGTTCCTAATCAATATCGTTTCTTTCCGTTGATAAACTTCGTTGAAATGAGATAGTTCAATATCTATCCATCTATACAAATAAATAAAATTGAAGAAAATTGTTTGTAATGAATGTATATCGGGTACCAATAACAAAAACACAATTTGAAATGTTTTTGTCTGTCTGTCTGTTTGTTCCGGCTAATCTCCGGAACGACTGGACCGATTTTGACGGAACTTTCACTAATAGATAGCTAATATATAACGTAGGCTACTTTTTATCAACTTCAACAAAAGTTACTATTCCACGCGGACGAAGTCGCGGGCACAGCTAGTTACAGAATAAAGCACACCTCATAATTAATGTCATACATATAATTGTTAGAACTTATCATCGTTAATACCATTGTTGCTACGTAGACAACCATAAGTCGGATGGTGGTAGCAAAATCGACTCCAAAATCCTACCACTAAAAATAGAATCTAGCCAAAATATGGTCGACTAGCTTTTGCCCGCGTCTTCGTCGGTGTGGAATTTGTAATTTGGGTAGCAAATTTTTTATCCGATCTGCTTATATCCTTTCCCACAACTCAAACTATCTCCACACCGAATTTCATCTAAATCGGTTCAGTGGTTATTGATTCCCCATACAAACTTCCACCCCCCTTTTTACCACCTTTAAGGATGATTTCTGCAATAAAAACTATCATATGTCCCGGGACACCAGATTTCATCTAAATCGATTCAGCGGTTTAAGCGTGAAGTGGTAACAGACAGACAGCATTTATAATATTAGTAAGTAAGTATGGATATATGCATGAAGCTTCAGTCACATTAACCAACCATTGCTTCAATAAAAGACTAAAATGACGCGGAGGACGTTCACCGCGTTCTGTGGAAGTGTCCGCTGTATGAGGGCCTCCATGAAAGACTGTGGACCTGGTGGACGAGATATTCGACAAAAGGGTGGGACCGGTTACTATGTGGAACTATTACTGTAGTTTGTTCTGAGGCGAACTTCATAAGGCTGCAAGAATTCGCGCACCAATCGCATAAGAGGCGGAGTAGGTTAGAGTTGAGGTGAGTTTTATGAGTATTTTTTTTCTATCGCCAGAATTTTTTTAGAAATGAAAGAACCTATAAACATCCATATCGTGTATTTAAAATTTGTATAATTTGTTGTTTTGTATACAAAAATATAACAGATAAAAGTAAATTAATTTAATTTGCTTCTCAAAGTACAAAACAAAAGATCAATAGAATTGATTATACACATACAAGGGTGCCTTCAATATATTTGAATGATTCGCCAGTTCAGGTTGTAAAACAATTTCGGTATTTAGGTCCTTAAATGGTCTAAGTTTGGGTCCTTGGGTCACATGCTTTCCGAAAACATGGATGACGGCCTGGATATGGAGAGAGAGCGCAGAGCACTGGCGGTTCGCTGCAACATGTTGGCACGTAGATTTGCCAAGTGCTCGAGGGATGTTAAAGTCACTCTCTTTAATGCATACTGTACATGCATGTATACTTGTCAGCTATGGCTGAAGTATTCGAGAAAGTCGTTTGGTATCCTTCGAGTACAGTACAATAATGCCTTTCGGGTTATGATGAAGTTGCCGACATGGTGCAGTGCTTCCGCCATGTTTGCTGAAGCTGGCGTTCCAGACTTTTTCGCCGTGCTCCGAACACGTATTGCTTCATTCTGGCGGAGGGTGTGTGACTCAGATAACGAATTGTTATGTGTCGTCAAATCCGATCTTTATCGAAATCGATTCCTAAATCATTGGCTACTCACACACCGAAGTGCCAATAGAAAATAGATGCGTTTTCATTCCATTTTTATTAAAATATCCTTTGCTTTTTATATTATTTTAATTTTTGTTTGTATATGGGTTTTTTTATGCCTGAAATAAAGATTTATTATTTATTATTATTATTATTTATTATAATTACGAGTATTAATTTGTAATGTAGATATTAGAGAAGGGCCGTTATGTGTGTCATGGCTCGGGCCTTAATCAATCTTGGTATCTTTTGCTAATGACGTGGCGGCGGCACACTGTGTCTAATTATGGATTTATCCGCTAAATTTATATTTGTTTTCGTGTATTATACATTATCGCGTGTATCGATTTTCAACATTACTTTTTTTTTAAAGTTTGTTTCCTATTTGGATTCGCTATTTAAGCCTTATTGGATGTCCTATTGGTTTTGTACCTACTAATAATAAATTTACAGCCGATTCGAAACTACTAGTCGTTGCGATCGGCCAATAGGAGCGTATATAATTGACTTACAATTCTCCGATGACGTGATTATGTAGCGCTCTGATTGGTCGAACGCAACGGCTTTCCTCCGATTCAGCGGTAGTTCATTAGCAGGATTGACCCGCTGGAGTTTAAAAACGAGATTCCTGGTCTAAAAACACATAGATTAGTTGCAATAACGAAAAATTATATAGACACAATACAAATTTAAGAAATATTTCTATGTTTACAATTAAACACAGGTACAATTTTACCAGAGGGAGAGTCGTCGGCGCTGTTACATCTATCTTACCTACTTCTGCCGTTAAGGCGCATAGTGCTCCCAATGACCTTGCGTCGATCGTCCCGCACTGATTACATATGAGTGAGTGAGTGAGAGCGACGGGAATATTTAAGCAAACCTTTACGCGTAAGATGAATTATTTCAATAAAAAATTAATAAAGGCGAATAAGAAAAATCTAAAAAGACCATCCCCTAGAATATTGTTCACTTTATTTATTGAAATCGAAAGTATATGATTACACCTAATATTTACGAAGCGATTAGGTTTACAGTTTTAAAATCGAGGCATGTTTGGGTCACATTTTAACCAAGTTTTAATTCATTTATCAAAAAATTAAGAAGACCATCCTCTAAAGAATGCGTTGAATAATAACATATCTTTTTTAAAGATTTTTTTATTTAATATTTATGAAGAGAATCGGTTTTTTATGCAGTGATTTTTTATGATTGACGTTACTATGCGCCTTAAGCAGCGGTGCTTGTATTGCTTTGTCCCGATTTGAAGGGAAAAACATCCAGTGAAGTTACCCGGCACTTACTGTGACTTGCCATCTTACGTCACAAAGTAGGCAACGTATATTGAGCTCCTTGCATGGGTTGTAGGTATGTCATTCTTACAAGAACCACGTGTACTAAGGCAACTATAGCCACTTACCATCAGGTAGGCAGTCTGCTTGTTGGCCAACTTCATCATCACAGCTCATATACGTTCCCAACGAGGGGCTACCCTAAGTTAGGGTGTTTAGGCCTTAGTCAAATACGCTGGCTCAGTGCGGATTGATCGACTTCACATACACTTTTTGAATTTCTTCGCAGAGTATGCAGTTACTTCACGATGTTTTCCTTCACCGTATAGGAGTGTCGGCTAATACTCATATAAGTATGAAATTCGAAAAACGAAAACCACATTGGTGTATCGCAGGATCGAACCACGGACCTCCCGATTAGAAGACCAGTGCCGAATCCACAGCGCCAACGACTTTAGTTGTATTAAAAAATTACATTTAAAATTTGTCAAGTAATTCAGGTCACAAACGGGGTCGTAGGGTCGTAAATCTTCATGCACTGAAACCGAATAGTAACGAGCAATAAGGGAATAAGCTAAGTGCAATATGTTACAGTTACTACGAATACTTGGTGGCTTTCACGCCACTCACGGGCGTCGTTAAGGCGACATCGTACTTTGACCTTTTTACTGGTGGTGAAGTGTAGTTTGTAAAATATTTAGTAGGTACCACTAAGTATATATTATACAAAGTACTTTGACCTGATAGCAGGAATTTTAGAATCACGTCACTGCCAGCACCACAGTGAAGCGTTTGATCGCAGCAGACATTATGTTTTTGCTAATTCGACGAAAACTAATGCACAATTAAGTCGAGAAACAATTCGTTTTTAAATTTTTTGTCACAGGCAAAACAATTATATAAATTCATCGAAGATATTGGTGACCCGCAATACTTTGAAAGGTTGCAACATCTTTATCAATTCTGATTAAATTTTTTGATTCCAATGAGACTGTTGAAATATACGTTTTTTGCGGCATAAACGGCCGCATCTTTTTTATGTCAACATAGAAGTTTGATTTTTTTACAGCTTCAAGGGACTGTAGACCTAAGTGAGTATATGGTTTAAATTTCAACTCGATACCTCGAAGCGATTCCGAGATAAAGGGTCTTGCTTGACAGACAGACGGACGGACAACAAAGTGATCCTATAAGGGTTTCGTTTTTCCTTTTGAGGTACGGAACCCTAAAAAGGAAGTAATAAGGATTGCAAATATTATTAAAAAGAGTTGACGTATGCGACCGTTGTTACTGAACTCACTTAGTAAAGAGAATTAATAGCTACATGAACCCATCGGCGGACGGAAATTCGATTATACAGTTCCAACTTTCAAACCCACCCTAACACCGTCACGTAACTGTGTAATGGAAACAATAATGGAGTTTTTAAGTTTTCTACAGCATCTTCTCTCTTGCCATTTTCATTGAAATTGATATCTCATCATCATCATCATTGCAGCCAACAGACGCCCACTGCTTGACATAGGCCTCCCCCAAGGATCTCCACACCGATGGGTCTTGCGCCTCCCGCATCCAGCGGCTTCCCGCGACCTTCACCAGATCGTCGGTCCACCTTGTAGGGGGCATACCAACCTGCATCTCCCGGTACGCGGCCACCACTCGAGGACCTTTCCGCCTCAACGGCCGTCAGTCCTACGAGCGATGTGTCCTGCCCACTGCCAATTAAGTTTTGCAATTGTTTGGGCTATGTCGGTAACTCTAGTTTTTTTTCGGATCTCATCATTTCTAATGTGATCACGTAGAGAAATCCCGAGCATAGCCTTCTCCATTGCCCTTTGAGTGACTTTGAGCCTTCTTATTCAAATTCAAAAATCTTTATTCAACATAGGCCTTTACATGCACTTATTGACGTCAAAACAAAGCAACACATTCTAATTTAAAGGAAACAAATTAACCTTGTATGTGCATACATCCTGAATATAATCAGGGTGTCTGCAAATACAAGTAGGAATGAAAAAAAAATTGATTCTACACCTGTTCGGAAATTGGGAGACCTTCTCGAAAAGAACAGGCAAGAAACTCGAAAGGTCAAATTTTTATCTCCTCTTTTAAATCGCCATTTACAATTTTGGTTTTGTTACATAGTCATTGAAAGTTATAAAATACATTCAGTAAGTATGCTTACATACACTTAAAATGTCAGAAAAATATGATAAGCTTAACACTAAGCATTATACAATAAATTATGTTGTTACCAAACATGACATCTGATAACTTAGTCTAGCTAATTCCATATTGCGTGGTCACTTAAATAAGCACTCACTTTGTAATAACCTTTGTTCATGAGAATCTTTTTAACGTGAACTTTAAATTTATGAATGGGTAAATCGGTGATACTTTGTGGAAGCTTATTATAAAAAGCTACACAGCTCCCTAGAAATGAGCCACTAGTTTTATGAAGCCTGTAAGTTGCAACGGCAAGCTTATTTTTATTTCTTGTGTTTTTATTATGGAAATCACTATTTTATCGAATGTAGCATAATGCTTGTGTACATAAACTGAATTGTCATAAATATACTGACCGGCTAAAGTTAAGATATTAATTTCTTTGAACAATTCTCTAAGTGAGTCCCTAGTCCCGTAAATTATAAATGGCGCGAATTGCTCTCTTCTGTAACACAAAAACTCTTTCAATATGAGCCGCCGAACCCCATAACAATAATCCATATGACATAATACTATGAAAATAACTGAAATAGATTAATCTCGCCGTTTCAACATTAGTTAAAAGCCTGATTTTCTTTACTGCGTACGCCGCCGAACTTAGTTTGCCAGCCAAGGATTCAATATGCGAGTCCCATTGTAACCGTGAATCTAAAGTAATGCCTAAAAATTTCGTGTTATTTACAAGGTCAACTACATCCTTATTCATATTTAAGTGGGTATCAATCTGCCTTACATTTGGCAAAGAGAATTTAATGCATTTTTTTTTCTTAGAATTCAATGACAAATTATTAGTTGTAAACCAGAACAGAACTATAGAGAGAGCATTATTTACATCGTCAAAACATTGTTTTCCTCGGTCAACCTTAAACAATAATGATGTGTCATCTGCAAATAATACAGTCTCACATAAGTCTTTAATGTAATAAGGCAGGTCATTAATATAAATTAAAAAGAGTAATGGACCCAATATTGATCCCTGGGGTACCCCCATAAGAATAGGTGCACTGGCAAACTCCGATTTATTAACGACAACTCTCTGCAATCTGTCATATGATTTAATAAGACTTACTGCTTCATTTGAAAAACCATAATGTTTAAGTTTATGAATAAGCGTTTCATGACTTACACAGTCAAATGCTTTGGAGAGATCGCAAGAACTCCAATTACATCCTGCTTGCCCTCCCAAGCATCAAAAATATGTTTAGGAAGTGCTATTCCGGCGTCAGTAGTGGATTTTCCTTTGGTGAAGCCAAACTGTTTGCCATGTAGTAATTTATTTGTTAATAAATGACTTAATATCTGGTTATACATGATTTTTCAAAAATTTTACTTAATATTGGTAATATTGAAATAGGTCTAAAATTTGAGGGATCTTTTTTATCTCCAGATTTAAACAAAGGTATTAATTTGCTGTATTTCATTAGATCAGGAAATATGCCCTCATCAACACAAGTATTAAAAATTAGCGCTAACTGAGAAGCTATTTCATTTATAATAGACTGAATTATGTGAGTCGAGATGCCCCAAAGATCTTTTTCTTGCTAAGCAAACGGAAAGTTTTCAAGATAGTGATCGAATCAACATGGCTAAATTTCAAAGTTTCGCTGCACTTATCTACACTTGACTTTCCAGGAGGGTGACCGCCACATTGGAAGATGAATTTAGATTATTGGTAGTTATAAAAGGAATTTCAGAAAAGTAATCAACAAAAGCTTTGGCAACTTCATTGTCCGACTTAATAATGTTATTGTTTATTTCTAACGAGAATGAGTTTCCAGAACATTTTACTTTCCCGGTTTCTTGATTTATAATATCCCATGTTGTCTTAATTTTATTTTTCGACATATTTATTTTATTAAATATGTATAGAGATTTAGCAGCCAAACAAGCATTTTTAAAAGTTTTCGAGTATTTTTTAACACAATTTAAAAAAACAGGATCAGCGGAATTTGCTTTTTGTGAATAAAGTTCATATAACTTTCTCCTACTCTTATAGATACCTGATGTAGCCCAGTCACTAAATTTCGTCTTTTTTTCGTTTGATTTAATTACCTTTTGTGGAAATATATTGTTACTTTCAGTTTTCACTAAATTAAATAAATTATTGTATAAAACATTGGCATCTTTATTTATGGTCGGCAGAGATGTAATTTGAGATGTTATTTTCCTTTTAAATTTTCTTAAACTACTACTAACTAATTATGAGACCCATTGTAAGCGGCTACGTCTCAGTTCCGTATGTCATCACTGGCAACACTGGCAATTGGTATCTACCGACCAATTATCTACACTCATCATCACACCTCATATGTGGGGACGTATATGAGCTGTGATGATGAGTGTAGTGGTGGGTGGGGAGGAGGAGCTCGAGCCTACCCTCAGTTTCGGTGTTTAGGCCTTAGTCGATCACGCTGGCCCAGTGCGGGTTGGTGGACTTCTTGAATTTCTTCGCAGATGAATGCAGGTTGCCTCACTATGTTTTCCTTCACCGACTTTCGAGATCGAGATCAATGAGTAGTCTCACTCAACCACTGAATAACAAAGGCAGTTAAAATATTAATAACTCATTGTGAAATTAAGTCGTCATATTACTCATCATTCAATTTAAATACATAATCATATTTAATTTCCACACGGGAACTGTTACATAATGTTACATAGGAGACAAGGTGACAGTGCCCAGAAATAAGAATATCATTTTTCAAATTGAGTTGGTCCTAACAAGCGAAGAAAGGGAAAACACAAAGTTTTCCCGCATTTTATTAATGGGCGCAATGTACAAAATTTTACGCGACGACGCTTTAAGCGACAAAAAATGTCTGAAAAGAGGTGTATCTTGTTTGATAAGTTTGTTGTTAAATAAAAAAACCGCCAAGTGCGAGTTGGACTCGTGCACCGGGGGATCCGTACAAACTTATATGTATTATGTCCTTAACTGTCCATGTGCAATCACAAAAAAAGATCGCCAATAGTCCATACATTTTTGCCCATGTGGGTACCTTGAAGTACATGTGTACCAAAATGTAGAGAAAAATTCAAGGATTTCGAAAAATATATTATTTCCTTTATTTATTTAAATAAAACTACAATAAATAAATGTGCTCAATTGACTTCTACAAAACCTATAGTGTTTACGAAAAAAATATTTACTTAATTTTTGTTTAAGTTTTAATATTATATTGTGCACTTATACAAAAAAATATACATATCTTAATGAGTTAACAACAATCAAAATTAAAAAATAATAATGTTTTAACTTGCAAATCAACTGTCTTTACGCAAGTAACAAAACGCCACAAAATGTTAAAATACGATACAATCGTTAATTAGTTCCATCCAAACTGCATAGATGGCATAGCTTGTGTTAAACGGGAATGTTATAAATTATTGACTCATTTTGTTGAAATAAAATCGTAAGTAATTACTCAATGCTTTAGTTTAAAATAAAATATTGTTTTCGAACTAAATTCGATAACTATTTAAAATAAAATAATGAAATTCAAAATCGAGTCTGCTGCAAAAGCACATCCAGTGATTATTAGTTTACCCCGTCATAAAAATTCAAAAACCCGATAATAGATCGCAGCAATTTATATTGTTATACATAAATTATATTATACATTATATAAAGCATATGTAATCTGTGGTTATAGGGTTTAAGACGGCGTATTTTCTTACAAATAAAAAAGGATTTTAAATAGTTTCCAAATAACCAGAAAAAATAGGGTTGATATTATTCAGGGTAGGTATTATAAAGTATTTATTTCCATACAGTGTACCTCAGTACATTGATTGGGCAGGTTTTGGAGACCTTCTTTGCGAAAATATGCATAAACGGTCATATATTTCGATCGCATTGACTTACAAGTATGATTTTTCACAACTGAAAGAGACCACAGACCCAAATATTTGATATGAATATCAGTTTGATATCATTGCGCGGTCCCTAGAAAAAAGGCCTTGACAAACAGACGGACAACAAAGTGATCCCATAAGGACTCCGTTTTTTCCATTAGAGGTACGGAACCCTAAAAAAAGATAGATAGATTATTTTATTTATTTAGTCTACATAGACAATTATATATACTTTTAAAAAAAGCAAATCTCCTAGAGAAGAAAAGACAAGTATACTAAACGAAGCTAGGACAGGAACCACAGATCTGTCCGCCACGCAAAATTATTATTCTTATCCCACGCTGTGAACCCAAAAGCTGAAAGAAAAAAATATTACCTTAGCGTTGATACTTCGTGTTCTTATTCATTGTTTAAGCTGAGTTGGACAAACTTTTAAAAGCGAGAGATTTGGGTAGCGGGACGTTTTTTTGACACCCATACTTTGAAGTGATCGGACGCCCACGGGCCCCAAAATTTTGTCGGACAAGGTCTGGACAAGGTAAATGACTTTGTAGCGATGAACAAAGTTTTTATTTATTTATTCATTATGTACGATCGTGTACAAAGGCGGACTTAATGCCTGTGGCATTATCTGCCAACCAACCTTTGGGCGATGCAGAGAATCCAGAGGTAGGCGTACCAAAACCAAGAGTTGAGCAACATTACCTACTAAGCTACCTATATAAATATTTAAAATAAATATATACCTATCTAAATGTAAATAAATGCATACATACATAAATATACATATAAGCAATATTGAAAACTTAATAGAAAATAAAAGATATACTCGTAAAAGCCTATTCTACTGAAAGCAGTCTTACGCCTTAGCCACTGATGTTTGCTATACGTATCAAATATAATAGTTGATAGTATTCCTAAAATAAATAAATAAAGGTTACTTTTTTGTTTAATATGGCTAAAATGTCTAACTTGGCGAAATTCGGGCGAGCATCAAGAAAAATATTATGTCACTGCTAATTGCTTATTAAGATATATGCCGACTGATAGGTATTAAATTAAAATTATTTATAGTATCAATTGACGTAAATGATTCCGCAAAGTCAAATTTATTTTTTATATACATAATCCCTTCATGTTTACTTAAATGAGCTTACATCGTTTCGTGTACAGTAGCGCGGTGTAAGCGGAAATTAGAGTATCAGCCACAGAACACAGAAAGAGGTTAGAAGGGCTATGTGGGCGGGGCACGCGTAGCCACAACTATGACTAAATGCTCATACTTGTGGCCCCGCAACGCGAACGCGTTGTTTAATCACTGACGGACAACTACAGTGAGTGTATCGTGAAGCGCGGCGCTATAAATATAAAAAAATGCCTTCTTGTGCTATAATTACTTGTAAAACAAGAAGTCAGGTGTCAAGTGTAGCTAAAGAAGGAATTTCTTTTCATCGGTAAGTAGTAAATTAATCATAATGACCATATTCCATAGATCATAATGTCAAAATCCACCAAAACTGATCATAACGATAAGTTACATAATATTTTTCTAAAAAATATACATTACCGGCAATGTACGCCCGCGAATTTTGCCATATTACTTAGAGCGCGTAATGTAGTACACTGCTTTCGGTAGTGACGCATTTGGCTTAATGAGCATTAACGCAGTAGTCGCAGTACAAGGGATAGTGCCGTGCTAATCAAAAAACGCACGCATTACATTTTATCGATAAATGTATATTTTAAAATATTTGTATAAAGTAAAAATAACATATTATTTGTCACTTAAAATGCCATAATAATAATTATTACTTATCGATAATACAGAATGTTTGGCGAAGCTAACACCTACCCTTTCTAACATCCTATTCATATAAGTACGGCGATGTAATCAAAGATTAAAATTGTAAAATTAATTTCAATTTTCACGATACAATTAGTTCGATTAGTAAAAAAATTATGGGCATTCTAAACTAATTTTACAACTTAGAATTTTTAATATCACCATAATATTTATATGACTATTTTAGCATAGGTAGGTGGCCATTCAAGACATGAAGATTTGAGTACTTTAAAAAACAAATTTACAGGTAAATATTTACTTTACAAATATTTACTTCTCCATCCAACTAAAATATCCTAACAACTAAACTACCGCACGTCCGTTTGTCAGATTATCCATTCTAGTTTATGCTTTCAGACCGATGCATTATAGTAATATAGTTTTTCTTTTATTTTACGTCTAACCTACAACATTTTTGAGCTAAAAAGCTTTAATTTTGTTACATAGAAACAAAATATTACTTGCATATTATTAATTATAAACGTATAATGAAAGTAATAATTATCTTTTGGTTTTCTAAATATTTCAAATGGTTAAATTGCTGGCAATATTTAATATCGATAGCTATTAATCGGTGTCAATCACTAAAATAATGTTATTTGTACACGCGGCTCTGGACGTCAGTGAATTTCTGTGAATGAGGAGCCCAGTGAGCGTTGTGATTGGTTCAGCCCGATTTCGCGCGACTTTGCATGGGCGGTGCAAGGAAAAGAAGTGGGAGCAAAACTGGCGACAGCGGTTCCCGTACAAACGGTGCATGATTGCCTTTCTAACCTCTTTCTGTGTTCTGTGGTATCAGCTGATGTATATATTAATATGAACAGCCTGTATATAAGCATTAACCAACAGTTTCGTGCGTGGCAATACTAATATGTTTAACAAATTGTTCTTGCATTTCTGCGAGTATGCTTATACCTAAAGTGATAAAGGATCTGTGTATACTTTCAAAATGAATTATTTTAAATTTTGAAAATAAGTATTATATCCATTAATCCTGTTCTAAGATACTTACCTATAAGTTTATACAACAGAAAGAACAGAACATGTAACAGTAACAGAAATACCGCTCACCCTGAATGAAGTTAGTTCGGAATTGGGTTCTGGAATCGATTTCAATAAAAAAATCACAGAATGGACTTTGTTGAAAATCCACTGCGTTCCCTCTCAAATTACACTATTATTATTAAATAATGCAAAAGATTCTTAATAGGCATGCGGACTGGTTAGGAAAAGTGAAATCTTAATAGCCCGTCAGTTAGATAATAGGAGAACACCAGACACATATTTAATTTTGTTTCAAAAATGACAGTTCTATTTAGCAACCGAAGATAGAGAATAGGCCTGCTGAAACTTCTGATGAGTTTCAGAAGCAAATATGAAAAATTAATACACTGTACTTGACTGATTTCGAATGGGTTACCTTATGGGTTACACCGTCTACTACTCACTTAATGGGAGTGGATCCACCATTTCCAGGTACTTACTATTAAGACGGTAATGGGTCCATCTTCAGTTGGGTTAGTGCGTCAATAGTTTGCTTTGATCTATTGCGTTTCTAAAAACTTATACGTTTACATTTGTCTGTAGCGATCATGGTTTACAAGGTTATGTTGACAGAAATGGGGTAAGCCGTTATTTTTAGGAAAAATACAATTCATCTTATTGCTGCTACAGCCGCCAAAGGCCGCAACGCAACATGAACCAATCTTAACTTTATGTCTTGCGCCGCCACTTAATCGTATCACACACAAATAAATTTTGGTACAGCAATGCATTTTATTCATATTCTTACGCATATTCACTTTCAATTCTTTCAAAGACTACTTAAAAACTGATATAAAATCATAAAACGCCGGTAAGCTTAAACATATAAATTTCCTTTTTCTATGCCAATTTCGTCCACAAGGTTAAATTAAATAAAAGCTTAAACTCCTGCAGAATTGAAAACTAAAAGGAACGGAAAACATTTTCATTCCGAGAGGTCTGCGAAAAAATAGTTTTTGAATAATATTTTGCCACTCACAGAGCGACCGCGAACGCTGCCAAGCCGCACAGAAAAACAGATAACAAGAGCAGTTTAAATTCCTAGTTCCTGGCTTTAAGGCTGAGTTTATGATAGTTGGAAGTTCTTTGTGGTTTTTCCGAGATTTTCTCCTTTTAAAGCTGATTTGCATGAATCATGGTAGGTTAATGGGTTCAATGAGTTAAGGAGTTGCTTTGGTTACTAATACATTTTTTTTTTAATTGGACATATTGAGTAATAAATTATGTAGTAAGTAAGTAGCTGTGTCCGCGAACTGTTTCGCCTTAAAAGTTCAAAGAAAAAACGGTAATTCTACTTTCCCGCGGGAACTACTTACTTTTCTGGGATAATAAGTAGCCTATATGTTAACTCCTGTCGTAATCCGTCTACCTACAAAATTTCATCCAAATCCATTCAGTAGTTTTTGCATGAAAGAGTAACAAACATCCATACATATTGTGTGTATTCAGACAAACTTATTTAGGTTTAAGAGTACACAAAAATTGTAAAATATAATAAGTCGTAAATAATAATAATACAAACTTTCTCCTTTATAATATTAGTAAGGATTTGTTACACTGCCAGACACAGGGAATTGTAAAGATTTCTCCTCGCTAATAACATACTCGTATATACGTGACTATTTTACAGACAGTACACAAATTTACTTCCATGAAATCAGAATATTAATCGATACTTATACTATAAATGCGAAAGTGTGTATATTTTTTATAATTTTATTTTAATATCCCGAGCACACACACGCACACGCACATACACGCACACACACTCACACACACACATACACGCATTCACACATACACAACGTAATGTTATACTATTACCGTGGTAAGGGTGTTTAGGCCTTAGTCGACTATACTGGTCCAGTGCGAATTGATCGACTTCACATACACCTTTGAATTTCTTCGCTGATCTATGCAGGTTGTCTCTCGATGTTTTCCTTCACCGTAGGAGCGTCGGACAAATATACATATGAAAGTCGAAAAGTGAAAAACACATTGGTACATGGCAGGATCGAACCCCATCGGACCTGCTGATTAGAAGGTCAGTGCCGAGTCCACAGCGGCATCGACGCTCTTATCCAGCATAAAATGTTATTAAAGTTTTCACTCTAAACCAAGGCTTGTTGTACATGACGCCGCGCCGTCATCATCACCGCACTGAGGCGCTGCCTGCACCGAAACCGTGTGTATACCGCTTACTGCCGCTTACTACCGTAATGCCGACTTAGGTAATAAAGCAATAATCACAGCAGTAAACCACTGCCAAAGATGTTAATTCATAATGTGCTAAGTACATGAGTAACATTTTTTTTGTTAGACTTAACATCGCTGTGGTGACAGTGCTGCTCCAGTGCCACGTACGGTCAAGGAAATTAAATTCCGGAACCATTTCGTTGATATTGGTAGACACTGACAATGCATTAAGGTCGAAAATTTCAATAGATTTGAAAAATGACCAGAATTCATGTAATCATAGAAGAACTTCTTGTTGACTTTATATATTAATATAGGTACTAGCGCCTCGCCTCGGCTTTGCGCGGATCGGTTTATGAATGAATTAGATTTATATGTTACATAGTACTATACCTACCACTTGGAGAGTTTTTAATGTAATTTATTTCCTATTCTGCAAATATTTGAAATATAAGTGTAGTTATGTACACAACAACAAACTAAAATATTTCTCTGAATAAAATATTCAAAATTTCGCGTCACGTTGATGCGCGACTGCTTGAATTGATTTTTAGGGTTCCGTAAATCAATAGGAAAAAACGGAACCCTTACAGGATCACTTCGTTGTCTGTCTGTCTGTCTGTGCGTCTGTCTGTACGTCTCACTGTTAAGACTCTTTTTCTCGGGAACCCGTAAAGATATTAAGCTAAAATTTATATCAAACTATATAGCTGTGCCCGCGAACTACGTTTCGCCATTATAATTTAAAAAACACCCTTATCACTTAGGGGTATAAAAAATAGTTTAGGAACTATTTTCACACCTACCGAATATACACAAAAAAATCATAAAAATCGGTCAAGCCGTTTCGGAGGAGTTCGGTTACAAACACTGTGACACAAGAATATATTAGAAACTAGCTGTGCCCGCGGCTTCGTCCGCGTGGAATAGTAACTTTGTGTATTTGTGGATCTTGATAAAAAGTAGCCTTTATTATACCTTATATAATTAGTTATCTATTAGTGAAAGTCCAGTCAAAATCGGTCCAGCCGTTCCGGGGATTAGCGGGAAGAAACAGACAGACAGACAATTTTTTTTTTAATTGTTTTTTTGTTATTGGTACCCGATATACATTCATACCCATTTAGTAAAAACTTGTTTTTTTGACATTACAAACAGACACTTGAATTTTATTTATTTGTATAGATTTTGGACCTACGCGGTCTCTTACAGCTGTGAAAAAATTAAACTTGCAACTCAACGTGACCAAAAGATATGACATGTTATATGACAAAAGATAAGGCTACCAGCCCTATCTTTTGTCAGGCCTAGTGATTCTTTATTCTATTAGATAAAAAAGAACAGACAAGAACTATAAACGGAAGGCTAGAATGCAATACAAAATTAATTTACCACTCGGCACACTCTTACCGACCGAAAGCGTGTCGGTAGGTCTGTAGGCTTACTTTGAACGAATTCCGATCGATCGACATTGAGATTGTGATTTTTCGTACGCTTATTTAGCAACACTAACGACAAATTGAATCCTTATTTTGAGAAAATTAGATAGCACTGAGTTTGTTTCACTCGAAATCAGCACAATACGGATCCAATTTGGCGCCAGTGTGGAAAATCAAGCGTTAATAAAATCACAATTTCAATGTCGATCGATTGGATTTGGTTCGAGAGTAAGTCTACTGATGTCAAGCGAACCTAAGCCAGCCATTTACTCTTTCACAGAGAACAAAAGAGAATCACAGTCGACTAAAATTGCTCTCGAACATATCGCCATCAATATTCCCGTCACGGAGGCAGGTAAAGCATTACAAATATTTAATCTCCTGCCCGGACCAAGTTATTTCGTCTTACCTAGCGAACCACAAAGGGGCGTAGCGACGAAAGCCCATTTTATTGCTTCCATTCATTAGTTTAAGACCTTGTTTATGGATGAGATGGGCGCGTTCGCTTGTGCGTGAAATTTCATACCCACTTTATTTCAAACCAATTTGTAGGACAATTGTGTTTGCACATTTTACGTGTCAGAGATGGATCTGATGGGATATAGGGCTTTGGAATGACAGATAATGCTTTTCAGTTGTAACGAAAATGGCCTTACATGATTTCATAATTATGTTTGATATGTTTCTAGTTTAATGTTTTAGTTTCAAGTAGTTTATTAGCTTCACTAGTCTATTGTCATTACTACACATTAAGAATATTTATAAAGTAATTTCTAAGGTTCCGTACCTCGAAAGGAAAAAATGGAACCCTTATAGGATCACTTTGTTGTTCGTCCGTCTGTCTGTCTCTCAAGACCCTTTTTCTCAGGAACGCGTGAAGGTATCAAACTGAAATTTATATCAAATACTCAGGTACTGTCCTTTGGAGCTGTGAAAAAATCAAACTTCTAAGCCAACGCAATCAAAAAATACAGCCGTTTATGCCGCAAATTTCTGCAAATTTTCGACACTCGCAAGGGAATCAAAACCTACAGGGTACTTCCCGTGAACACAGAATCTTGAAATTTGGTACGAATAAGGTGTATGGCCATTAAATAAAGAATTTAAAAAAAAGTCTTATAGCACAGACAAAGGAAAAATTGCGAAAACCGTAAATTTTTTGTTACATCATATAATAAAAATATATGGGTTAACTTTTACTTATATACCTACAGGTTTGTACGGAACCCTCAGTGCGCGAGTCTGACTCGCACTTGGCCGGTTTTTACCTATATGTTAGAAAAATTTTTTTGGTCGAAACAGTCTCAAAAGTTTACCATAATAATATGCAATTCGCAATCTATCAATAACCGAACTCTTCCAACCGAACTACGCTTTAATGGCATTGTAGAGAAACACATTTTCCATTCACTAAGAGACTGTATTTTCTTCAATTTTCAGATTAGCTTTCTTCAAATCCCGTCTCATCTCGAGTAACTCGAAGCTGCGGCTGAAGATTTTCTGCTATTTAATTTCTGAGACATAAAATTAACACTGTGAATGCAAAATTATTTAAAGATGAGTATTTCTATGTCTTGGTGATACAGACTAAGATTCGTCGATTGGCCGCTTTATGGAATTTGAACTTTTCAAGTTAGATATGCCCAGCAAAGGGCATCAGATCAGATTATGGTTGAAATGATTAAGTGGTTAGAAATGATGATAATTTAACTGCTTTAGCTACGGACAAAGTGCAGTAGTGAAAAATTGAAAAAAAAAATATTTTAAAAGGATGGACCTTCTGAGTCCGCTCCTGAGGACTCTATCCTACGCGTTCCGCAAACACTGAAAACTAAGTTATTCTACAAAATTTCTCATAAACCGAGTACGTGTCGTTCTGTGGGGGAATATTAATAACATGCCTATATCACAATCTTCACTTTTATTTTATTGGCTTTGTTACTTTTCACCCTTGTTATTGCAGATATTGATACTGATCATGTCAAAATTTAATTTGGATTTACCTAATGCGGAACGCTGCCGGCCTAAAAGGTCTATTGTCTAATACAGAAGCATCTTCTAAGTAAAAAATATATTTATAAAGAAAAATTTATTGTCTACCTATTTTAATTTAGAAAATTTATAAGTATTTTTTCATTTCACCCAATAATTATCTCATTCTATGTATTTGTTCATGGCACTGGTACGAGAAACAGCCTGAAAATCAGCCTGAAATCTCCCGGAATTTTTCCATAATAGGTAAGTGGAAAACTTTTGCTTTTGTTCTTCTTTGAATATATTCGATAATAGCACTTTATGATATCATTGCAACAGGGTTCTGCAAACTAATTACCTACCTATGTCACTGTGACCGAAAACTAGAACTGTCATTTTTGAAAGAAACTTTATAAGCATTACTGCTATAATGAATGCCGCCATAACAAAACTAGTCACTAAACGAGTAATGTATATAAAGGTTATTTCAAAAATTAGCAACTTAGCAACAAAGTTAGCAAAGTTAGCAACCGAAGTAAGATATAATCAGGCGTATATGTAGGTCAGATACTATCCGAGTATGTACCGATGATGGGAATTCATAACAAGAAGATGCAGACAAAAAATCGTGAGGTGTCGATCTTTGAATAATTTGGCACTAATGTTAATAAATTCTTGGCATTCAGATGGGGGAATGGCAATATTTTTATCAATTGGCAAGCACATGTATTATGCTGACGAAATGAAATCAATTACGAATTCTATTAAACGCTTCCTTGAATATCGTTAGGCCACTCAGTAGAATGTTTTGTTGGCATCAAATGGATACAAGCGGGTTTTTGTTTTTTATTATTTGAATACGAATATAAGTGCTCTTTGATCTAGTTATTTACCAGGAGGTCAGAGGTTCGATTCCCAATGGGGGCAGAAGTTTTTCCGCTATGTTTCCTTCCCGCTGTCTCATTTACACCATTAACTTTCAAGACGACGTCTCCTTTTCAGTTTGTGCACTCCTATAATGTACACTTTCCGAAAGTACTTCTCTTATAATGACTATTGTCCAATCCCAGTTTGAGGAGCTTGTGTCGCATTGGCGCGTGCGCTCAGCAAACGATTGCTAAGGTTAAACAACGTTGGCTGTGGTTAGACCTGTGATGAGTGACCAAAATACGAAACATATCGAGCTCCTCCGTTTTCGGAATGCACATTAAATAGTGGGTCTTGCGTCTTACCTCGTCCCGGTCGTGGTGGCTAACTATCCCATCGGTCTATGCGCGTGAAGGAACAGAGAGTGCACTGCGTTTGCGCAGTCACTTGTGCACTATGGCTCGTATTAATAATTGCATTTCAAGAAAGAGTTCGATCTTGAGATTTTGTTTTTGACAGATGGTCCGTCCGTACATTTATTGTCAAAACACTTTCTTAAGATTGATCTCAACTTTGAGTTGCGTTTATTAATACGAGCCTATAATATCTTCCGCGCAGATGGGCAAGTCTCTGTTGAGTTTGGCCTCCGTGATAGAATATCGATTAGGGGAAGGCAATAAGTTCACATCCCAGTTCATCCACTGACCAAAAACTATTTTTCCGTTAATAATATTGTTGTGTGGATAATTGGAAATAGTTAAGATAGTCAGGTCCTCTGTTGTTGAGGAATCCAGGCGGAGCTCGTTTCCATGGGCCCTATCGTCATTTAACACCAAGTGAGGTGGAGACCAAAAGCTTCCCTTTTGTGTGTAGAATAAATCTGTTAGTTTTAAAATAATATTTAAAACTTTACGAGTATTTGAATTAGGTCCAAAAATTTTGCCAAAGAATTCATCCGTTCAGTTTAACCTAGACCTTAACTCATGTCACTCGGCAGGTATTTCTTAAAATCACATATAGATTAGTTCTTTTATACAGGATGTAAAAATAAATATTTATCAGATATAGTATTAAATATATCCTCCCGAACAAACATAAATTCCAAAAAACAAAAACCCACTTCAAAAGCACCAAAAAGTCATAAATAATATAAAAATACATATAACATCACAGTTTTATATTGAAGTTGGTGCCAAATTCTAAGTAACTACATTATTATTCTTATATTTTTTAAGACTTTCAAGGTGAACAATGCTTGGCACAGACTTCAATATAACACTGTGATGTTGTATGTATTCTTATATTATTACGATGTTTTGGTGTTTTTGTGTTGTTTGTAAATATGTTAGTAAAAGTGTTTTTGTAAAAAAAATCAATAATTTTGAAAATCGGCCCACATATGGCGGAGTAATCGGTGAACATACATAAAAAAGATACAGTCGAACATAGAACCTCCTCTTTTTTCGAAGTCGGTTAAAAAAGGAACATAAAATCGAATTGATAACCTCCTTCTTTTTGTGAAGTCGGTTAAAAATAGAGTACAATATTGTTGTTGCTTATTACTCATACAAATTGGTAGGTACTACAAACAAATTTGGGCTTCATAACAATATATTTTTATTTCTTTGTATATCTCCACTTAAAATAATTATGAAAAAAAATATTACGGTTCTCTTGTTCAAATTTGTATCTGATATATTTACCTCCACCCTGTACATACTTTACTATGTCTACGCATCGTTTGGAATCTGGACAGCTGCCAGTAGGAAGTTTACTGTCTCATTCCAAATACTCGCAGGGTCACTGGTTGCGTGTGTCGTTTGTAACCGACATTGTAATGCTTATGCAACTAATACTCGTATTTATACTAACATTGTTTACAAAACAAAATGAAACGAAAATCGAACAGAGTGAATACCCAAAGTGGATTTTTTTCAGAATTATAAAAGCTTTTTCATTGTAATAGGATGCTGACTAAAACTAAAGCGTTAAAATTAATGTTAGTAGGTCTGGGAAACCCCAAATTCCTTTGCTAAGTACTCGTAGGTGAAGAAGGAGTCAATTTTTTTTATGGGGAAATCTTAGTTATTTTGAAAATGGAATTGGCAATCGTTGGCTAATTGAAATACGTTGTGTATGGTAAGTGGTGTCGGTGCATTTTTAACGGCAGCCAATACGATCAATTTTATTGAAAATTTTGACCCTGTTTATAATTTTTCCCCCACCACCAGGAAATGGCAGCCATTTATAATTTTAATGTTAACCGAGTATCGACGTGTGTTAACTTCGCAATATCAGCCCCCTGTTCAAGTGCGAAAAAGATGAAAAGGTCTTATTTGATAGTTATAAAACACTAGGCAATCAATTTATAGAAAAAAATTGACAATATGGATTTGATTTTTGCATTAAGAAAAATAAGGTCGTTATCCTTTGTTTTTTAATCTATTATCTAAATAGTAAAATATATAATCGTACAGAAAACAATACAATCACAACTCCTAGTAAAATATTTTAAGAGAAAGGATTTTGAATACGTGCATTTAGTGCATCTAGGTACTTTCAAATAAAATAATTTAACTATCAACTCTACTTTTTCTCTACTTCTACAATAAATGTACTTTAAGGCTCTTATTCAAACTGCAATGACTTTTTAAACATTATTTCTCTGATATATTTTCCATCCAGATACATTTTATAGCTACATTAATATAATTATTAAACCTTAATTACACAATAAATTGACAAAGCCGATGTGACACAGAATACGAGAGAAACATTAGTTAATCACCTAATGTTCACATTATAACTAATCCTTGACGATTTTCTATGAACAAAATTTTAATTGCTAGTTGTCACAGCTCTAAATTGACAATTGGATTATTGTATTATCATCATAATTGGGTCAAATCTATTTTCGTTACCTCGATTTAAATTATCGAGACCCTGCCAAGTATCCTTGATACAATCAGACGTTGAAACAATTGAGGTAGGTATATGTGGGTCGAAATGGGAGAGTAAAATAATCAGGGATAGTAGCTTAGCGCTCACTTTGTCTGTGTCTGCTGTTGAAAGAATAAAAAATAACTGTGCACGCACACCAACTACTGGATATGTATTGATCAGTAAGCTAAGAATGCATGTTGTATGTTAACCTTTTAATGTTAGTGAACCCTACCTATACTATAATATCTATAACTTCCTCACCGGAGGGAGAATCTGTCCCAGGATTATCTGCTTGGGTACCTCCGTCTATTTTTACCGCAAAGCAGCAGTGCTCGCATTATTGTGTTCAGGATTGAAGGGTAAGATATGACAATGAAATTACTGGGTACCGCGACTTTACATCTGATGTCACAAGTTGGCAACGTACACTGGAGTTCTTGTGGCAGTTGCAGTTTTGCTGCGAATCTCACAAGAGCCACATGTATTATAGGTGACTGTTACCACTTACCATCAGGTGGACAGTTTGCTTTTTTGCCAACTTAGTCGTCTATAAAACTTCTTAAGTACTAGTTGCAAGACATTCCGAGGCGTATCGAGCTTGTTGTGTCTCTATGGTAAATGATTAACTTACTATGGAGTCGTAGATAGACATTATGACATAATGTGGCATTAGAGACTTGGTGAACAGAATACAATCGGACTGTAAACAATTACACGGTGTTTCATAATAACCAATAAATAATCAATTCTTTATCGAAAACTAATTATTAAATTGTGTTTACCTGTAATGTCATTCAACCCAAAATTTTCATGAAAATCATAGACATGATGATGATACTATGATATAAGTACATGAAAATTTTGGGTTGAATGATATGACGTGTAAGCACATTTTAATAATTAGTTTTAGATAACGCATTGATTATTTATTGGTTATTATGAAACACCGTGTAGGTATACAGAAACTCTACTATTATTTATCTACTAGGACTATTTCAATGTATCCAATGGCTGCTATCACTGTCATATGATGAGACTGAAGACCTGCTAAAAATTATATCATAAACGCATACTCACACACCCACGCACACACACTAACTCACGCATATACACACACACACTCACGCATATACACACACACACACACACACACACACATACATACACATACACACACATACCTACATATTCATATATTCTGATAGTCTAATCACTTTTTGCTTTTGTTATTTAAGTATTATTGTAATTATTTTAAAATTTTCTTGATTGCTACTGTTTCGGAGGAGGGCGTTGATGCACGCGACATGGTGTTATACACTATTGCGAGTATCATCGTTTTTCTTATTGTAATGTAAATGTCGTTAATGTTAATAATATTAAATAAATAAAAAAAAAATTATGTATGTACTATATTCACCTAAACGCCAAAGATTCAATATAACTATTAAATCGCCCCTGAGTTTTTAGCTGAATCCATATGCAGTCGAATTTACAACTGTTGTAACTCGACCACTACTGAATTAAGGACATCTCGATTCTTCCAGGCCATCAAACAGTCTTACACTCTATTTTACTATTCGAACCGAAAGACAACAATACAAGCACCGCTGCTTGTCGGCAGAAATAGGTAAATTGTAATTCACAAATTAAATCGCTTTTTCAGTAAAATGTTTAATCGAAATACAAATACAACCTATTACACTTGTAACGGTCCTTACCTGCTCGGTTAATTATGTAAATTGAAAATTCGCTGAGTAAAAGCTTCCAAAGGCAATTTTATCCATGGAAGCTCTATAACGATTCCTAGAAATATTCTTAAATGTTACCCTAAACATCCTAAATAGGATTAAAAAAATAATTTTTCTACATAAATCATTTGTGTTTCATACCGAGCTTGTGACATTTGTAATAAAAATATACTTCATAATCATTACAATCGGCCCCTGTTCGTTCACTGTTGGATAAAGACATTTAATAAGTAAGTCATACATCATAGCTCTAATTTAAGGTAGGATAATATTTTACGATATCATATATATCATCCCATGCTGCGTTCTTTAGTTGTCGATATTTCAGTCCAGTCCACTTTTTAATGTCGTCTACTTTTTTTAACCATTTTTAACTTAACCACTTTAGCGGTCTTGGCTTTTCTTCCCAGAAATCTTTCCTTTGAGGATCAATCGTCGAAACTCATAGAGGAATCCTCTCTGCATTTGACTCAAGAAGGAAACCTTTCTACGCATGACTATTGCTCTCTCCGGATCCTTGGCGTTTGAAAAAAAACTTGTCCATGAGTTTTAAGCATTTTTCATAATGACTAACATTTCAAATGCCGGTATCCCGTTACAAAGTTCTTTGAAAAGACCCAAATTTCGCATCTAAGCAAGAGGACCAAACATTTTACGATACAAAGAGGCACAACTGACTTAACCACCTTTTTGGGTATGCGGCAGGATACCGGTCCATCAGCTCAGCGGCTATTCCTCTATAAGTCATACCTGACTATGTCTCCCAGCCATCATCACAGCTCATATGCGTTCAGATACCGGCCGTTATGGTCATGTATACCGAAAGGCTCAAGCCTACCCTAAGTTAGGGTGTTTAGGCCTTAGTCAACCAGGCTGGCCCAGTGCGGATTGGTCTGCGCAGATGTATGCAGGTTGCCTCATGATATTTTTTTAACCGTAGGAGCGTCAGATAAAGTGTACAATTATGAAATTCAAAAAACGAAAAACGCATTGGTACATGGCAGGATCGAGCCCCGGTTCACCCCAGTGCCTAGTCCACAGCGCCACCGACGCTGCCAGCCAGGACCTCCCAACCGTTCGTTCTCGTCATAAATCACTTAAATATTAACATAGGATAAGGGTTAACTACAGAGATTTCAGTCGGTGGTTGGTTGAATTATTACACGAACTGATTTATAGATGCCTCGTATAAACTATAGTAGGTACTTTGGAAACTTGTAATTCAGTTACACACAGGTTGCAGGTAACTTTGGAAGTCGGTGGTACACCAACTTCCTACGATTCGTGAAACTAATAAAGGGAAATTAACGAGGATAGTGAATTAATATATTTCTCACTAGGGTTGCTTTTTTATTTAGACTATAGTTTTTATTGGATCTCTTCCCAGTAAACTTTTCACTTTTACCTGACGGTAAGTGATAATGGTTTTACCTAGATTTCTTAACCAAATAGTAACTGGTAATCCTATCCCTAGTGATCGAAACTCAGCCATGGCTTATTTTAATTTATTTTTAGAGGATTTTTCCAAAATGATATGTCAGCTCCATAACACAGCGATGATGTAAGCGTTTATAAAATGGTAATGAGCTAGTACTCGAAAGTCAACCACAACCAACCAAGAAAAACCTTCGCAAAAATTCCAGGTCTATGGGTCAATCCCCAAATCAGAGTCCAGGGTGCAGATCTCGACTACTAGAAGTTAAAAAACTAGATACTTAAAAACCTAAACATTTAACAACTAACGACATATTACTTATAAAACAAAAAGATCTGCCCTACATTGCTTAGAACATTAAGAGGAAAATCACAAAACGGTTCCAGTTTGATTTTGTAGAGAAGACGTCTTAATAGATTAGTGACTGAAGAGCGTTTGAGGTAAGAAGATTAAAGTGAGTTTTGGGCCAACAAACAGATTAGTTGACGCGGGTTTGCAATTCTGTTCGGGAAATGTTTTATGTAAACCTGTAACCTTAAGTACATAGTTCTACTTTAACGTTGTAGATTCTACTTTAACGCAGACAGAAAAATCAATATACAAAAAGTATTGAATTTGAGGTTGAAACGCCACTAATACAAGCAATAAACTGATGCTTGTGAAATATCTTGTTCTCATCTGATTATTTTTGACGCCTTTTTACAAGCTTTTATTTGCTTTCACCTGTCCGGTGTCTGTAATGAAATCTTGCAAGTTAAATTTAACCCACTTTCCGGTTTCCGATTGAACTAAAATTTTACATGCATTTATGTATATCGCGTGACAATGCAATATTATGATGGTAAGGAGCTGATCTAATGCTGGAGAGTGCTGAAGGTGGCCAAAGGAACTTAGCAATAAAATGACACAACCCCATCGAGTTTAAGCTCGTTTGATTCGTATTGACGTACTCGTCAATACGAATCAAACGAGCTCGTATTTAAAAAAGTTTTTTTTTTGTTCAAAAGCTTGTATTAAAAATGTTTTTTTTTTTAATATTCTTACTTGTTACTTAATCTTTTTTTAGGGCACACTACTAACTAAAAATCGTTAGGTATGAAAAGTTTAAAGTCCACTCCAATTAAAACTTTTATTAAAAATATAACAACACCCTTACAAACAATAACAGTTGATGATAAAAATCAGTCAAAGTTAAATTAAATACGTTGGACTACAGGGGACGCATTTTTGAAACAATAGAATTCAAATTCACATTCGAAATCGTAAGATTCGCATACGAATTTCCAAATTCGCTATTTTTTAATATTCATTCCGTGAATTTTGCAATGAGTGGGTAGGATGAGTGGGTAGGTGGGTAGGGTAAATCAAAAACGAGTGGGTAGAAACCCACTCGTTTTTGATTTCTACTACTGTAGTATTATATTATCTGTGTTTCTACTAGTAAAATATACGCACCGTATATACGTTCCTTTTTACATGCGATTCATCGCAAATTTTTTAAATTAAAGAGTTATTACCATATTATTGCGTATGCATATTTATTTTTCTGGGTGTAACGGTTTCTAATATAGAATTTGTTTCAATGACAATACTGAATTCGAGTGATTCAAAAATCTTAATTGGGTACAGTAAAAAAAAATTCGCACGTGATTTGTATTCGTGTTAGAATTCAAGATTCATTTCTAATGATTCAAAAATGCCTCTCCAGATTAAAAATACCGCTCGCTTCGTTAATAGACTCGTTGATTGTCCGTACTATCCGAGTGCCGTGTTCATACTTCCGTGAACAGATGAGGCGGGTGTGTGGAGACAGGAAAAATGACTTCATTATCGTCGAGTAAGTGTTATGGCTCTGCTGGATTGAAATGAACGTGATAATATCACTAGCTTTTCTGGCGCAATCGTGACTTTTGTGGATCGTCCACGGAAAATTGTAGTGTAAATGTCTAGGCTTAGGAATGCTTTTGCTGTGAATTGTTGTGACACTTTCTCCATAAAGACGTGCCAAATAAAAAATTGTACAAAGGGGGACAATAGAAAAATTCCAAGAAAATTCGTTGATATTTTTTGACATCACTTTGCTGATTCTGTTTAGCTAAGCGAAAAAGTGTTCGAATCCGATGTTAATATTGAGAAAAATAATGCTTATACTCGTATTAATTGCATCTTCCATTACAAATAAAAACTCCAATTCTCAAATTTGTTTGCTTTTCTATTTGTTTGTATTGAATAGGCTTCGAAACTACTGAACCGATTTTGATGAAAGTTGGTATAGGGATAGTTCGAGACCAGAGGATGGACATAGGGTAATTTTCCTATGGAAAAAATCTGTCGGGAAATGTTTTCCTATGGGAAAAGTTAGTTATAATGCAAACAAAGTTGCATACGGTCAGCTAGTTGTAAATAAGTTGCGTGTCTCTGTATCAAAGACTGTGGACATAAAATGATTTTTATACAAGTAAAATTAGATGTAAAACTTTCAAATCATGTTATTTACGAGTTATGTTATTTCGACAGATAACATAACTCGTAAATAACTTTATGATAATTCATTTTCAGCTTGGTGCGTTACATGGACGTCCTGGCCTGACCTGTAAATAATACCAATATTTTAAAACTAATATAAAAATACCATTCGACCTATGTTGAAATACTTAATAGTAGTAAGCTATATTCTTCTTTTTCAGCAGTTTGAGCTATCCATCTTCTCTATCGAGGATTCGGACCACCCCTTTTAAAAACCTACGCTTTCTGTGAACATAGAAATAAATCACTTATCATCGCATAAAACATCACTTACTATGATCATCGCACGAGGTCAGACCTTCACCTGTTATGCGAAGATCATCTTATTAACAAAATTCAAGGATTGGACATTCGGGATTCGTAGTAGGCCCTTTAATATTTGATGAGCCAACCATGTTGTATACATAAACTGTCGTTGGCTGAAATGTGTAGAGTCCTTATAATCTACAATATTTAAGGCGCCAGCCGTAGCTGTTAAAAATGGTGTTAAGTAATCATTCACCTAGGCATATGAAGGAGCCTCGTAAATTGATCGCTCCCATTACCCGCTGAGATCAAGAGTGAGCTTTCTTTGTCTGTGTCCATTATAATAGACCTTGTGCCGCTGTGCGTGAGTAAATGGGACTTAGAGTTCTCAGAAAAGTTCTGAAATAAGAAGAGTAAAGTTAATTGATTACAATATGTCGAGATAGCACAGTTTGATGATACAGGCTTAACGGTAAGTAAAACAAATAGTAAAAAAATTTATGTGGGTAAAACAGAAATAATTAATGCTACTAATTTCTTAAGCAGCAAAATACATATAAGAAGGACTTATCAATCTCTTTTTTTTATAAATGATGCAAAAAATAACGTTTCTAGGTTTAGATATAAATTCAAAATTTGACTGGATATGACATATTTTGTAGAAAAAGTATGTGACATGATAAAAAAATCGTTAACAAACGACAATTACATGTTGTCTAGGGTGGTGCGTTCGGGGAATGGCTAGTCCGATCCCGAATGTACCTCCATGGGGGTGGAAGTTAGTGGAGGGTGGTTTAGCCAGTTATGGGGTTTTTACCCAAGTCCAATGGCATATCCAAGGGGCGGCTTTGTCAGCTTGTCATCCCCTTGTCGAATCGTATAAAAATGTCATTATTACTGCATACTTTTTAAATGTTAAACTAGTAATTAGTTATGGTCTAATTATTTTGGAGAAATAGTAATTTCATAGTGCGTTTATTGCCCAAGAAAGGTGCATTGGGGCTACTCTCCACAAAGCCTTAGATGTGTCAAGAAAACCATTCCTTAGGAGCCTATACCACTTTAGCAAAGCTAGACAAAACATATATTTGGAAAGAAAAGTAGATTGCTAAATTTTAACATTTTCTAGGAGATCATAGCTTGGCAGTGACATCAATATAAAATGTGTTGTTGGGTGATTTCTTATGTTATTTTTTGCTTTTATATGTAGTTTTGAAGTTGATTTTATTTTTGAAAAAGTAATCTCTTGAGTGAAATTAATACCAGGCTCACCGAAGTAACTTGAAAGAATACAACTACGGGCCAATGTGCCTTTTTTTTTCGCGGGGAAATGCGCAACCGCACCGTACCCACCGTCGGCTAGACGGTGAGCGTGTGTGGGGCTCACCCGGCAGAGTGCCAGGCCTACCCACTAAAACCCCTCGGTGTTCTTCCTGCCCTTATGGGCGCGCTAGGTAAGGTCCACACTGCGACTCCACTACCTACGCGCCCGGGCAAGCCCGACCACCCGGTCGGGCTCTCGCCAAGGGGGGATTGCCCGAGAACACCAGGGCAATTCCCCAGACCTTGGACCAGAACTTGGAGGGCCTTACGGCGGCGTGCACGGGGCCAACCGTGCACGCAGGCCACACGGCAGGGTCATCGGACAGGCATTGCTTGAGCGAATGCCAGCCTTCTCCTGCCTATCCGTCTACGGCGGATGGGAGCGGCCTGAGGATCTACCTCCCGCTCCCTCTCCGCAGCCTCCTTCTGCGAGATGACATCTTCGCAGAAGGAGGCGACAGCCTCCCATTCCGCTTCGCCGCGGAGCATGGCCACGACCATGCTCGGCAGCGAAAGGTCGCCGCCTCCCAGCGCAACGCTTAATTCGCTGCGCTGGCGTCGCCAAGCCGGGCACACCAACAGGGTGTGCTCGGCCGTGTCGTCGGGAGCGTCACAGTGATGGCCTTTGTCCCCTTTGATGCCTACTTATAAGGAATATGTCCACCAAATATCGTTTTCATTTCTACAACCAACGGCTTAGGATATGCACTAATAGATCAGTCTTTCAGTCAGAATAAAGCGTCAATTCATTAAGATGTAGGCATGTAAAGTTTGGAGACCATATTAGATTCACCGTACAATGCAAATAAAACATCTTCCAGATCTTCTAATATCTCCGTGTCGAATTGACAACATCAAATTTTGAAGTTGGTTAAAAACTAGAAGTAGATGAAGCCATTGTAGGGTATACAAAATCGCGGGCCTTATTCAATCGCTAACTTTGTCACCTCGCCTTCTGACCTATTTCGGGGCGGCGCGGAAACTTTGAATAAAAACTAGCTGATGCCAGCGCCAATTCCACATCTAGTCTTTTGTTATATTCACGTCCGAGCTTTTGTTTGACATTACTGGCGCCGTTAACGGCTAGCGAAAGCCCTCTTTGCAAGTAACTTTGAAATAACTTGTCTTTGTGTTACAGGTAATGTCCAAAGCTCGACTTTAAGCTTAACAATAGATTAAGCCCTTTGACTTATATTAAAGCCAATTGCTAACTTTGTTTTAAGTTTTCCAAAGTTAAGTTTTGTTGTTACATGCTACGAATATACATTAATATTCATAGCGTAATTTTGATAGGCAATATATTTTAATAAACTATGTTTACTTTTTGTAAATCTTTGTTTCTTTCAACATTTTTATAGTGCAATTTTATCCTTAAAGTAACTAGTCAGTTACAATACATAATAACCTATTTATTTTCTATGTTTGAATATTTTTTATATCAATTATTTATTATTGTTAGTTTATCGGAGACGATTGTATTTGTATAACGCCGAAAAATCGTTATTTGCCTGATTTACAAAAAAATATTATGTAGGTACGTTTTACTTTTTAGGATGCTAAAAAATCTGATCAACATCTTATTTTTATTCTTACTTTTTTTTTAAATATTATCCACGTCAAGCGAACACAGAATTTGATGACATAATTGTTAACACAATACTTAAAATATTTATTTCAAAAATCTGTACAGTGAAATTTACAATAGACATTTTTCAAGAAAAGCATAATGACGATCTAAGTGTAATGTCGTCGCTTTTAAAGACAGGTGAAAATAGCATGGCAAATGTATAGCGGGCTATAAAGTTTATACAA
Source organism: Schoenobius gigantellus (assembly GCA_963935595.1). Lineage (NCBI taxonomy): Eukaryota > Metazoa > Arthropoda > Insecta > Lepidoptera > Crambidae > Schoenobius > Schoenobius gigantellus. The sequence goes on along the minus strand of OZ012541.1, from coordinate 10,869,789 downwards.
AGTGTTTGGAATACACCTTTTTTTTTAACGGTGGGAAATGCGTTACGTATACCTTGCGCGTGTGAATACGCAAGGTCATGTCCGATTCTCCACAATCTATGGGGGCAGGATGCCCGCCAGAAACCGCGGCTTACCAGCTTAAACCCACCGACACCCCTCACAGACACCTTGGCGCAAGCACCTCCATCACCGCCGCATCCTTCTCATCATCAAATGAGGACGATACGCCGAGGAGGGACGTGTCGCTGACTGATAAGGTCATGGGAACTCGGATGAATACATCCACAGCCTCGCGCACACAAAAACCTGTGAGCTCGACGTCACATCGCAAAAACCTGTGAGCTCGCACGACGCGTCGCAAGAACTTGCGAATTAATTCGCATCGCGCATTCCTGCGATGTTACGTCACACTTGTTGACGCCATTTTTAGTTCGCTCTGAGACAGCGTGTGGGTAAGACGTATAAAAAATGGTGATAATAAACTTAAAAGGTCTTCGAATGCAGATATGCTCATTCTAAAATAATAAAAAAAAAATATATTTCCTCTGTTTTCAAAGTTTCATATTTTAGACGAAATTAGTTCCCATCGGGATTCATAATAGTTATAAATGGATGAATCCAATATCTACCTTGTTTCTTTTACGTTCGCACTTCTTTTTTCGATCCATGTCACGATCTAGTTTTCAAAATACGTTCAGTACGGTTGACGGTCGTCGAAGGAATGGTCACCCAAATCGTGGAAGGGAGACGCCTTGCCGCACGAAATCGCATTGCAGCAATTCGTATTGCAATTTTCTGCGTTGCGAATTTGCATTGCATCGCATCGCAGTTTTGTGTACAAGCCTTAAAGTCACGGTACCCAATAATTCACTGTCATATCTTACACTTCAAACCGGAACAAAGCAATGCAAGCACTACTGCTTTGCGGCAGAAATAGGTAAGACGGAGGCACCTAATCAGGCGACCCTGGTATACAGAGTCTCCCTCCGGTTTTAGTTTAAGCACCATACAGTGGAATCTACACTAATATTATTACTTCCTTACTTACTAATATTATAAAGACAAAGAGTTTGTTTGTTTGGTTCAACGCACTAATTTCAGCTGCTACTGGTTCGAATTGAAGAACTATTTTTGTGTTGGATAGCCCATTATCGAGGAAGGGTTAGAGGCTATATAACATTACGCTATGAATAAGCTGAATTTCACGCAAAGACGGCTTGTGCTAAAATAACTTGGAATTAAACATAGCAAAATATTAACCTGGCTGAATAGATGGCACTGCCGTAGTCGTATAAAAAGTGATTCTATTAATTTATACCCAAATCGTAAATGACGTTTTTAATTTATATCTCAAAACATTAATAATTAGCATATGTGTATACATAAAAAAGGAACGAAAATAGGTGAAAATTTAAATTTGGCAATCTGCAAAAATGTCATGTTCTGATACAAACCATTCTTTCAAACTATGTTTTCATGTAAAATCTACACAAAAGTCGCAAACAGAACCTGCTCACCGTAACGACGGGAAATTAAGAATTGTAAAGTGGAATTAACCCCTTCCATAGCAACGGACACCAAACATTCCCCAATCTGGGTCACAGCGGCTATTGGCAGAATTCTAGACATGTCTTGATCGATCGATCGACGAACTTTGCATTCCTAGGTCACCATAATTCCTAGTTACAGGAAAGTTCAAACACGCAGGTAAATACCTACATTGATAGTTAGTAAACAGTTTACAACTGTTCTGTAATATAGTTTCCGATTTTATCGTGACCCAAACTTGGTTTGGTAATGCTTATGTGCTTAACTTTTCGTCCGTACATCTTTTTAGGGTTCCATCCTCGTGAAGGGGGGCCCGGTTTGTCCGGGTAGCATCACTCTCGACACACAAAGCGATTGCGAAAAGTTCCCTTTGTGTGTCGGGAATGCGATTTTGATGGAATCCCCAGTATTTTCAGTGGGTAGGTCTCATTAGGGGAGAGTCCCACATAACCGCATTCGGGCCCCACTCCCACTGCGGTAGATGTAACATCTATTTAACTGGGTAAAAAAAAGGATTCCATCATTGAAAGGATAAAGCGGCTCTCTTATAGGTTATCCATGTGTCCGTCTAAATGTCTGTTCTTCTGTCCGTCTGTCTGTCGTGACCTTTTTTCTCGGGAACGTGTAAAGATATCAAACTACTTACTCAGGTGTACGGTCTCATTCAGCTGAAAAAAAAACAATCTCACTTGTAAGTCAACGCAATCAAAAGGTATGACCGTTTCTGCCGCATTTATTTTCTCAAATTTTGCGATTTGACAGAGAAATCAGAACGGTTTCCGTTGACCGAGAATTGTAAACTTTGGCAAGAAGCAAGGCCTTCTAGCATATTTTAAGAGAAAAACCTGAATATCTTGAATATATACATAGTTAGGAACCTATATACACTCACCTGCAATGAAATCGACCCACCTCATAGGCGTCGATTTGGAAATATCGGTAGGTATATAAAAATATATATATATAAGGAGAAGTTCCCGTCTACAAGATGGACGCACAGTCGTATATATAACCGTACCGCAACCGTATTTATTTCTCATAATATGAGAAATAAATATATATCTTTTTATAACCTTAAATGTAACTTTCTGCACTCTTCGACTCGAATCAGCAAGATTAATGAGCTACATTCATCAATTCGAATGGAGGTAGCTTGTAGGCTCAATATAAGGTTCTCCGCGGAGCAATTTCGGTAAGTAAGCAACCTGAACTAATTCACCCTCTAACGCCGCTTGCTCCAATTGTATTCTGCTACAAAAAACGATAGGTACAAGTTGATCATATGTACAGCCGCGAAAATATAATTATGTTTCTGACTTGGGACTTCAAAGTAGGGGAAAATGCTTATCGCAAATGATAAGCTTGACCCGGGGAGGTACCACTACCAAGACCGTACCAAAGCAATGTTATGTCGTGAGTGAGTTTACTATGACTTTTTTTCTCGACATGCCTCAACCAATCCGTTAGTAGCATAGTGAAGCCGTTTGTTTCACAGCTCTCCGACGGCTCGACTTCGAGTTTCTAGACAAGATGTGTTGTCTTGACTGCACCAATGGACGCGTCTTGGCGTCTTTAGGTGACTGCAATATTAGCTGTGACGTCACGTCCTGGCGGCGATCTGCGAAAAGTCAATTTTGTGCCTCTAGTTTTTTGAACGTTAAAACGGCAAGTTTATTACATTTCTCGTGTTTATTTCATGATCTTGAAACATTTTTATCAAATGTATTATAATTTGTATCAACAAAAATTAAAGCGCCATCTCCTCGTTTTTTCAGTACAAAAATACTTTCTATACTAGCAGCCGATCCAAACAACAAAGTTCATACTACAATATCACAAAAATATCTGTAAGTTGTCATATTTTAATTGCATATGCCGCAGTACTTAGCCTGTTTGCCATGGTCTTAATAATTGTGGGGATCTAACTAGTTATCTCGTACCAAGAAATACTACCACAAATTATTCTTATTGTGTGTTGTGTAATTCAGTGATTTTAAAATAATTTCAAAAATAATATTAATACAAAAATAATATTTCTGCCGCAAAGCAACAGTGCTTGCATTGCTGTGTTCCTGTTTGAAGGGTAAGATATGGCACTGAAATTACTGGGTACCGTAACTTTACATCCTAAGTCACAAGTTGGCAACGTACACTGTGGTTCTTGTGGGGGTTGCAGTTTTGCTGCGGATCTCACAGGAGTCACGTGTACGAGTACTGTTACCACTTACCATCAGGTGGGCAGTTTGCTTGTTTGCCAACTTTCTGCAATAAAAAAAACTATTTGTCTATGATACCATAAAAGATTTCAACAATTTCACTATTCATTTTCAGGAGAGTATTCACCTTCCATGGTAATGAGAATTTAATTCATTTATTCCTATTTCAATAACGAAAGAAACAGAGAGTTGTGTTTGCGCAGACACATCTAATATTTCCCTCGTAAATAGCTAGTCTATCTATATTGACCGCCGCAACCGAATATCAGTTAAGAACATGACAATAGGCATGCTTTGTTTTAATACGGATATAAGTACGAGTATTATTATCAAAATTTCCAAGCTAGATGCTTGGAAATTTTGATAATAATCGCCAAACAGGATCGTCATAAGACCTTTTTCAAACAAATTATTTGCTTTGAGTTTTATTGTGTTAAATAAAAAAAAACTATTGAGACTATGTAAAACTATAATCAACACAAATATAATTATAGCTTCTAACTCTTACTTTTTTTTAGATTAAAAACCAATGCCATTTCAGACAGCGCATTCATCTTTTCATATCCTCTCCATTGCCGTCAATTTATTTGCTCTCAACAATCATTGGAAATACATCAGAAATATGATCGAATTTCCCTACAAAATAATTCAGTCTTATTTAAGTTCCGCACTTGTTACGTTCCATTGTATAGGTTTTAATTAAAGTGTCCTTTTGCAAGACGTGCCCTTTGAACGAGGGTCCATTCTTTTGTTACGCTGCCGCTGTTTGAAATACACTTGTAACGTTGTCAAAAGCGCACGCCATTGTTTTTAACACGAATATTTAAAGGAAATAAGCAGATGGGCCACAATACTATATTTAACTTTATATATCGCTAACTTCATGATAAGAGCGTCGGTGGCGCTGTGGCCTCGGCACTGGACTCTGCTCCGGGTAGAATAGGAATTTCATTTATGTACATTTATCTGACGCTCATACGGTGAAGGAAAACATCGTGAGGAAACCTGCATACACCTGCGAAGTAATTCAAAGGTCTATGTGAAGTCATCCAATCCGCTTTGGGCCAGCATGTTTTGACTAAGGCCTAATCCCCCTAACTAATTAGGGTAGGCTCGTGCCCCTCGGTGGGGACGTATATGAGCTGTGATGATAAACTTAATAATACAATGAGTGGTGCAAATATGCTGTAATGATTATAGCTCATAATTATTATTATTATAGCTCATATACGTCCCCACCGAGGGGGCTCGAGCCTACAGCTACGTTACAGTGTTTAGGCAAAGGCCACACCGGAGGTGGCAGGCTTAGAGGTTGGCTAGGAGGCAGGCTTAGCGGTCAAAATGCTTCGATAGATAGTGGCCACACTGGCAGCGCGTCTGGTGATCTAAAGTGTATTTATAGACATATATTTTGTTATAGTAAAATGTCTCTCAAATTTTTCTAGAAAATTTCTTCTTAATTTCGAAGAAATCGAAAATGTTGAGTACTTACGTGATATTAATGTCGACGTCTATTAAATGAAAATTTGAAATTGTATACAGAAAAAGTAAAACATACGAGTAATAATAACATCACTGTAAAACAATTGTATAATATCGGTAACTTCTTTCCACAATTTTTAACACACATAAATTGTTTACATAACGTGTGGGAAGGAGTACACAATGGCTCGTTTTTATAAACAGAGGGCTATTATCAATCAATTCCTCCACAATGCATCCTAGTAATCCAAGCAAATAACCGACGCGTCCGTTCGCCTCGCTAACCGCTAAGCCGCTATCCAGACGCCAAGCGAGCGGTGGGGCCGCGCGCATAGCATGCAGTGTGTTGGTTCACTGGGATGAGTCATCGAAGCGACCAACTAACCTCTTACCGCTAAGCGTGCCACCTGCGGTGTGGCTGTAGCCTTGGGCCTTAGTTAACCACCATGGCCCAGTGTGTATTGGTCAACTTCACATACACCTTTGGATTGCTTCGCAGGTGTATGCAGGTTGCCTCACGATGTTTTCCTACACCGTTGGAACGTTAAAACAAATATATAATATATGAAATTCGAAAACGAAAAATACATTGGTACATGGCGGACTTGAACCCCGGACCTCCTGATTGGAAGGCAAGTGCCGAGTCCACAGCGCCATCGACGCTCTCGAATGCGATGAATAACTGAATTAATACTGTTTTTTCACAACAAGAAAGTCTAGGTTTTATCAGATTTTACCAAAGACAACAATAATGTTTACCTTTTGATGTTTCCATCTGGTTCTGACGCGGAAAGTTTGTAATATGTCATACAGGTCTCCTAGTACAGATACTAATCTCTCAAATAGACCCTAAATTGTAAAATTTTGTCATTACATATTGAAATATAAAATTGTAATTGTTTGTGTAAGAAAATGAATAAAACATTTTTTTTAATGTAGCGTTTCTCAGCTGGAGAGCTGGATTTTACCTGTAATCACGGGTGTAGGCCAAGTGAATTAAAGAATCAAACTCCGTAATTTACTGGTTTAATTAAATGATTGTTGTGGTGACTAACTCCGTTAGCGGTGGCACCTCCATGGGAAATGGAACTCCAGACCTAAAGATCTTAACAAAATGACCTTATGACTATTTTGAAATTTTCGAAGAATTACAACACGGATTGTATAAAAAATAGTCTTACGAATCAGAAGCTATAAGTAATGGTGTGCGCTGAGAAAAATGATATATTACTAAATATTTATGTTGCCTAAATCAACTGGATATTGAAATCTCGTCTACAAAACAAAATTTACCCTGCCAATACAAAGGAGATACACAATATAAGTATTTATACTATTTCGTAAGTCGGTCCATGAATGTAGCGAACTATTTGCGCTCAAAGGCAATAGAACCACAGACTTGAAGATCTGAACAAGATGACCACAAGACCTATTGAAATTTTTAACCAGACGAATTGTGTTAAAATTATCAAACAGAAACTTTTAAGAATTGGTATATAAATGCTTGATTACTAAATACAGTGTTACAATGAACACCCCAAACTTATTTTTATGAAAAAGGAATTAAATAAATTATGAAAAAATTAATTTTCACTGATTATTTGCGAGGATATTTCCTTTTTTGTTTGTTGCATATCTAGCTGTTCTAGCTAAAAGCTAAGCTGTTTTTCTCTGTTATGCCTTTCCTTGTCAATTTGTGTACAATAAAGAATATTATATATCTTGCAAATTTAAAACTCTATAGTGGCGCGCCTGCGATACGATGGCGCCGCGCTATGAGATAAAGTCGATAGAGTTAAGTAGATTCAAAAAGCGGCGTGGGTGAAAAAAAAATGTATAAAATCTGACCTTTATTTTCAATGTGATTTTTTTTTACATCGCCTCTATTTTTTCGTCGATCTATCGCATGTTGCATTACACAAAAATACGAGTATCAGATATTTAATTTCACTGCTTGATATAGGTTAGGGGCCCTACCGCCTAGTTATTTTTTTTAGTTATTATTTTAATAAAATAATAGTTTCGATTTGGCTGTAACTAATTAGTAGAATTGGGCCTCTGATCTATGCGTTAGATCTTCAACTTTAAATCTGTGTGGCAGTGGTTTGATCCTGGTGTAGAGCGTTATTTTTTTCATAAATTTGTTTTTTGTTATGTTGTTTTATTACTTTTTAGTTTATTTGTTATTTTTTGTTGTTATTTAATAAATTAGTTTTTTATTTATAGTTTTCTTTTCAGACAAAAAAGATTTCAATTAAGGTAAATAATAATTTTCCTAAAATTTTAAGTGAAATGCCTACGATCCAGAAAAGTTTTACTTGGAACGTGGTTTTGCAAAACCATAAAATATTTTTTTTATTAGTGGAATCGAGTCTCCTCTCGATTCTGAAGAAACTATGATAAGTTTTGTGAAATTTCATTAACACATTGTATGTATTATGTTACCTAAATCAACTGAATATTGGAATCCCGTCTACAAAACTAAATATGTCCCTGCTAATACAAACAAGATAGGCATATAATTCTATTTCGCAAGTAAGTACAAGGATGTAGCGAATAATACAATCCATAGCAAGCAATAGCCGTCGCAACTTGCTCTATATTTGATGGACTAGAACATTTAATTCTGACACTTACGTATTTCTGATAGAGACTATTTTAGTGATGTCATCAGAAAGTTTGGCAGTGTTAATTCAACGTTTGCTTTCGTTAAATTATAAATTTAACGTTATTTTGGAAACAGAACAATTCAAAACTAAACCGTGATGAAGGGTAGCATACCCGATGGCTTATGCAAAATTTACGAGGGAACATTAAGGTCATTTGTATATATTTGCCAGTCGTTACTTCGGGGTACTGTTTTGAGCGCTATAAATTCATTAAAGACACAATTGAAATTTGTGACCAAATACTATTTTTATTGCGACATTTCCCAATGAACTATTTGTTTCTCATAAATGTGTAGATCACATTATTTAATGATAATTTTTGTACTTTAATGATTACCTTCTTTTATCGGAGGGTTCTTCCAAATAAAGAATAAATTAATCATATTATTTTAAGACCATAAACAACAGCCCTTGGTGAGATGTGTTACGCATTTTTTATGCCCTTCCAAAAACGACCCCGATTTTCGATTTTCACTAATTTAAAATACACATAACCCTTACCGGAGGGTGACTCTATACCAGGATCGCCTGCTTGGTTACCTTTGTCTTATCTATTTCTGCCGCAAAACAGCAGTGCTTGCATTGCTCTGTTCCGGTTTGAAGGGTAAGATATGTCGCTGAAATTACTGAGTTCTGTGACTACATCTTATGTCACAAGTCGGCAACATACACTTTAGTTCTTGTTTGGGCTGCAGATTTGCTGCGAATCTTACAAAAACTACATATTATACTATAACTCAAACTCAAAAATTTTTATTCAATATAGACCTTTACAGGCATTTATTGACGTCAAAAAAAAAACATAAAAATCTTCAACCAAGAATCTAATTAAGTCATTATTTAATCCTTGTATGCACACACAACCCAACAATTATTATGATATATGCAAATACAAGTCAACTGAAAACAAGGCGACTCTACACCTGTTCGGAAATTGGGAGAGCCTTCTCGAGAAGAACAGGCAAGAAACTCGGAAGGTCTTGTATTTTTGGCCTCCTCTTTTACAAATATTACATATCACAAACATTTTTATTTTTTAAAAAATAATATAGAAATGGCTGTCGGAGTGAGTAGAACAGTTACTCAAATTAATGACATTTATCCCATTATCACATAGTGTTAATACCCTTTGAACGTCAATTATCACATTTTTTGTCAATTCCAATCAGTTTTACCTGTCATATAATCACACACTTTATAATATGCTTTTTTCATAAGTGCGCCTTTGATAGTGACTTTAAATTTATTCAAGCTAAGTGCTTTAATTCTGTTTGGCATTTTATTGTAGAAACGTACACAAAGGCCTTTGAAAGAATTATTAATTTTTTTGAGCCTAGTATTTAGTAACGCTAACATATTCTTTTGTCTAGTATTCACTGAATGAATATCATTGTTTCTACAAATTAAATTAATGTTTTTATGGACATATTACATTCTCGTCAATATAATTTGTAACGCAACTGTCATTATATCGATTTCTTTAAATTTCTGTTAAAGAGTCTCTTATTGGATTATAAATAGCACGAATAGCCCTTTTCTACAGCATAAAAACAGCCTAAATGTCGGCAGCGTTTCCTTACAGCAAAATACCATACGACATCAGACTATAAAAATAGGCAAGGTATACAAGTCTTGCTGTATCAACATCAGTCAGCTGACGTATTTTCTATACAGCGCAGGCTGCAGAACTCTCTTCGACAATTTATCAATATGTGGGCCACACTGAAGCTTAGAATCTAAAGTAATACCAAGAAATACTACAGTATCCACAAGGTCCACATTTTTATGATTTATGTTTACAGTGGAGTGAACCTCTTTAACATTGGGTAAGACAAATTTTATACATTTAGTTTTCTTTTCATTGAGGCACAAGTTATTCGCATTGAACCAGTAAAGTATTCTTGAGATGGAATTATTTACATCGTCATAAATTTGCAATCGTCTTTCAATTTTAATCATAAGTGAAGTATCATCTGCAAATAACACTATGTCATGCCTGTCTGGTACAAAAGCGGGCAATTCATTAATATATATTTTAAAAAATAGAAAAGGACCAAGTATTGAACCCTGCGGAACTCCCATTTTAACCGAAGAGCCCTGGGACCTCTCCCCGTTAACTTTGACATTCTGAATTCTCTCAGCAGTCAAATAGGAAACGAGTAAATCCAGATCAGTGTCGCGAAATCCATAGTAGTTTATTAGATCAGAAAACAAACTACAGTCAATGCAATCATTAAAAATACTAGCAGGTATTGGAGCTATTGTCACTATTACTGGAGGGAGACTCTGTACCAGGGTCGTCTGCTTAGGTACCTCCATCTTACCTATTTCTGCCGTAAAACAGCAGTGCTTGCATTGCTGTGTTCTGGTTTGAAGCGTAAGATATGGCAGTGAAATTACTGGGTACTGTGACTTTACATATTGTGTCACAAGTTAGCAACGTACACTGTGGTTCTTGTGGGGGTTGCAGTTTTGCTGCGAATCTCACAAGAGCCACATGTATTATAGGTGACTGTTACCACTTACCATCAGGTGGACAGTTTGCTTGTTTGCCAACTATCAGCAATAACAAAAAAATTACAGATTGGAAAACATCTACAAAGTTGCCCCACAGATCCACGGTTTTCTTCTTATTCAGAGTTGTAAATGACTTTATTAAATCGTTTGCACTAATATGGCCACATTTAAATTTATTATCAGAAGTATTAATATGATTTTTTTTCAGAATAGATTCGGCAACAGTGGAGGAGGAATCCAAAGATTTTGTGATTGGAACTGGAATGTCAGTAAAGAATTTATCAAATTCTGTAGCTACCTCAGTGACTACTGTAACTTTCTCATTTTCAATATTTAAACAAAAATTGTTGTTAATAGTTTTTACAACTTCAGTTTCAATATTAATAATATTCCGTGTCGTTTTAATTTTATCACTACATTTTTTTATTGTGGAACTTATATAATTGGAAATTTTTAAAATACAATTTAAATTGATCACTAGTATTAAATGAACGTTCATTGTAAAGTTCATAAAGTAAAAGCTAATCCACCATTGACTGAGATGATTTATGGAACGAAGATATTTAAGAGACTGTTACTACTTAGCATCAAATGAACAGTCACCACTTCCCATCAGGTAGACAGTATGCTTGTTTGCCATCGTCAATGTTTGAGTCACAAAAATTTATATGTGCAAGCACAAAATTTTTACATATTTAAACAGTCAAGTTGTCTGTGACGGATGGTGACACGGACATACGGGTTATCTTATAAAGAACCCTAAAAATTGTGTTCAAGTAGGTAAACTACAACTGAAATAGAAATAGACAGAGTAATTATCCACCAGAAAGTTATAGAGCAAACTAAAACCTCCTAACCTACCTTTGATCACCGACAAACATTAAAAGTTCGACTCTGCAAATAGTTGACGAAGATTTATTGCCGAGGCAAACAGCATTTAACAATGAAATCGGGAGCAAACAATTAAATATCGCTGAAACAAACAGAGTGAACTTGGAACTGAGTGATGATTGATGACAGCATAATTCGATACTATTTCGCCCTTAAACGGTAACACTAAGATCAAAGGCAATGCCGATCTTTGTACAGAAGGTCTTTCTTTTTTTATTTCGAGAGTTTAGGTATTTGACAAGACGCCTAGACAAGAGAATGCTGCATTTTGTATACTTACTTATAACTTGTACTCGTTAAAACATGACCTCGACAGGTAACCCTTTACATTTAAAAGTGCAGACCCTTAGCATGACGTTTAAAAACTTTTTAAAACAGCAGTGAGAGCGATACATAGGCATTGTTTTAAGGCTCTTAACGATTATCGTAGAGCTGTCTCCTGTTTCGTGTCGCCTGTCACATATCATAGTTGCGTACCTACACGAAACGCTATCTTAAATTATTCTAGAAGAAAAAGTGTCATAAACTAATAATGTCCCGTACGGTAGATCTCTACAACCAATCTAAATAGAGTTAAGAAGTCTGAGTTTGAAGGTTCAATTCATTTATTTGACCTAAGTAGATTGAAACTACAAATGTCATTCCTAACTCAATTCGGTGTGCAAATTTAAGGTTGGTGTTAATCATTCTTAGTTTTTCTTGTATCACCGGTCTATATTTGAAAACGATATTAACACACTTGCTGCATGTTTTAGTTCACGATGTAATTACGAATCGATTTGAAATTCATTACCGAAACCATACAATAACCAGCTTCGTTGAACTTTGCTCTAAATATTGCATAATTTTATAATCGCACATCACGTACGTTCAAATTAACTGTTTAAATTACATCATTAGCATCAATCATTATTGGCGCATGTTGATTAATAGATTATTCTCTAGAAAAAATCAGCTAATTATGGGTTTTTATTTCATTCTATTCTCGAATTTATTCGAATCTGAAACCTTAAAATTCAAATATGTGGCTCAAATACAAAAAACTTTATTATATACGATACTAGCTGTAGCTGTTCCAGGGAACTACGTTTGGCTTAAATAAAGCTCAACATTATGAAATGTGTCACTAAAGTATTAACAGATTCGACTGAAGAATTTTACGCCTGCCATGTTGTTTTACTTTATGGGCTTCGTCGGTTTTTTCTCATTTTTTGGATAGGGATTTCTCAGCTTCCTTTGGGAATTTTGAAATATCCAGCCTAAGTGGGTGCCCACATTTGCCATCGAACCCCTATACCGAATTCATGATTCTAGCTCCAGTAGTTTGGGCTCTAAGTTGACACCTCAGTCACTTACTCACAAAAGTATTTTATAAATACAGATAGACCTTTAAGCTGAACACACTCTTGTCAGCATCGAACGCGCCGCACGCGCCTTAGTTCGCGCCGCATTTTGGAACATTTGACCCGCGCCGTACGCGCCGAATTTCAAAAATGCATTAACTATCCGCGTATTGAAGTATACATACTGATGACGTCATATAATGCGGCGCGTACGGCACGTGCTGATATGTGCGTTCACCTTCACAGGCACTTATTGAAGTCAAACAAAACACAAAATCTAATTAACCAAGAATCAGTCATCTGACAGCTGTCAAGTTGTTGTCAAAATGCATGGGAACGAAAAGGTCTCTAATTTGGACAATGTTGTAAATAGTGCGATTGCCCCTCAGATCACGAGTTAAAACATAAATCACGGTTCAGATATTATCGTCAAGGTGACAGATGGACGAGATGCGCGGTGAAATCTACGCATAACATTTAACCGTTGACGACCTGCCAACTAATTATGTCCAGTTGAATTCTTGGCTTGCTCATTGAACAGCGAGGAGCGTTTAGTCAATGTTTAGTCAATCAGCGAGGATCGGCGACCTTCGCAAACTCTTCGAAAAGTCACTGACTTCTATTTCTTATGAAACTTTATTTTATTAACGGCAAAATAAGATTTATATAAACGACAAAGTTCGTAAACAAGCAGATTGTTCACGTGGTGGTAAGTGACTTTAGTCACCTACTTAGCATGTGGTTATTGTAATATTTTGAAAATCTGCAACCTCTACAGTGACTTTGTGTACATTATCAATTTGTGATAAAATAACTATGTTGAATTGTTTAGTCATAATAGGAAGTAATTTCACGCCTACCTTACCCTTCAAACTGGAATACAACAATGCAAGCACCGATGCCTAGTATATGTATAGTTCACAAGTATATAATCAAAGAGTTCAGAGTCTCACTTGGGTAGAAGGCTATAATATTATTTTTGTTTGCTGTCGGGGGAGAATAGTACATTGTTACCCCAGGGGTGAAAGTAACTTATTTAGTCCCGAGACGGTGTTTGGCGCCCGAGCGTAGCGAGGGCACCAATAGTTCGAGGGACTAAATAAGTCTTTAACCCGAGGTAAACACTGTGCTTTTCATTACGAATACAAGGAAAGTAAAAATAAAACAATGAATTAGCTAAAGAAAGAACGTGTAAATTGTATTTTACATAAATCAACACCTTCTGCTTTAGCCCGCTTTCTCTTACAAAATCAGGCGTTAACTCCATACCTGAATCAGATGAACTCATTGTGTTATACAAATATAATTAACAGTTAATACAAATCTCTGCTATACGGAAGCATTAACAAAACTCTACAAATGAAAAAAACAAATGAAGATCGCATTGCCGCTTTCCCGCTTATTTTGTTTTTTTCTGTGGCCGGCCAGCTATTCAGTCATAATTTATCATTTTCATAATTTAAAAAATGGTAAATATTTTGCCCAAATCTATGTTATTTTAAAGAAATAGTTAAAAATAAATTATAATAAAGTCATTTAAAAATATATTCTTTAAATACTTAACATTATGTTATTTCAATTTTACACCGCGCTGTAATTGAGTGGCTATATAGAAAGTCAAAACATGGTTCAATAAAAATGTGAAAAAGAACTAGTTTCTTTTTTAAAATTTGACAGCAGCTGTCAGTTGAAAGTGATTCTCCCTAGGGCTGAAAAGTATTACTTTCAACCCGCTCCTCAGGCAATTTCAGACCTACTTTCAGAGTATGAGTAATGAAAATACCTTTTCTTTTGCGGCAGTTGGCATTTCAAATACCCTCAGTAACAAAATGTTATTATGCAGGTTAACAATAATAAAGATATTATTATTATTATTATTAAATTTGACCTATGCAGTATTAAAGGCAGGAAAATCGATAGATTGATGGCAAAAAAACATAGAACTAGGACGCCAAGCGGTTACTCTAAGACGCTTCTGGCTATGAAGTCGCTGATAAAACAGGGTTTGTGGATACGAAACGCACAAGCAAGTCTCCGTAGCTGTACAGGACAGGATCGCTTACGTCACTTAAGCGCTCCTGTTCCGTGTAGCTCTTAAGTGTTCCCTAACGAGCTCTGGTAACCTCACCCAGGAATACAACATGATATAGTGTGTGTAGTGTAGTTCAGTGTCGTGTAGGTGTAATCACTCATCTGCTTAGTCAAGCCACCTCCGTGGTCTAGTGGTTGAGACCACCGGGCGTTGATCGGGAGGTCTGGGGTTCGATTCCCCATGGGGGGCAGAAGTTTTTCTATGTTCGGTTTGGTTGATGGTAGGGCTTCTGAGCCGGCCGAGCTCGCTACGACCGTGCTACCTAAGTTTTTCGCCATAGTATCAATGACACTTACATTGAGGTACGAGTAAGATAGCTAGTTCCTCAGGTGTTGAAGAGTCCAGGTGAAGCTCGCTTCAACCTTCTGCCTTGTCATCACATACCATCAGATATGAGATAAAGACCAAGAGATTCCCTGTCGTATGTAAAAAGCTCATTAAAGCTTTTCCTCCTCAGGCAAGGAACTATTAGCTTACTGCATCACGCTTAGGGAATGCAATCCGGATTATCCGTAATCGGAAACATCCAGATATCCGCACATTTTTACTAGACCTCCAAATCCGGATTTGAAAATCGAATCCGGATTATTTGAATAATAAGAAATATTAGCAAAAAAAAACGAAACGAGCGAGTTTGCTGTCCGCGCGTTCGCGTCGCGAGTGTCGACTTGTCGAGTCTATCGGCTCTGGAGGTTAGCGGGGCGCGGCGCGGGATGCAGCACGAGCAAATAACCAAAAAACATAAAAAATACAAATAACAAAAAAAATTAAAATCATGATTCGATTTTCATATGCTTTTATTTTAATCCAAAAAATCCGGATTGGAACAATATCCGTTCAAAAAATCCGGATTTTAAAACAAAACGGATTTGCATTCCTAATCAGTTTTGTTTCGACTATTCCACCTCATGGTGTTGTGCGGTAAACTTCTTAGTAAACTCGCCACGCCATCCACAGGAAGAAAGGTTGCGGTGACATGCGCCTTCTAAATTTGCCACCGTAAGGAAACTAACTATTAATTATCTCAATAAGCGATTTGGTTGAAATGTAGGAAATTACGGCTTGCGACAGAGATTAAGTAGGTAAGTAGTACTTTGTTACGAACTTAGTAGAGCGTAATGAAGTAACTTAATTGCCGCCGTAATTAACGCCGTCTATTCTGTTATTAAAAACGTTATTAGCATTGTTATTAATGTTAATATCTATTATAATTGTATCGGCGTCGTTCATTGGATAAATTAGCGGACTTTTTTTACCGTGCCGATGTCAAATATATTTCACTTCATTTGTTTTACTTCATCTCTGTGGTATTGAGGAGCGTCGTTGCTATTGAGGATATTGAGTACCTATAAAACAAACTCTCCAGATAAAGTACTCATGAACGAAATTTAATGAGATTGTCGCCGAAGGACGTACAGATTCTGAGGAAGTTTGCCGTTTGACGACATAATAAAAAAATATATCATGAAAATCATACCGCCTCCTATGAGCTTTGATTGGACTTAAAACTCCTACTATTTTGAAAGTTTGCAAATTATCTCATATACGAACAGTATTTAATGCAGTTTTGCATTCCGCAGTTTCCACATAGAGTCCATTTTGGCATGAATAAGCATGTAGGAAAGAAACCATTCCTTTTCAACTAACTTTATTATTCGAATTGACATGTTCAAATTATCAACCTCTTTCAATAACGAGTTAATCCGTGTTTGGGTTAATCGAACTAATGGGCGTTTGACCAAGGCTATTCAACATTTTGTAAGCCCGTGTCGAATACCAGCCCTTAAAGGGTTAATCTCATATTCGATATCCGAAGCTATTAGAAAGTAACGTTAAGTTTTGTTCCTGTGTGTGAGACCTCATTTGCTACATTATGAAGAACAATTTACAGAGTTACTGTCATCATTCATATTGATTTTCTCGTTCAAGAACAATCTCGCTATTTGGTTCCCAGAGCCACAGAGAGAGAGAGTCCCCGAGATCCTTACCATAAAGGAACTTGTATGCTCAATTAAATTATTCGTTATTACCAATATTTTCTAAATTTAATTCAACTTAAAAGGCAATGGAGAAGATTATGATCGGGGTTTCTCTACGCGATCCCATCAGAAATGACGAGAACCGTAGAAGAACTAGAGTCACTGACATAGTCTAATGAATTGCAAGGTTTGGCAGTGGGCAGGACACATCCTAAAGGATCTCGCAGGACGGACGGCCATTAGGAAGGAAAGGCCATCGATTGACGACCGCGTATGAAGACGCAGCCTACTAGGTGAACCGACGAACGAAGCGAATCGGTTTGGAATATCCTGGAGGAGGCCTATGTCCGACAGCGGATGTATCTTGGCTGTAACGATGTTGATTCAAAGCCTAACGTTTCGTGTAGTTGTGTCATGACGCGCCCGCTATTTTATAACCTTAAGTGACAGTGAGCAGGATACATCGCTCGTAGGACTGACGGCCATGGAGCGGAAAGGTCCTTGAGTGGCGGCCGCGTACCGGGAGACTCAGTGTTGGTAGGCCCCCTACAAGGTGGACCGACGATCTGGTGAAGGTCGCGGGAAGCCGCTGTATGCGGGAGGCGCAGGACCGATCAGTATGGAAATCCTTGGGGGAGGCCTATGTCCAACAGTGAGCGTCTCTTGGCTGATATGATAATGATGATTTGATTTATTTTGATTTATTTATTCAAAATGACTTGCAGGCTTACAGAATATTCCAAACCGCCAGTAAGTCTAGTCAATGCAATTAGTTATTACAACAGCAAGAAATACAATATCAAATATAATTGATAGGTAACAATTATGGAATAAAAAAGCTAACTACACATAACAGATATTATACGATTAATGTCAAATTAGGATTAAAATAATAATAATGTTATATATGTCAAATTACATCGGAATATAGAATTAAATGTCAAATAGAAACAAAAAAAAATAGTAATTTACAGAGATGTCGAAAAATGAATAAATAATATAATAATAATGTGATAGTACAGAATGTCAACAATAATATAATTAATATCACATTAGCATTTTATTCACGAATATATGCACTTTAGCATAAAGGTGTCCCAAACTATCGGCAAATATGTCTACATCATTGTGCTGAGCAAGCATGTCCCCCAGCAGGCTTAAAGCGCGAATGGTTGGTGCGTGGGATCCGCGCTTAGTGCGCGCAACGGGCCTGTACAGAAGACGAGGACGTCGACGAGGTGCAACCATACCCGCCTCGTCCCGCCTAATTCTAGTTGGAACCACCAAACACAGTTTCTCCAGAGCTAACGGGCTATCTATCCTATGATGTATTATCAATATGTAATACATTATGTAGCTTACTACCCTTCTTATTTCGAGGGTATCTATATCCAGCATACCCGACACAAATATTGATGGATACAAGACAGGATAATAGCCGTACTTCTTCTTGTATAACCACCGTGCAAATTTACGTTGGACCTTTTCTAACAATAGGCTGTATTTTTTCTCATAAGGATCCCAAATGATAGCACCATATTCGAGCTTGCTACGAACATAACAAGTGTAAAGTACCCTTGCTACTCTCAAATCTTCAAATTGTCCACTTATTCTTATTACAAAACCTAATATTTTGTTCGCCGAGTTACATATAGTTTTAATGTGCTGGTGAAAATCTAGTTGAGTGTCCAATAATATACCTAAATCACGCATTTCCTTGACTCTTTCCAAAGTTGTGTCACATAACTTATACGTAACATTTACGGGAGACCGTTTCCGCGCAAAAGTAATTACTTTACACTTGCTGCTGTTAAACGGAAGTCGATTACGTTTGCTCCATACAGCAACAGCATCAATGTCCCTTTGCAAGCTCTCACAATCTGATACAGAGTCAACTCCCAGGGACAATTTGAGATCATCCGCAAACAGAAGACATTTTGAAAAACGAACACTATTCGGGAGATCATTAATAAAGATTAGGAAAAGAGTCGGACCCAGAGTACTGCCTTGACTCACACCGGATCTTGTGTAATAATTGCGAGACTCATGCCCTTGAACTCTAACAAATTGACAACGGTCTCTCAGGTAACTGGAGAAAAACTGGAGAAGCTTGGGGGCGAAACCTATTCCTGCTAACTTTTGAAGTAGTATGTCATTACCAACGAGGTCAAATGCCTTTTTAAAATCGAAATAAGCAGCGTCTACTTGCCGACCAGCGTCCATTTCTGCATAGACGTAGTCAACATGGGCCACTAGATTAGTCGACGTAGAACGAGCACAACGGAAACCGTGCTGACTATCGTGCATTTCGTTTCGGATTTGCCTGCTAATGTATGCTCTTAGTATCGTCTCAAACATTTTTGCGAAAACTGATAGAACTGCAATAGGTCTAAAGGATGAGATATCGTTTCCAGATTCTCCTTTTGGTACAGGGGTAACTCTTGATACTTTCCAGTCCTTAGGATATACAGATCCTTTTAAGGACAGATTAAAAAGGAAAAGCAGAGGCTTCTTCAGAGCTGAGATGCAGTCCTTTGCTAAAAATATAGGTATACCATCGGGTCCACCAGATGACCTCGACTTGAGTCGCTTAACTGCTGACCTCAAATCAGTCTCATCCACCTGTTCGACGGCCACGTAACCTGAGTTAGAGGCGCCAGCGGCATGAGCGGCCGTAGTGGGACACAGTATAGGGACTTCAGGTTGGAATACAGAGTTAAAGTATTCCGCAAAAGCATCTGCAGCTGCCTGTCCAGTTACGTTTTCACCATTGTATGAGTAACAACCGGTAGGTCTTCGGTCCCTCTTCCTATCCCTTACGTATGTCCAGAATTGGATCGGGTCATCAATTATGTTTTTTTGTGTCAGTTTCAGATGCTGCTGATATGCATTGTCAATTAAATATTTCACATGCCACCTATAGTATTTAAACAATTCTTTGTTGAATTCCTTTCCCTCCAACTTGTAACGTTTTAGATGAAAATATTTCTTCTCTATGTTGTCGATTATTTCTTTGGTATACCATTTAGGATAAATGTATTTATCATGTTTCACGTAGTAATTCTTGGCCGGAACAAAGTCACTAATACACTTATTTAATTTATCATAGAAAAGTTCAACTGCCAAATCCACATTTGAAAGGTTCATTAAGTCTGACCAGTCTAATTTATCTAATGCTGCGTACAACCCGT
The DNA here is from genome assembly GCA_963935595.1 of Schoenobius gigantellus. Taxonomy (NCBI): domain Eukaryota; kingdom Metazoa; phylum Arthropoda; class Insecta; order Lepidoptera; family Crambidae; genus Schoenobius; species Schoenobius gigantellus. Next base: position 10,849,861 of record OZ012541.1, on the reverse strand, counting down.
GGTAGTCTGCCTTGCGCCAGTTCCAGCTTGCGCCAGAATTTGGTCGCGGAACAGGCATATTCAATGACGGTTGTGGAGCTGCTACACCAATTGGTATTTTCATTGTAACCTCCAGTGCAGGATGATATACATCTAATGGAACCACAGGGTCATTACAGGGATCTACTACAACCTGTTCATGGTCGAAGTTGCTCAGCACAAGATCCAACATACCACCTTTATTATTATATACATTGCTATGTTGCTTTAATCCACAATAGTCACAAAATAAATCAAAACTAGTCTTAACATTTGCGCTACAAGAATTTAAGTTGAAGTCACCTACTATTAAAACATTGAGGGCAGAATAAGTTAGTACTGCATTTTCCATACACGCTAAAGTATTTAAATATTGCTCATCCTTGGTATTAGGCGGCAAGTAAACAACACAACACAGAATTTTAAAATATTTACAGCTAATTACAACAAAAATTATTTCCATCTCCGGGGTCAATAAATCGACGTCAACAATTTCTTGAACAGAATAGTGATCACGCACCGCGAGTAACACTCCCCCCCATCCAGCATTATCAGAACGGTCCTTTCGCACCACCACGTACCCCGAAGGGAAAAATTCACCGTCTGATAGTGAACTCGTCAGAAATGTTTCGGTAAGCCCTATCAAGTGATAACGATTTTGTGTCACATTATTAAGAAAAGTATGAGTTTTTGAACGTAAACCGCGTACATTCTGGTAGTACATTAATAAAGACTTATTTCTAGGATTGCGCTGACGCACTTTTCCCGATGGCGCGAAAGTTCTGGCGCCAGGGCTTAATACAAATATCTTCCGCCCAGTTCATAGGCGACATGATTTTATCGGCAAGCTTAGAAAGAACTCCCAGCTTGAACGATGAGTAACGCCCTCGTGATTTCAGCTCTTCCACGGTGCAAACTTCACTTTCACAGATAACACTAAGATGGTTGAGAACTTGATCAGCTGTTGTGCCTTCTTCTAGATAGTAAAGATGAAGATATCTCCATCTTTCAGAGGCACGTAATATCGTGGTCCCTGGCGCTGCCGTCCCTTTCAGAACACCTGACAAAGAGGAACGCTCACGTCTGCGTCTCACTTCAGTCCACTCATTTGAGCTATCCTGCTCATTGCGATTAGCTGGCATCACAGTTGTAGTGGTATCCAAAACTGTGTCGTCCAACGCGATAGCTTCTTGCTCGCGGCTAGCAACTTTAGCATTAATTGAGGAAGACGGAGATGCGTTTTTTACAGCGGAAGCGCCATTAATTTTTCTTTGTTGTAGTTTAGTCTTTTTCTGCTTCTGTTGCTCTTTATCAGAGTTTTGTTTGTGCTGAATCACTTTACTGTCCTTGATGTCGCTTTTAACGACGCATAGAGTATCAATCTTTTTTTCAAGTTCGAGAATTCTGCTGGTTAGACTATCTACCTTGATACATAGATCAGTTTTAAATTGTATAAATTGTTCAGAAATCAAATTAAGAATGTTTCTAGAAAGACGTGTTTCAAAATCATTTTGCATCTCTTTTATTTCCTGAACAAACGTATCACGGAAACTTTCATATTGGGTATTGAGTGAGTCACTTTGTTTGGCGGTCTGTGTACCACGCAAGCCCCCGCGAACAGTCACGTTATCGGGGCTGTTTATAGACATAGATACGTCCGGTGGACACTCGCTAATAATACTCATATTATGGTCTAACTGTTGGTACTGATGACGAACTGGCGTGTGCGAGTTATCACTTTTCGGTATTTTGCTACGACACTCAAAACATACCCATGAGTTCTTAAACTCCAATGTTAGTGTTGCATATACATCGTTGTTGAAACTTGCACATAAAATATCAAAAAACTTCTTACATTTCACGCAGCGCAAAAACGCGCTGTCCTTCGTTATAAGACCGGTGCATCCCGCGCAGCTAACTCCACGAGACGTCATCGCTAGTCGGCTCGACCCGTAAATTCTCATAAACCGTCGCGTCGTAGAATAGCGGTAGGCAGCGAGCGGGGAGATGTTGAATCACCGCCCGGGCGCCCGCGTGCGGTGCGCTAGCGGCCGGCGGTTTAATGTAGGTCAGGTTCACAACGGCTTATTCAAATGTTTTTTAAAAATATTTCTTCTAATATCTCGAGTGCTACTAAATGTATTGTAAATCCGATTTCACCACCATATAGCTTAGATCTTTGGCTACGTATTAGATACAAACAAAGCTAAAAACCGAAACTTTTTACTACTGTTTGCTAATTTATACAACGGAGCAGACAAGTACAGATGTTTACTGATAAGCACGTACGGCGCGGCGGATGATGATGATGATGAACTGCAAGCAACGGTAGCCGTTGAAGCATTGACGGCTGAAGTAGCCTCTGCTGTTGACAAAGTGCTGTTCGTCTGTACGGGCTATTAACAAGCAGTGATAAATGTACAGTTAGCAACACTTCAAGCTTTACATTTGCATTACGTAAACCAAGCAAATTGTAATAAGTAACAGTCATCTATAATACATGTGGCTGCTGTGAGATCGTAGCAAAAGTCACGGTACCCAGTAATATCACTGCCACATCATACCCTTCAACCCGGAACACAGCAATGCAAGTGCTGCTGCTTTGCGACAGAAATAGGTAAGACGGAGGTACCCAAGCAGACGACCCTGGTACAGAGTTTGTGTGTACATGGGGGACCTTTCATTAGGCATAATGTTGTTTGTCATAAAGACGCTTGGCATAAATCACTAAGCATAATTATCGAAAAGCATAACATTAACGTCACATAATTATTTCATTGCATAATTTGTATAAGGCACAATTATCCAAAGGCATAATTTTATGAAGCATAATTAATGAAATCCCTAATTTCTTATGACATAATATTGGTAGTCCTAAAATGTTTTGCCATAATTTTAAGTGTCATAATTAATGATATCTCTAATATTTTGGGGCATTTATTTATAATTAGAAATGATGTTATTTTAAAGGATATAATGTTTACTCTGTTTTACTTAACTTTTTATAATAACATTTCATATATTATTTTATTCAAATATGATACTCGAATCTTCTATATTTTCATTTGATATAATTTTTGCATAGTATATATATTGATTTTTTTATTTGAAAAAGTAATTCATTCATGCTACTAGTGACAGAAACGAATCGCTGCAAAACCGACTCCACATAGTCTTGTTTGTCCTACCCCTAGAGTGTTATTCAAACTCGCGTAGGCGCGGAGGGGTGAGGCGGCCCGTGAGCTGAGGAGCAGGTGGTTTTAACGCTCGCCGCTGCGGCTGAGGATGGCCGGCGAAGCCGGCCAGCAATCCGAAGCTGCGGTGGTGAGCGAAAACCAATCTGCGACGATAAGCTCGCGTGGGACCGCCGGAGCCCCGCAGCGTCGGAGCCGTGACAGAAACCATGCATGTGCATGCTTGCTTGCGTGGTACATGCTTGCTTGCATTGTGCATACTTGCTTGCATGTTGCATGTTTGCTTGCACGTTGCATGCTTGCTTGCATGTTGTATGCATGCTTGCATGCATACTGCATGATACATTGCAGTTTCGAGTTAATGGGTTTTAATACTTATGACAAATGATTTTCTGCCACACAATATTATGCTTATTACCATTCTGCTTCCTGATTATTATGCGTCTTGACGATTATTTCAATCGAAATTATGGAATATGATTTTATGACAATAATTTTTATGCCGAGAAATAGAGAGCCGTGTACATGCTCTTAAATTCAAAAGCAATTGCCAGAAATTTTTGAGATACACAATAAAGCGGCTATTTAATTTTAACCATTTAGCTGTATAACAATACAAACACAGCCTGCACCCACAACCCTATTTGCATTGTACCTGACGGAGCAATCGGTGCGCGCTGTATTTGCCAATATCAGCATTGTAAGCTCACCGAAGCATGCTTATCTAATTTGGCACATTGGCTTTAATAATGTGTATCATATAATCGCAAGTATGATGCGCTAGTTTCTAAATACTTTTTGCAATGAGTGAGGATTATTGTTATGTTGACTTCCGTTTTGACATTAGCTAGAAACCTCTGTCTTTTCTTTAGAGTCCATTTACATTGCGACTTTTTCGATGCGATGCAGTCGCGATGCAGCATCGATACAGCCGCAAATCGTCTACCTTTACACACACGCGCTACTCAAAACGCGATACAGGATCAATAAAAACGCAACGACGCAAAACGTTCAGTATTTCGTCAACAGGTACAGCGCGATGAGTTCGCTTGTTTCGTTGTGATTTCATGAACTGGCCCTAAGCGTTCGTGAAAAATATTATGCACACTGCCAATCGAAATCCTTGTTTCTTCGGCTATAAAACTTACTGACACGACGATCTGCAAAAACATTTTTTTTTTCAAACATTTCTTCGATCACACTATTTTTAGGCGACCCGAGCGAGGGTCATCTTTGATGCATGTTCTCCCACGTTTAAATTCGACACACCAATTGTAATATGGTGGAACATTTTCACCTAAAGAATCCTGTACATCTTAATTAACTTGTTCCGTACTGAAATTTTTCAAGCACATCAGATACTTAATACGACGAACTGCAAACAAAAGCCTTCCATTGCTAAAAAACAAAATATATTAAAATTAGTTTTTTTAATCTAATCAATATTTAAGCTTTACCAGCCAGTATTTATTTTTTTAGTTCCAAAGAGTTTGTACCTCATTCTCACTATTTATTGAACGCCCCTCGTATAGTTGTCCGGTAAGTAAAAAAATAATTGATTCGTTTATTTCCTAACCGATTGCGTTCAGTATAACATGTGTCTCCTGCACTAGCTATCTTTGCGTTAAAAGCGTCGATAGCGTGCGTAGTGCGTAAGGCCGTCGGTCGGCTTCCAATCGGGAGGTTGCGGTTCGAACCTCGCCACGTACCAGTGTTTTCAAATTCTGAATTCATACTTACGCGGCTACGCTTATTCGACGCTTTTACGGTGAAGGAAAACATCGTGAAGAAACCTACACACACCTGTGAAGAAAGAATTTCTTTAAAAGTTGGGTGTAAAGTCGCACTTGGCCAGCGTGGTTGACTAAGGCCTAATCGCCCTAGTTTAGGGTAGGCTCGAGCCCCTCGGTGGGGACATAATAATATGATTTTGCATTTGGACTCCCCTTCCACTTACCACCAGGTGGATTGGAGTCATTTGCTAGGATATAAAAAAATGGAAATACACCACATGTACCACAATTAATAAACCTCGTACGGTACGTATCGTAGCTGTGAGGCCATGAGTGTTCGTCAAATTTACCTCATGCCGATCGTGTTTCAAACTGCGCACTTGACGAATAAATAATGACGGCCTTTTCAGTAATATGAGTTATTTTCCAATGCCTAGTATTGCCGCAGTAAGGGAAGAATTTCTTAATAAGAGAATTGTCTGCAGACGGAAATATAAACCTTAGTCTAATTGTGTAATGTGAAAGATTTTTACCCGTTATTATTTTAAAAACGTAAGTATTTTAGTACAGTTGCTTAGAACGTGCTATAAGTCAACCTTTTTTAAAATTTATTTGGCCATAACACAAACAATTTTGTATGATCAACAAATTTTTATTTTTTCATTCCGTCACGTTTCATTGAAAATACATGTATTAATAGGTAACCTTTATTAAAAATATCAAAAACAGTTACTTATTAAAAAGTCGACTGAATGAGTATTATCAATGACTACTCCGGTTCAGGTGTATTTTGCATAACCCTTGCCTACTACGATCACAGTTTAACAATGTATAATATACTCGTACATTGTTAAACTGTGCTACGTACGATACATCTTATCTACGGGAATTATAATGACCATCTGGCTGATTAAGAATCACGAATAACGATTGGCTTGCGCCTTTCTTACACCAAGGCAAACATAATATATTTGCAAATTAGTTATATATAACATATATATTTTGTTGTACTTTATTACAGCAAACATAGGTCCTATCGTGTAGGTAAGGTCCAATTATGAAGGTCCAGTGGGTACAAGACCACATAAATCTGTATTTCGTTTCTTAAATATTTTTTGCAATTTTATTAAAAAACTTCACTCGATTTATGTACGAAACAGTCATTTGACATTCGTCCCGTGTTTGCATAATGATGTTGTAATACTTCTCGCACTTAAATCAAAAATTGCTATTTACTATAACGTTAAAAATGGGTTTACATACACATTCTTTCTTATTTAACAAACTAGGATTACGAAAAATTATGTTAAAATCACAAGTTCTTCGCCGTTTCGGAAGAGTTTGGTTACAAACACTGTGACAGGAGAATTGTATACATATATTAAAGAAAGATTATTTTGAAATAGTCCGCGAAATGAGCGCAGAAAACATTAATCCCACTTACGTACAACGTACGTGACATTCCACAAATTTGGGGCATTGAAGCGTGCCATAAGAGCAAGACGAATACAAAAATAGATATGGAAATCCGCAAAAAGGAATCCCCTCGACTGATTTAATCTAATAGGAATTGCGTAACACCTCTTACGACGCGGATATCGCATTGTAATATCCTATAACACGATGAATATCAAGACAGCTGCTGCATTCGGCGCAAACGCATATGGTCGCGCCGAATGGTCAAATGAGAAACTGTGTCAGTGCGAACAGTTGCGCTTACGTCACATCTTACGCTGTTTAGTACAAACGCTCTAGGTTCAAGGGGAGCCGGAATGATCGCTGTCTCGTTCGTTCTCTATTTATAGTTTCTCGCGTCTATTCAGCTGGTCGCTCTCAGTGCAGAAATGTCCAGAGTCGGGGCCGACCAGAGACGCTCGTGGTGTCTGACGATCGAGAGCTCACCTGTCTCCGCGCACCCCGGCTTCTATCGCGTGAATCAAACGTGTCGTCCACTCCCTAACCGCGTTATAGCAATGGCCGCACGCGAACTTATGCAATGCCTTTTCATCATCTACTCGTCACGGTGATGTTCAGTTAAAGTGCTAACTAGCAGTGGCCGCTCGTCTTATCAGTGCGATAGTGAATTCGCGCGCGCAAGTGAAAAACAATATTGACATTGGTGCTATTTCAGTGTGGATGCCGGTGGATTGTTTCGTCTGGCGCGATGCCATGTAGGAACAGCTGACTGTAAACAAACAAATTAGCGACGCGATAACGATGCACGTACGAAATCTTCACCTTCGACGCTGTCTCGAGCATGTGAGATGACGAAATTAAGGGAGAGCCATGGCAGGAAAGGTAGAGTCGAGCGACAGCGACGGCCCCATAATAGACGACAACATAATACGAATTCAACTAAGAAAACCCTCCCAAAGGAAATGGGAGTTGCGGACGCGGAACAGCTCCCCGGGCATAAAATTCCCGACGATACAACTTTTTGATTGCGACGGCAACCTGCTCGTCGAAACAAACGATGAAAACATATCCATAAAAAGTTCCGACTTTGATGAGCGCGGCCTGAGAACGAGTCGTTCGCTGCAGGAGAGAGATTTCAGGCATCCGATCGGTAGAAACGCGGTAAAGAAACACAATACAGTATCCGGTGGCAAGGTTTACACTCGCGTTTTCAAAACGCCCGCGGTAATAGATGGCAGCGCCGGCAACTGTAATAAAAGTTACGTCATACGAGATGATAGCAGCGTGGCAAACATTCCAAGTAAACTCACGTTAAACAACAACTTAACCAATTTGCATGCAAACAGCCTGGAGACCTCCCCACTACATTCCGAAGGGCTCAGTGACGTAAGTAGTTACAAAAGTTCAGACAACGAAACGTCTGAGAGGAGATCATCACATACACCGCCGTGTGAAGGCATTACTGAAACCGTTATCAACAACGAACCTATTACAAATACAGGCTCGAACCACACGTGTGTTTCAGACGACTGCAATTCATCATCTATAGGCACACAAATAGTCGAACGAAACGATAGAACCGATATTGCTCTGCATAAATCAAAATCGTTCAACGATAGCGCTCTGCGAGATGCACAGGAATCGCGGAGAGCAATTTTGGCGCGCTCCAAATCCGGCGCCGTATACAATGCGCCGCACAACAAAATATCTTTCCTCGACACTTACTTAAAAAGCTTACGCGGTAGAATGAGCCCTAATCCGGATTGGTTCGCTCTGCAGCGGCGGCGAACAATCGAGCCTCGAAATTCAGCGCCGGTGAGACGGCGTGAATCGCCCGAAATCTCCTTTGGAAAAACGGAGCCACGCTGTGGAATCGGTGATAACACGTCGGACAATGAGTTCATTAATATTCCCACCGACGTGGCCGCGGACTGTGAGATGAAAAAGCGCTTGAAAATGTATAGACGTGGGCTTTCGGAAATCGAGGCCGGCAGAGGCTCGAGTGTGTACACGAGAAATCGAAGCCTCTCGCTGAGTGGAATCGTGAACGCCCATACTTCGTCCTCCGAAAGTGTGGATGAAGCCGACGTCGTACTCAGCCGTTTGAAGAGGAGGATACTCAAGAACAGGATTAGGGAGAAGCGGCGCTGTCTCGGGGAGAAATTCCAGTTCAGTGAGTGTTAGTAAATTTTAATATCTTACTTATATTTTCCTCCAACCATATTTGCTTATAATCAAATAGAATATTATTCACGATACGTTATTATTGTGCAATAATTTTTACGCAATAATTTTTACAGTACACTTAAGTGGCCAACCGCCAAGCGTGTTAATTGGTAGGTGGTATTTGTTACTCGCATTCAAACAACTTATAGCTAGGATGCATAACAAAACTATTTTTACTTGTACTACCACGCTGGCTATTAGTGGCAATAGGTGCTTATAAGCTTTTGTAGGAAACTCCGCAGATAGCCCCCCCTATTGTAAGGCGTTATTAGAACCTGGTTTAGAGTTAATGTTAAAGCAGGCTAACTTTAACACAGGTGGGGCAGGGGTATTATTGGCATATTGATTGGCAAAAATATAAAGCTTCTTGAAATAATTCGACTATAATTCGTAAATTTTTGAGGAATGTATAAAAAGCTCGTTTGAGTACATGCCACCCCTATAACTGATGACTGAAAAAAACTATATAAATAGAAAAGTTCATTTTAGCAATTACTCTGCGCTTATTATGATCAATTTTATTTTTACGTATTTTTGGCGTATAAGTATTTCTAAATTGATAAATTGCAACTTGTAAGCTTTACTTTCACGTCTAAGACACCTTTGAAGTTTTTGTTGATCTAGTTCATTTAAGCATCTTATTCATTTTCTCTTCTGTAGAACATCTACAGAAGAGAATTTTCATGTTTGTGCAAAATAACGATTAATAAATGCAATGAATTATTTAAATGTACAAAAAAAAAATAGGTTGAATATGTAGTGTTCGAGCAGGTAATCTAAATGCTTAATTTCACTTAAGTCGTCTTAAATGTTAAACTGATAAGTAATAATTTGCTTATTAAAGCGTTAGGGTCTTAGAATTTTATTTTATTCGCAGAGCCAGGGTTAGGGTCTTAGAATTTTATTTAATTCAATCGGAAACCGGTAAGTGGATCAAATTTAGCTTGCAAGATTTCATTACAAACACGGGACAGGTAAAAGTAAATAAAAGCTTGGAAAATAAGAGCTTGTAGATAAACATCTTTTTCGAAAACATTAGCGGACACAATCAATTATCATTTTAAGTTCATAATTTCATTCTTAGTTATCTGTGCGGCAGATAGTATTTTCTCGTGTTTTTTTATTCATACTTTCGCAAGAAAATTGAAAAAGTGATGCCAGACAGGAACGAAAAGGCTTTTCGGGAGCACCAAAGCGTTTCTATCACGATATCCGCTTGACCCTGTTACCCTACCCATTGAATTCGATTCCCCCAATTTGACGGCTAAATGAAGATGTCGCCCGGTGTTCCAAAATACTAAGGCTATTTTATCAAATAATTGTACGAGATAGACGACTAATTTAGATTTTTCTGGAATTGGTATTCAATTTAGTTGTAAGCTACATTTCAAACAGTATCTTTAATATTACTTTGTTGTAAAAATAGTGTTTTTAACAACATAAGAATTAGACATGTTTAAAATGACAATAATAAATGTTTATTATCCACCAAGGAACATGCATATAAATTGTATCAAACTAATAACTATAATTAAAAAATAAACATTTTAATCATAAATAAAAAAGCCTATAAGTACGAAGTTGGGGACAAAAGGAAACTGGCTCAGCTTGTGCTGTACAAAGCCTTATTAGTCTTACACAGCGCTGTTTTTCAGCCGGTCCCTGCTCTCTCTTAATCTATACTTACTAATATTATAAGGCTGAAGAGTTTATTTGTTTGTTTGAACGCGCTAATCTCAGGAACTACTGGTTCAAATTGTAAAATTCATTTTGTGTTGGATAGTCCATTTATTGAGGAAGGCTTTAGGCTATATTACATCACGATATTGTTATTTTCCGACATCCACGCGAACGAAGTCGCGGGCACAGCTAGTAATAAAATAACTATAGAAGACGTCTTACTCAACCAAAATAATTTACATCTAATAACAATACAGAAGCTTGATTGTAATCCTCCATTATAAACTGTGATTTTAACGTGGTGAATAGTAAGACACGGACTTAAGGCTAGCGAAAAACGCACTTAGTTTGAAATGTTAATTAAAATGCCTAGAGTATCGAATATTGCTCCTGCACTTAACATTTTCTGGGTTAAAATAAAAGTATATATTTGTTTTAGATTAGATAGATTTTCTATAACAATAAATTGTACGCTGGTAATATTTGTGTAACACATTTAGATGCCGACCATAGCGCCTGGGCGGTCTGCGTTCGAGTTCTGCGGTCGAATTCTGTGATCGAGTTCTGCGGTCGGGTACTGAGGTCGAGTACTTCGGTCGGGCTCTGCATTCATTCTTGCGCACACTGTCAGCATTCTTGTCAGTTTTACATTCTTTCTACTCATAAAAGAGAAAATAGTCACTCGATCTCGATAATATAATAGTTCGTATTTCATGCAAATTTCTTATAGTCAAGCCTTGCATATTGATGTCGTCGGATATTGTGACTTTTTAGTTTTGGCCAAAATGGAACTCCGTCAGAAAGTGCGTTCACTTTGACCGCGGCCGTCTGGCGGCTTTTGTGTATGTATTGTTCTATACAACAGCAAAGCTTAGAGTGAACGCGGAATGTATATAGAACTCGATCGCAGAACACAGTCTGTCTGGCCAGTGTGTTCGGCAACAGTAAACAGTCCAAAAGACCCCCTAGACAAAATGTCTTTCGATAATCGCTAAGACCAATCGCTTAATGGACAATGTATGAGATTTGACATTTGCGCTCGAAAGCTAAGCGAGGGCTTATGTCAAATCGCATACATTTTCCTTCTAGCGATTGCGTTAGCGATTATAGAAATGCGTTTTGTCTAGGGGGCAAAGTGACAATTCAAAAACGATAACGAAGTTCGATAAGAACAAAATGTATGGGATTGACATATCAATAATGTGGCAAATCGATCAAAGTCATCGATATGCAAGTTGGTAGACAAATTAATTCACAACGAATCGATGTTTTTTGTAACTTTCATTTTTCATTAAAATGAAATAAAAATATCAATTTTAATCATTTATTTTACAAAATTTTTTCCATTACTCAGTTTGGAGTACTTAGATAACGTATATATGTTGTTTTCTTACAGAAAGAACAATTCGACACAGCGATCGCTAATCCTTACGTCGGTTAGGAATTTGTTTTCGTTATCTTAAAGACGATGACGAATTTAGTTATCGTTTCGCTATGAAACGATTGCCACTTGTTTAAGCCCCAGAAACTAGCAAGAAGGCTACCTATACTATAATAAATCCTAATCTGTAGTGAACATAGGCTACCTTGTAGTTCCCGAGGAAAAAATGAAAATTGTTCAAAATTGAAGTCCACGCGGGCGAAGTCGCGGGCAGAAGCTAGTAAAAACATAAATAGATTATTGCTTCCATTAGTTAGCACTTGTGACAATAATTTCTTTTTTCTTTTAATTCAAACTCAAAAATCTTATATTCAATATAGACAAAAAAATTGATAATTAACTCTACAATTGTTATGCAATTGGGAGAGCTTTCTCGGAAAGAACAGGCAAAAAACACCAGGTTCAATTTTTTGTCTCTTCTTTTAGATCGCCACAAAAATTGTTTTACTTTTAATTTACATTCTAACATCCACACTTATCAATGCCCAGAGAAGTGTATCATAAAAATATTTGTATATTTTCTGCGAATGCCTCACCATTTTCAATATTTCCAGCGGGATTTGTACTCAGATATCATTTTGATTACAGTTATAACAGCCATAAGAAATCGTATCATTTAAACCGACGCGAAACATCCAATAATAACTGTGAGGCTGAGGAAATAACTTTCAGATAACAATATTATCCTGTTTCGCTGAAATGTGCGTTCGATTTCATTCAACTGTTGTAATATCTGTGGAGGAAAATATTGCGTTTTATTCAGGGTATTCATGTAAAAAGCAGCGTAGTCGTATCTCAGTGCGATATTGTGAAGAACATGACTTAACACTACTTACTACAATAATGTTACGTTTGAGACACAACATAGACTTTTTGTTTCGTAAAGGGGGTCGGGGTTTGCGTGTGGGAAGGAGGTGGAGGTTAAATGCGATTTGATTCATTCCCTCATCCATTTTGATACATTCCTTCCGCCATCTCCTAGGTTTTGAAATACTAAAATGAGTAAAACGCACATAGATTTGCTAGGGGGATACAGGTGAGAAGAGGAAAATTATACTGAGAGAGAGAGAGAGAGAGAGAGAAATGCTGTTAGGAAGGTAGGAGAGGAGAGTGAGAGAGATAGAAATACAGAATTAATTGAACTATTACTCAGACCCTATTAAGAAATTGATTTATACGGTCCTTTTCAAAAGGAGCATGAGCATCAACCTATAATCATATAAGCACACTTACCCAGCCAAACATTAAGCTACTTGGCAATTTATTCTCATCATTATACGTTTTTTTATAAGCAACAAGGTAGCAAACAAGCAGACTGCCCACCTAGATGGTAAGTGGCCACAGTGGCCCATAGTACCTACATGCGATTCACGTAACTGAATTATTATGGATATTAAATAGTATCCATAAAGATATTAAAAAATACTAGTTGTATGTACTAAAAAATACTAGCTATAATTTGTATTATTATGTAATTGTTAAGTCTTATTTATGTTGTTGCTGTGTTTGCCTGTTTTTTTTTTTATTGCAGAAAGTTGGCAAACAAGCAAACTGCCCATCTGATGGTAAGTGGTAACAGTCACCTATAATACATGTGGCTCTTGTGAGATTCGCAGCAAAACTGCAACCCCCACAAGAACCACAGTGTACGTTGCCAACTTGCGACACAAGATGTCACAGTACCCAGTAATTTCACTGCCATATCATACCCTTCAAACCGGAACACAGCAATGCAAATAGGTAAGACGGAGGTACCTAAGCAGATGACCCTGGTGCAGAGTCTCCCTCCAGTAAAAGTGAGAGTGTTGAACATAGTCACTTAAGGGACATTCTACGTAACGCAATTTTTTTATATTTCTCTCTTTTTTGGTCACATAATTTACGTACCTTACAGTCGAGGGATTCCCCGTAAAATATAAACGAAAACAGTTGCCAAGCAAAATAAACGCATTACTTATAACATTTTACAAGGAACCCAGTTAGCGTTACTTACTTACGTAACACTTACGAAAGAAAAGTGCTAAGACGTATTTTCGGACCCGTCAAGGAGGGCGATGGGACATACTGACATCTCGTTAACGATGATATAGACGCACGTATTAACAGAGAGAATATCGTCATATTCTGCAAATTTCAAAGACTAGGGTGGGCCGGACAGCTAGAAAGAATATTGGAAATCAGGGTACCGAAAATAGTTACATGAGTGGACATCACAGCAGAAAAGACATCAAGAGGCACACCAAAAGAGAAAGGAGACACTGTATAGAAGAGGATCTAAAAACGGTGGGCAAGCTCACCAACTTGCCGCCATCCTTGGTAACCAAGCAAGGTTTCCAAGGATGGCGACAAGAGAAAAAAAAATTGTGAAGGGGGCCAAGACCCACAAAGGGTTGTAGTGTAGCGCCACTGGATCATGATGATGTGTTTATCAGTAAGTGATTTTGCGATAGCCAAACATATTTTTAAAGGAAAAATAAAATTAACATCAACCTGTTTTACACAAAGCAGATGCAGACATACCATCAAACTGAACACTTTTCACTATGAGATTAACTTTGAAATCGTGAAAAGGATTTGCTATTGCATTCAAAATTTCAAGACTTACTCAAATGAAATGTATGCAAAAAGGTAGTTGATTTTTCCGTGATGTCTGAGTTGGTTCTACAGTGAAAGTTGTATTCCGTTTGATGATAACTCAACAACTTCTTCAAAAGTCATTAACATTTTGGAACTATTATAATAGAATTACATTAGAACGTTTATTTGTCCAACTTTGAAAAACAAGTACCTATCTAAGTATTAGTACATTAAAATTCGAAAAAGGTAAGTTACACTAACAAACTTTTCTTTAATAAATAGAAACGTTTCACATTTTGTAAATATTTCATTTTTCAATTACAGAAGTTAGATTTTATTTTTATTACATGCGTTAATGTTGATGTGGTCAATATAAGTAGATATAATGGCTAATATTTCAATCGTCACATAACTTTTTCTGCAGATTTCTATGCAAAATCAAACCATTATCTACATCATATTTCTCTGAGAAAGACGAGATTGAAAAATCAGCGTCAATCATATAAAGTGCCATCTGAGTTAAGTTACGGAAAACAACGAAGCTTCGTTGCCATGCTTGAACCAAGAACAACGCCATCTAGGAAGTAGCTTAGGAAACATTTGTCGCCAAGCTTACTTATTTACAACTTCTTTCACAACCTTGCTATTTGAAAGCAACACCATTGTTCCACAAGCACAGCGTAGACAACCGGTGCTTAAAGTAGAAAGCACGTTTCCTAAAATATCTTGGCGGCTACTACCAAACTTATTGCTGGAGAATACACTTAGATATTTAAAGATTTCATGAGATAATTTGTAACGGATCTGACATTTATTGAACCTGTCATTAACCGAATGAAGTATTGAATGTGATTATAGTGAGGATCTAAATAAAATGATTTTTGATAATAAAATAATATCGATCAAAAACAGTCAAAACAATATGTACATAATTAGCAACCCATCCGGCCTCGCATGCGATTAGGTACTATTTTATAATTATCGCATTACGTTCATGTAATGAAATAAAATAATTAACATGACCTCATAATGATTAAAAAATACCTTGTGTACACTAGAGCAAATGTATTTTTTGTTACAAGTGCTTTCAAAGTAATGTATTGATGATGATCGTAGCAAGTGATTCGAATGTGCAGTTGTGTACTCGTACTTAGTACAGTAAGTGATTCAAAGACGAAAAAATTGCTTTTGTATGAATCATATATTTTTATGATTCCGTACCTCAAACGGAAAAGCAGAACCCTTATAGGATCACTTCGTTGTCCGTCTATATATCGTGAACGTGACAACGAAGTGATCCTATAAGGCTCCATTTTTTTCCTTATGAAGTAAGGAAATAAAAAAAACTCACCTCTTACTCCTAAAAGTCAAGGATCCTGCTACATAAATTCAAGTCCAAGGTCAACTTAGGTCAGGTCAAGTCCAAAAGTTAGGGATCCTTCCATTATCAGCTCGGTTCATGACTACCAGATGCAAATACGTAAATAGCTTCGGATTCGGAAAAAACATGAAACACGCTGGACGTACCTATAAAATTTAAGGGGTTCCCTCGATTTTCATGGAATCCCATTATCAAATCCTGATTTTGGTGACTTTGGGAACACCCCAGGAGTATACTCTATCTATACAAAAAAAAATTGAAAATTGGTCTACAATTTGACGGAGTAATGCACACAATACATGTTAGACATACCTATAAAATTTAAGGGTTTCCCTCAATTTTATGGGATCTCATCATCAGATTCTGACTTTGGTAACCTTAAGACCACCCCAGGAGTATACACTATCGGATACAAAAATAATTTTGAAAATCGGTTCACAATTGGCGGAGTAATCGCGTAACAAACACACAAAAAAAACATACTCATCGAATTGAAAACCTCCTCCTTTTTTGAAGTCGGTTAAAAAGAAGAGGTCTGTTCTCATTTCGACTGTACCTGTGTTTTTTGTTTGTTATCTCAGAACACCGTCGTTATTTTTAAGCTTTTTCGTTTGAGAGAGTATACTTCCCAATTGGTCCTATTGTCATCAAGTTAGAATCTTAGGAAAATCGTTTGGAAGGAAGAAAGGAGTTTCGGTTCGTTTGATTCGTATTGATGAGTACTAAAAACTTGTATTTTTAAAAAGTTTTTTAATAATTTTTACTTAGTTCACTTTCGTAATTGTCTTTCTTTGTGCCCAGGCAAATCTTGCAATCGATTTTTCGACTAGCTATGTAGAGTTGACATTTTCAGGAGAGTTCAGAACTCTATGAAGAAGCTTGATTCGATCATTAGTTAAAATTTTCTGCGCAATTCTGCTGCCATTTGCAAACAAATTAATTTTGATGTGATCAAAACAGGCATTATTTACCATAAAGTGAAAGAGAACTAGTGAAGAATGAAATATTGAAAAACTTCTTGAGTAAATTACTTAAACACTCAACTGCAATCCCATAGTGATAGAAAATTGTGAAATTGATGCGCCTCATGTTTTATTTTTTTGTTCTAAGCAAATATTATTTTAATTATAATTGGCACATTCATTTAAAAGATTAAAAATAAAAATACTTTACAAAAAATTTAAACCGACTTCAAAACCACTAAAAGGCAAAACAATATCAGAATACAAGAACATTATATTTTTATTTTGAAGTTCGTGTCAAATTTTAACTAAATAATAAAAATGTATTGTTGGGAGTCGTCTTATTTTTTTGCATTTTATAGCTGTTTTTGAAGTCGGTTTTTTTATTATTTAATTAACGAACTACTTAGGTAGATTTATATTTTTCATACTCCGTCTGCCTAGGGTGTAGGGTGTGCCTATTTTCAAACAGGTGTAAAGACAACTTTTTTTTATCTTCTATGTATATTGTGCGTTGTATTATGTAAGGCTTAACAATTATATATTTTAGTAGTAATATTTTTTTTTAGTTATGTATTATCTTGACGCCAATAACTCCCGGAAGGGTCCATATTATGATTTTTTCGCGTATATTCGGTAGGTCTGAGAATAGGTCGTAGGCTATTTTATATACCCCTAAGCGATAACGATAGCCTTCTCCAGAAATGTTTCATTGTTGAGTCTGAGCAAAACGTGGTTCGCCAGCACAGCTGGTTTTTGTCTAAAAAGCTTCTGCAATCAAAATGCGGTCAAAGCTTTGGTTGGGACAACAATATAGTTTACAAGAGTCTTAACTTTATAAATTCAGTAAACGTATGGCTTATCTATTTTTTGTATTCGGTATATAAATTGGAAACCGGCGAAGTGCGAATTGGACTCTACACCAAGGGTTCCGTACAAACATATTTAAGTACAAACATATATAAGTTCCTTAATTCGTTCCTATAAGATTTTATCCTTAACACATCCTCAACATTTTTTTTTATCATCAGAGGGAGACTGTATCGGGTCGTCTGCTTGGGTACCTCCGTCTTACCTATTTCTGCCGCAAAGCGCCAAGTGCTTGCATTGCTGTATTCCGGTTTGAAGTGTAAGATATGGCAGTGAAATTACTGGGTACCGTGACTTTACATCTGATGTCACAAGTTGGCAACGTACACTGCGGTTCTTGTGGGGGTTGCAGCTATAGTTTTACTGTGAATCTCACAGGAGCTACATGTATTATAGGTGACCGATACCACTTACCATCAGGTGGATAGTTTGCACGTTTGCCAACTTATTTGCAATAAAAAAACATTTGCTATAAGACCTTGCTTCATGCCAAATTTATAGGATCTTGACAGATATACGGACAGACGTACAAACGGAAGTACTCAAACGTCCGTGGGGACTATAGTCCCCAAAAACGTAAGCTTCTCGATTCGTTTATACCAAACACGTACGGGTCTACGGAAGTCAACGCAATCAAAAGATATTATGACCATCTACATCGTGTGTTGTCGCAAATTTTGCGGTTAAACAGGGATTCAACCCTAAAGGGTACTGTACTTTCCGTTGACCTATAGAACCATGAAATTTGGCAAAAGCAATGTATTATAGCAGCTACATGTTAAGGAAAAAAATCTGAAAACATTGGATAGGCAAAACCTTAATAAGGATTTTAAAAAATTACCACGTTTTACTCAGCTCGCTTTCGTCTCTGTCTTTCTTTCTTTTTAGGCAAATCTTATTGCAACCGATTTTTCGAACATTCTATTAGTGGAAGAATTTTTCAAATCGGTCCAGTGGTTTCGAAGCCTATTCAATACAAACATACAAATATTTCCTCTTTTTAATATTTGTATAGACAACGTATACGACAAGACTAAAAAAAATTTACAAAAAAATAAAACCGACTTTAAAAACACTAAAAAGGCATAAATAATGTACTCGTACATACAAAATAATAGTTTTATATTGAAGTTGGTGCCAAATTTTAAGTAACTATATTTGTTCTTTTCATTTTTTAAGTCTTTCCAGGTGATCATTGCTTGGCATCGACTTCAATATAAAACTGTGATTTTGTATGTATTCTTATATTATTTATGACTTTTTGGTGTTTTTGAAATCGGTTTCATATTTTTGTAATTTTTTTTCAATCTTTTTAGTTTATAATACATGCGTTTTAGAATTTGAGCCAAGGCAAACACCAGAATATCTTAAAATAAAACGTCTTTCGCTCTAAACAGTACTGAATGAATTATTCCCGAACTCCTAACCTACCAGAAACCTTCCATCATCAGGTCAGTATCATGATATGATGACTACCAGATGTAAATACCTGAATATCTTCAGCAAAAACATGAAACACGTTGGACGTGCCTATGAAATTCAAGGATTTACCTCGATTTTCATGGATGCCATCATAAGATCATGACATGATAACAATGGGACCACCTCGGGAGTATACTCTTTTGATTACAATAAGAATTTTGAAAATCGGTCTACAAATGGCAGAGTAATCGGTGAACATATTATACGGTGACGTGCCTATAAAATTCAAGGGTTTTCCTCGATTTTCATGTGATCCCATCATTAGATCATGACATGGTGACAATGGGACTACCTGTGAAGTATACCCTTTCAGACAAAAAAAGAATTTTCCGAATCGATTCAGGCGTCTTCGAGTAATCGGGGAACATACATTAAAAAAAGATTCCGACGAATTCAGAACCTCCTCCTTTCTTTGAAGTCGGTTAAAAAGTATGAAAATAATATTTGTTTTAAATAAATACAAAAATAAGAACCACGTTTTACATAAAAAAAACAAAATATTGAAAAACTTCTTTAGTAATTTTAAAAAACACTCATCTGCATTCTCATAGTGACAGAAATTCAAGTGCCAGCTGAAGTGAATTGCGAAATTGATGCGCCCCACGTTTTACTTTTTACAAAAAATAAAAACCGATATAAAAAATACTTCAATAATATTAGAATACACACAACACTTAGATCATTTAACCTCTATGCTCTAAGATACAACACCACATTTTTACGAGTATATTGAAGTCGGTGCCTAATTTTAAGACTATCTAGGAGATCATCGCTTAGCACCGACTTCAATATAAAAATGTGATGTTATGTGTAAGTATTCTAATATTATTATTTTTTATTTTAAGTGTTTTTGAAGTCGTTTTTTTAATATTATTTATTATTTTCTTTACCAAAAAAAAAATAAAACGTTTGAGTGAATTTAATACCAGCTCACCGAAGTTTTTTGAAGGAAAACAATTAAGGGGCAACTGTATTTAAAATAATATTTGTATCTCTTACTTCTAAAGTTTTAGGATCCTTCCATCATTAGCTCGGCCCAAGACTACTATACGCAAATTTATACCTGAATAGCTTCAGAAAAAATATAAAAAATATTTTACAAAAAATAAAAACCGACTTCAAAAACACTGAAAAGTTAAAAATAATATAAGAATAGGTACAGACAACATCACACTTCTATATTGATCTTCTATATTGAACCCTAATTAAATACCAGCTCACCTTCGGTGTGCTGGTATTTAATTAATGTTTCCCTCAATTTTCATGGGATCCCATCATCAGATCCTGACTTCGGTGACCTTGTGACCACCCTAGGAGTAAACTCTATTGAATACAAAAAGAATTTTGAAATCGGTCAACAATTGGCGGAGTAATCGCGTAACATACACACAAAACACGTTGGAAACACCTTAAAATTTAAGGGTTTTCCTCGATTTTCATATGATTCCATCATCAGATCCTGACTTTGGTGACCATGGGACCACCCTTGGAGTATACTCTATCGAATACAAAAAGAATTTTGAAAATCGGTCCACAACTGGCGGCGTAATCGCGTAACATACACACAAAAAAAACATACGCATCGAATTGAGAACCTCCTCCTTTTTTGAAGTCGGTTAAAAACATGAAACACGTTGGACGTGCCTATAAAATTTAAGTATTTCTCTCGATTTTCCTGGGATACTATCATCAAATCCAGACTTTGGTGACAATAGGCGCACCTCAGAAGTATTGCCTATCGAATTTAAAAAGAATTGTGAAGGTCCGTCTATAATTGCTTGAATAATAGCCTAACATACACACAAAAAATATACGCGACGAATTGAGAACCTCCTCCAGTTTCAGTCGGTTAAAACAACAGGAATTATTTAAAAAACCCTTTTAAATACAAGCTTTTAGTACTCGTCAATACTAATCAAACGAAGCCAAACTCGACGTGGTTATGTCGTTTTATTGCGTAGTTCCTATGGTTACCTTCCAGCTTCATCATTAGATCAGCTCCATGTCATCATAATATTGCAAGATCACGTGATATACATATGTATGCAAAATTTCAGCTCAATCGAAAACCGGAAGTGGGTCAAATTTAACTTGCAAGATTTCATTATAGACACCGGGACAGGTGAAAGTAAAAATAAAAGCTTGAAACAAGAGCCTCATTTCGCAAAGCTTGTAAAATAATGACCATGAGTTAATCGATCTGTAATATTTTGAAGCAATTTAACTAAATTAAAATATAATTTATATTTTTATATGATTTGAACGAAAAGCTTTTCTTTTTCTATTTTTTTACTGTGCAATATACAGGATTACTTTTTTATCACCCCGAATAATTTAAGGGATGCTTCAGGAGACGGTAGTAGAATGATTTAAACATTAATAAAAAATAACTCACTTTTTAAACTTTATATAAATTTTCTAGAATATCCAAAAATACTGCACTAATTTAGTACAGTATTTTTATATTTTACTTGTTTTTTTTTATAAAATAATGGATGTGTCCTGAAGCGTCCCTCAAATTATCCAGGATGATAAAAAAGTAGTCCTGTATATTTAAAAATTAGCTTCAACTTCACGTTACCAGTTTATTATGTTGACGTGAAGTTGAAACTGACGTGAAGATATACCGGGTTATTTTTCAAGCAGGAGCCAAATTTTGTGTGCTTGTTCAGACAAGCAAAATGAAGATCTTTTACTATGGGATCAATCTCGAAATCGCGAAAAAAAATCAGCTGTTCCATACAAATGTTCAACATCCACTGAACGTAAATGTACAACTACTTACCTACTTTTAAAACAAAATGTATACTTATTTCGACTCACAATATTTGTTGATGGTCAAATACATGAAAAAGAACTTTTTTTTATATAAAAAAAATTTAACGATGCTAATAATGGCGAAACTGTGGTAAGTGTTTTTTTATTTAAACATTAATTAGTATAGACACCAACTTCAAAACAAATAATTTGATCATTTTTTAGTTATTCGCAAAAAAAATATTTTGATTCTGTGATGTCTCGAGAAATAGATATTTTTCTATAATTTACCTTTGATACCCTTTAATTTTCCCAAAATAATACACTGGATAATTTTGGAATAGATAACGTCAGCGGTTGCTTTCAAATATTATTTTGTCGTATACAAAAATAGGAGTGTTTACTTAATACTTAAATCAATTATTTGAATTTGTTTTTTAGCCAACTCAAAAAAGGAGGACGTTATCAATTTGATGCGTATGTTTACTCCTGGGGTAGTCCCAAAGTCACCAAAGTCAGGATCTGATGATAGGATTCCATAAAAATCGAGAGAAACCTTATTTTATAGGTGTGTCGAATGTGTTTTGTGAGTACCAGTATGTTACGCGATTACTCCGCCAATTGTGAAACAATTTTCAAAATTCTTTTTGTATTCGATAGAGTATACTCCTGGAGTGGTGCCAAAGTCATCAAAGTCAGGATCTGTTGATATGATCCTATGAAAATCGAGGGAAACTTTTAAATTTTATAAGTACGTCCTACGTGTTTCATGTTTTTTTCGATGCTATTCACGTATTTGCTCTGGTAGCCATGAATCGAGCTAATGATGAAAGCATCCTTAACTTTTGGACTTGACCTGACCTGCACTGACCTTGTAAAATCACTAAAAAGATTTCATTCACTAAAAAGATAAAAAAAAATTATACAAAAAATAAAAACCAACTTAAAAATACTGATAGTTAAAAATAATATAATACGAGCAACATCACACTTCTATATTGAAGTCGGTGCTAATTTTTTTAAGACTTTCTAGGAGATCTATACCTATTCTTATATTATTTTTAACTTTTCAGTGTTTTTGAAGTCGGTTTTTATTAAATATTTTTTTTATTCAATTCACTGAAGGATTTTTACGTGTCCTTATTAAGTGTCGATCTTAAACAATAAGATCTACAAAGTTTCAAAAGCTCGATTTCAGCGCTTTGACAAATATTCTGGAATAATTTTGGAAGAGACTGCAGCAATAAAGGAAATTTTGTCCGTGATTTATACCATAAATCTATATAATGACTTCCTTTCTTTCTGCACGAAGGTGAATCCGGAGGAAAAAAGTTACTTTCTCAAGAAAGCTCGCAAAATTTTGGCTTCACGCCAACTCTCTAAGGCATCTGCATTTTCTTGGTTCACTTTTGCATTTACCGAGCGCTGAACAATAATCCTGATGCGCTTGTTTCGAACAAGAGTTTAATATAGCGTTAAATAAAGTAGCGAAGTTTGCGTTATCATAGGAATATTCAGTATTGAAACCGCTAAGGTCAAGGTTAGGAGGTTAAGCGCCTGTGGCATACTGTCATCCTTTTGTAGAACAATGAGTAGGACCCCATCCTAAAGCCCAAGCACAAAGGCTTTACTTGTCTGCAAGCTTTAGTAATATTTTCATTGGTATCAGTATAGCCTAAAAACAGAAACACATGATTTAGTGCATGCGCGGTGGCACAGCGCAAGTCAATATCCTCCCACCCCGACGACGCGCCGCCATGACACTACTACTTCTGTGAGCGCACACACAAATCACTTAAGTCAAATTTTACAAGAAACCAAAGTGTCAGTCATCTATCCAGTTTATTTTAAACTGAGCGACATGTTATTTTGCAGCAACAAATTTCAAAGTAATTTCATCGGAGCATGTACTTACAAAACGGCACATCTACAATGAGAGCTCGATTATTTATTGTGCAACTTCCGCTCAACTAAATTGTCCAATTGTCCAGTTAAACCGTGGGAGTGTTTAACAGATCAATTGTTTAAAAATAGTACCTACCAAAAAAGGGGGCAAAAAAGGCTGCGTCCTCAGCGGCGTAGCGTCAGGTAGTTTTTTGAGAAATGTTGAGATACGCGGTTGCGCGGGCGGGTCCAAGTTAGTTATGAGTTTGTCCGCCAGAGCGCCAGCGCCAATGGCCGCAAACCAGCTGTGAGCTGGCTGGCTGCTTTGCTTTGACAGTACTCGGTCGGTGCACGTCGACTCGTCCCACCGTCCGGTAACCGGCATTTATCACTCACGTGTAGGATAATGGTTAAATTTTAACCTCCGCGACGTACCACAACTTTTGTGTTATCAAAACTTTAAACAAATACCAGTCGTTATTGGTATATCATTTCTAAGCAGTGTTTTCATTTTGCGTTCGATTTAGTTCAATCTCTCTGTGTTGCTTGTGTGAAAAGTAATCGTATTGTGTGCGTGCAAGAACCGTTTTGTGGTATTTTTGTTTGGTTTGATCTGAATTATATTGCACCATAGTTGTGGAAGAAACTTCCTTTGAAAGTTGTGCGAGGATGTTTTAAAACGTAAGTAAAACTATATCTATCTTAATTCGAACAAAACTATGTTGAAAACAAGTTTCGCCGAGCTTACGTATCGGTAATGCTTACTCAAGATCAGGTTTAGCCGAGGAATAAACTAAACATTTCACTATTAATCGCAAATGTAAGTAAAATCTTCGGGCTGAATTTTATACAATGAGTCAGTATGATTCAAACAACTTAAGTACATTTTATACAATTATTAAGCAGCAACAAAGTTGCAGCTAAATAAACATTACCTGACAATATTCCAGCTGTTTTCAATAGCAGTTTTCCTTTGCCAATTTAATTTAAACCATTCCGTAAAGTGGCTTGGCTATTACTATGATTATGACATCCGGTCTAGAACATATTTTTAAAGAAATATATTCAAATATTGGCCATTAGAATGTAACAATGTCACTGTAGATCCTAAACGAAGACATTTCGAATATTTATGTGAAGGCGAATATTGCAAAATTCGCATCGAGAAAGTGGTCCGAATACCCAATACATGTATTGCCCGATCAATCACTCTCCGCTCATATTGTTCGTCCGGCAAAGGCTTTAGGAACATTTTGACATCAAACTGTCTTATAAGGTCAAAGGGCCGGCCCCTCTCGTACTTGCCCTGCTAAATCCTTAAGACGCATGTGGGCCCACTTACTACGTCAAAAGCATCCAACCAAATCTTTGGGTATAAGACTTTTTACGGAAATATATTTGCGTTCTCAATTGTTTATCCTTGTTGTAAGTTATTCAATTTGTCTACTTTTTCAATGTTGTAATTTCACAAACTGCTACTAGGTACTTATTTCAGAAGGCTTGTTTCAAAATATGTACGTTAACTACTGATGGCAAGATACTAATCTATTGGCTTATCAAAGATTCAAATCATGCTTACTTATAGGATAGGTATATGATTTGAATTATTACGAAAGTAAGCAAATATAACGGATTCATTGTTTTAATTATCCTCATAATGTTAAAAAAACATATGTTATCAAAAAAGAATTAGTTAAACAAGGAAAGTAATTTCTAAAATAAAAGCTGTTCCCTAAGGACTTTCTTTGCTTTTCCGAAACGTTACATCCAAACATGTCGCCATAGTAGGTAATTTAAGGTCATCCTTTAGACATTTAAATTTAATATGATACCTTAGCTATTTAGGTCACAGTAATGTATATAGTTTAGTGTAAGATATGTAATTATAATTTTATTGTCTCATTGTTTATGCACCAAATTGTCAAAATAAGTGCAAATGTGCATTGCCTAGACAAACCAAATCGGTTTATAAGGCATCAAGTAATTTAAATTCATAATGTATTTTTTTTAACCAAATAAATTAAAAAAATGCAGATTGGAATAAATCAATTTTTTTTAAGTTACGCCACTTTACATGCCAATGCTGTGGCCAAGCATTATCATTTGACAGGAAAATTAATTATTTACCTGTCTAAAACTCCGATCAAAATTTTGCATTGAATTACAATACTGACTTAGTTAAAATAGTGCTTATGAAGTTATGACATTGTAAAAAAGTATAGATAATAGTTTGAAAAACTGAGGATTAAATTTTGAGCCAGGAACCAAATTTCATCAATTAATCAAAGAAGGACTATCTTTATGATTATGATTGTTTTGAAATATGTTCTGATAGATGTCAACTTTACTTAATATATCTTTCGAATAACACTTACTTCGAAATGTTAAAGAAAATTCTACAATTTTTTTTTAAAAAAAAACGTCGCCCAACCTGCGATTTTATTTCACTGCATGCTTCACTAGTTTTTTTCGAATTTCTGTGTATTTTTCATGAATGGGAGCAACCAATTTTTTACGCGTACATGTACGAATGTGTGTTTTCTTTTTAGAATTTCATATACCTACATTTGCCGACGCGTCTGCGGTGAAGAAAAAAACATCGTGAGGCAATCTACATAATTACGAGTATATCTGCGAAAAAATTCATAGGTGTATGTGAAGTCGACCAATACGCACTAGGCCAGCGTGGTTGACTAAGGCCTAAACGTCCTAACTTAGGGTAGGCTCGAGCCCCTCGGTGGGGACATATATGAGCTGTGATGATGTTTCATGATAGGTATAATATGGAATTGTAGACGAACAATATGTATCTTAAATACTTAATTAAAATCTTTCTTATATATAAAAATGAAACGCTGTGTGTTAGTCTCGCAAAAACTCTGAAATGACTCCACAGATCCTTACGAAATTTTCTGTGTGTGTTTGAATAGGTCCAAGGAAGGTTTAAACGTAAAGTTGGACTCGGTAGGTGGCGCTGGAATCGGGCAGGACAACGTCTGCCGGGCCTACTAGTCTTCTATAAAAATGCAATCATTTGCGTCAAAGCCGGTAACGATTACGTTATTCTTGTTTTGTGTCAGTCTATTGTCTAGTTTAGGGACTTATGAAAATGTCTCCCCCTGTTTACACACGAGTCGAGTACCTCAGGTAGATACGCATACAAGTCTGTTTACATTTTCTGAGTGATTTATCCTCGTACCACGTATGAATTCACTTGACATGTTAAGATTGTAATTATTATTTACATTCGCTACATACCTATTTGTTGTTTGATATCTCGGTGTTACAATTTATGTTCACCGGAACGTAATGGTAATTTTAAAACAAATTAGTTCCGTCGATAATTAAAATTCCTATAATTAAAGTAACGTAATATTTAGTCAGATGCTTTTGTGGGAATTTAGAAAGTTTGATATGAGTGTCTTAAATATGAAAGCAGTCTAAAGGGGCTTTTAAAAAACGAACGGCCACGATAGATTTTATTTATTACTAGCTATGCCCGTAAACTACGTTTCGCCATAATAATCACCTAGGTGTATAAAAAACACAATTTGATATCTCGGTATTACAATTTAGTATTGACCGGAACGTAATGGTAATTTTAAAACAAATTAGTTCCGTTCCGTATTAAAATTCCCAAAATTAAAGTAACGTAAAATTAGTCAGATGCTTTTGTGGGAATTTTGGAAAAGTTTGATATGAGTTTCTTAAACAAACCAACGGCCACGACAATAGATTCTATGTATTACTAGCTGTGCCCGCTAACTGCACTTCGCCATAATATTTGTCAAAAAAATTCTGGAACGGACCACCTTTATCATCTAGGGGTAGGTATAAAAAATAGCATCTATTCTCAGACCCACAAAATAATATACACAAAAAATCATAAAATCGGTCAATCCGTTTCGGAGGAGTTCGATAACGACACGAGATTTTTAACCGACTTCTGAAAAGAAGGTGGTTCTATGTTCAACTGTATCTATTTTTTTATGTATGTTCACCGATTACTCCGCTATTTGGGCCGATTTTCAAAATTCTTTTACTATTGACACTCGACAAAGGGCTCGCGATTCTTCAAAAACAGTGAATAAAACGCTTTTTGTTTTACTGAGTGAATAAAAAAAATGAATTTGAAACATGCGCGAATATACGGATTATTAGATTTAAGGACCTACTCGTAAATATTTAGTTTATTTCTTTAGCTAGGTGCTCAGGTAAAACTCGCGACAAGCTTTTTTATCAGATATATTGTGTAATAACATTATAAGTTGATAGTAAAAGTTTTAAACGTAAAATTTAATTTATTCTTTTTAGGGCAATTAAATAAAAGCTTGTTTTCTAAAAAAATGTTTTTTTTACTTTTAATTTATTTTTTACTTTTTAGTCTGTCTTCAGACTTTTTTTTGGTTTATATTTAAGGATATGTTTGCGTATTCACCCTATTGCATTTCACTTTCATTCATTCAAAAAAGTCCGTATTGTTAACTATTGAGGTGTTACGTCATTGAGAGTCGATCCTGGGTGTACCATCAGGTCATTTTTCGATTATAATACTGCATTGCCATTAGAACTGTAGCCACGTGTAAAAAAATTTAAAGTCCGTACTGTTAACTATTGAGGAGTTCTTTCGTTGGGAGCCGATCCTGGGTGTACCATCAGGTCATTTCAATCATAATACTGCATTGCTATTAGCACTGTAGCCACGTGTAAAATTTCAAGTCCGTACTGTTAACTATTGAGGAGTTCTTTCGTTGGGAGCCGATCCTGGGTGCACCATCAAGTCATGCTGATCATTATAATGTATTGTCACGTGAATCAAGCGCATGTACAAAATTTCAATTCAATCGAATATCAGGAAATTGTTTAAAATTGGTTAGCAAGATTTGAAAAAATGACTTAGTACATACGTACATAGCAAGGTGTAAAAGCTTGTAAAAAAGGAAAACGTGCAAAAAGGTTGCACACTCTCGCTATAAAACGTACTAAAAAACCACCAAAACGTAGTAACTAAGTTTCAAAAACTGTTCTAATTGTACAATTAATTTCTAGTTCTCTTGTGTTCTATTGTTATTTTATGTATTATCCATAATAAACTTTTATTCATATCAGTAATTATTTTCTCGCAGTCAATGATAAAAAGTAGAGTACATAACACGTGAAAAAAAAATCATCTCGGGTCTTGTATGCCTTGATCCGCTCAGGATTCTATTCTAGAATCCCTCGCTACACTCGGAATTCTACTTTAGAATCCTTCGCTGCTCTCGGGATACAACTTAGTGCCTCGAAAAGAATTCACCCTTTTTTCACTTGTTGGGTAATCTACTATTTTGTAATCGAAAGAGTATACTCCCAAGGTGGTCTTATTGTCACCATGTCATTATGTGATGATGAGATCCCAGGTAAATCGAGCGAAACCCTTAAATTTCAAAGGCATATCCAACGTTTTTCATGTTGTTTCTTAAGATATTCAGGTATTTGCGTCTGGGAGTCATCATGATATGTTACTGAGCTGATTACGGAAGATTTCTGGTTAGAAGTTCAGGAATAATTCCTTCAAAACTGCTTAGAGCGAGAGACGTTTTATTTTAAGTTATTCTGGTGTTTGCCTTGGCTCAGATTCTAATACGCATGTGTTAAACTTCACTAAAAAGATTGAAAAAAAATACAAAAAATAAAACAGACTTCTTAACTCCAAAAAGTCATAAATAATAATAATATAACACTACAGTATACAACATCACAGTTTTATATTGAAGTCGGTGCCAATCAATGATCACTTTAAAGGTCTTGAAAATACAAGAACAATTAATATACTTACTTAAAACTTACAAAAAACTTCAATTTGAAACTGTGATGTTGTATATAGTGTTATACTATTATTATTTATGAGTTTTTTAAGTCGGTATAGTTTTTTTGTAAAAAAATATATATATTAGATTTGCAAATAAAGGCAGTTATTTTAAGATACAATTACGTTTTCTTTGTTGAATTAGCTTTCGGTGTAATAAAAATAGTTCCATGCTTAGTTATAATGTAGGCTTATTTTAGAATTAGTTATCTATATCACAATTGGCGGCGTAATCGCGTAACAATACACACAAAAAAACATACGCATCGAACTGAGAACCTTCTCCTTTTTTGAAGTCGGTTAAAAAGTGAGATAGTTGAGTAACTTTTTTAGTACATCCGTGCGAAGCTAGGCCGGGCAGCTAGTCTCTATATATAATTTTAAATAAAACTTTTTACTCGTAATGTGAAATGAGTCGATAACGAGCACCAAAGATTAAATTAGACCCAGGTGCTTATCAATTTGTAAAAGCTTTCGGAACTATTTTTTAAAGTCATAGTTACCCTTACCTGAATACTTCTAAAACAAAAGTTTCGAAAATAACTTAAAAGCAAAGTATTCATTGTTTTTTGTGTACTTTTGTACATAGACACTAACTTTCTGTCCTCAGATTTGTAGAACTTATTTTCATTTTTTTATCGAGGGATTTCAGTTTTTATCGCTGTAAAACAATCTAGACTATAAGCTAAGATCGCAGAAGCTTCTAATAATATCACAAAACAAAATTTCAAATCTTAAGTACTTTACTCTGTTCTAAGTCGCCTAGACATAAACACGCAATTGTTACGCTAAATATAACATTTCATAACTCGTAGCAGCCTCAAAATATTTCTTTGTCTTCCAAAATTTTAATCAAAATTAATAAATCTTTTATTTTGTAAAGCAAATAATAAACCTATTAAGAAACATTTTAATTCACTGAAAAGACGCTTTTTATTGCATTGGCTAATAAATTAATTTATACCGGGTTATTTTTCCATCAGGAGCCAAATTTTGTAAAAATTTTGAGAGCCTGCTTAGACAAGCAAAATGAACAACTTTTACTATGGGACCAAACTTGAAATCGCGAAAAAAAACCGGCCAAGTGAGAGTCGGACTCGCCCATGAAGGGTTCCGTACGATTTATGACGTATTAAAAAAACTACTTACTAGATCTCGTTCAAACCAATTTTCGGTGAAAGTTTACATGGTAATGTACATCATATATTTTTATTTAGTTTTATCATTCGCTTATTTTAGAAGTTACAGGGGGGGGGACACACATTTTACCATTTTGGAAGTGTCTCTCGCGGGGACCTTTCATTTGGCATTATGTTGTTTGTCATAAAGACGCTTGGCTTAAATCACTAAGCATAATAATCGAAAAGCATAACATTAACGTCACATAATTTTTTCTTCGCATAATTTGTATAATATTATCCAAAGGCATAATTTTATGAAGCATAATTAATGAAATCCCTAATTTCTTTTGACATAATATTGGTAGTCCTAAAATGTTTTGCCATAATTTTAAGTGTCATAATTAATAATATCCCTAATATTTTGGGGCATTTATTATAATTAGAAATGATTTTATTTTAAAGGATATAATGTTTACTCTGTTTTACTAAACTTTTTATAATTACATTTTATATGTATTATTATTTTATTCAAATATGATACTCGAATATTCTATATTTTCATTTGATATAATTTTTTCATAGTAAATGTTGATTTTTTATTTGACAAAGTAATTCATTCATGCTACTAGTGACAGAAACGAATCGCTGCAAAACCGACTCCACGTAGTCTTGTTTGTCCTACCCCTAGAGTGTAATTCAAACCCGCGTAGGCCGAAGCTGCGGTGGTGAGCGAAAACCATCTGCGACGATAAGCTCGCGTGGGACCGCCGGAGCCCCGCAGCGTCGGAGCCGTGACAGAAACCATGCATGTGCATGCTTGCTTGCAAGGTGCATGCTTGCTTACGTGGTACATGCTTGCACTGTGCATACTTGCTTGCATGTTGCATGCATACTGCATGTTTGCTTACATTGCTGCATGCTTGCGCGCAAGTTTATGCATAGAGAAATTCTGCGTAATCGTTTTGTTCGTTGTGATTAATATGCTATAAAAACATTAATTATGCTTTGAAAAATTATGCGTAAAGTTGTTCTGTGTTTTAATACTTATGAAGTTATGACAAATGATTTTCTGCCACACAATATTATGCTTATTACCATTCTGCTTCCTGGTTATTATGCGTCTTGACGATTATTTCAATCGAAATTATGGAATATGATTTTATGACAATAATTTTTATGCCTAGAAATAGAGAGCCGTCTCTCGCGCAAACTATTCGGTTTAGAAAAAAATGATATTAGAAACCTCAATATAATTTTTGAAGACCTATCCATAGATACGATCCATAGACACGTATAGGTTTGATGAAAAAAAATTTTCAGTTCTATGTATGGAGAACCCCAAAATTTATTGCTTTTTTTTTCTATTTTTGTGTGAAAATCTTAATGCGGTTCACAGAATACATCTACTTACTAAGTTTCAACAGTGTAGTTATTCTAGTTTCGGAGAAAAGTGGCTGTGACATACGGACGGACAGACAGACAGACAGACATGACGAATCTATAAGGGTTCCGTTTTTTGCCATTTGGCTACGGAACTCTAAAAATCAGCTGTTCCATACATTTAGCTTCAGTGGATGTTGAACATTTGTATGGAACAGCTCATTTATTTTCGCGATTTCGAGATTGGTCCTATAGTAAAAGATCTTCATTTTGCTTGTCTGATCAAGCACACAAAATTTGGCTCCTGCTGGAAAAATAACCAGGTATAACCATAAGAATAACTAATAATACGAGTATAGAAGCGAAACTCCCGGCCGTCGAGCGCTCAAGGCCACGTTATTTACCTACCGTTTGATTTCCGTTGAACGGAATCGCCAGTCAAGGCGCGCATCGCATCCCGCACGCACGTGACTCCTTCCCGCGCGCCGCTATCTAATCTACCTAATCGCCGCGATGCCGAGTTATTGTTGCGTTTATGGGTGCAAAAACAATGCCATAATAACCCCAAATTTAAAGTTTTTACCTGATTAAGCTTTTTATAAGAATACGTATTTACTACGCGCTGAAGTTTAATAACCGAAACTTCAAATCATCTACAAAGACGTCATGTTTTATAAATATCAGACATTTGTAAATATTTCTGTTGAATTGAAACCTTTTAAATAAAAATGATTGAGTACTTTAAAATTATTTTTATTATACCTACCCTAGATACAGATACAGTTTTATTCGTAATATTCATTACATATCAAAGCTAATACAATATAATGTATCGAGTTTCTGAAGCTGTCATTGTAAAATGCACCGACTACGGTCTTGTACCTGTCCCGCCTGCACTACACCACCACAGAGCAGGATGTGGGACAGTACATCCAGAAGAAGGCCAACTTCGTTCTGAGGGTGCAGCCACTGGAGTCGCGCCACAATGCCGGTTTTAAAGTATTTGTGGTTCGGGTCCCAAACATTGCGCTGGACACTTTCATGAAGGAGGACTTCTGGCCAAAGGGTGTGGTGTTTAGGCGATTTCGGGGACGAATACCTAATACCATCGGCATGCCGCAGAACACGCAGAACACGGCAAATATTTAATTTTCTTTACTCACATAGCTTATAAGTTCCATTACACTAACCAAATTGTTATATATATTATGTATGGTAGTTTGTAAGGTATATATCTATGGGCCTAAGTTGCCTGATAATAAATAAATAAATGAAAAAAAAATGTAGTGCAATTTTGAAACTCTGTAAGTATGGGATTTTTTTTGTCAAGTCGGGAATAATTTGAATTATGAGAAACTTTGGTACTGCTATATATATTTTTATCGACCTTTGTCACTGTTCCATATAAAATTTAAATACAATCAATACTTGATTAAAATTATGAAACAACTGATTTTTTTTCAAGTGAAAATGTTGGTCTGATAGTAAAAAGTGAGCTTAGGTTTTATCCATTAGTACATTCATAACTTCAGCTCTTGGACTATAAACGTAGGTACGATACCTAAATTACAAACCATTTTTGTACATCGAAATTCGAAACATTTTTATGATTTTGTTCTCGAAGTGTAGGGATTAAGCTCAATTAATCAAAAATAGGCAGGTTCTTATAACTACGGAATTAAAAAAATGAAAAATGTGCGTAAATTGCTAAAGATAGTCGCTCGCTCGCTACACTTGAAGTACAAAATCAATAAGACTCGGTGTATGCTCAGTTTCCCATTTAATGTAAAATATGGAGGTACCTATATAGAAAATATTGGAGTGGTAACCATACGTCCATGTGGTGACCCTAGCGGCGTCCGCAGACTACTGAGGGGCGTTACAGGGGGAAGGGCGCTGTAGGTATGCAAATAGCGGCATTTGGCGCACCCACAAAGGAGATTCGCTTCTATACTTATTAGTTATTCTTATGGTATAACTATGATGGATTACGAATGAATCCGTTTGCCGATGGATTAGTAATGATTCGCTGATTATGCGCGTTAGAAACGCAAGAAATCGTTTATGAAACCAAAAATTGTTCTTACTATTATCAAGTGACATGTTGTTAACTAACAATCGTATTACATTAACATCTCTAGTTTAATACATTGCGTGCTTGAAATGATTTTGAAATGGTTGTTGGAAACAGCATTATGGAATCTGAAATTAGATCAATATCTTGTCATAGCTGTTAAAGTGAGAGAAGGGAAAGCTAATGTTGTTTTTTTATGCAACAAATAAAAAAAAACATCTTAAAAATAAATACGACGAATACATTTAACGTTTAGTTCAACAGCTATATTTTAGTAAAAAAATGACAAGCTTAACTATAAATCTCAACTTAGATAAATTTCGTGACTCACTTTCCTTAAACTTAAAATGGAAAATGTATAAAAACATGTTTTCCCTGTATGACTTGCATGGCTCAATTGATAACACAATAAAACAACTCAGTTATTTTTTAAGAATTTTCATCTACTTATATAAATTCTTGAATTAAATGTTTATCTCGTACGTATATCTAAGGAGCCTTTTACAGTTTTTTTTGCTTTGAATGGGCTTACTCTTGATACCAATCAAGCCTTGAGGCATCCTTGCCTCAAATAAAATATTTCTCATCCCCCCCCCATCTCGGAAAGAGTATTTTTGCTATTCGATATCTGACGGCCAAAGCCGTTTTTATCCGCTTGAAGTTAAAGTAAATTTGAATTTAGAACATCGCGTGCACTAGGTATGTGATTCCAAAACATCATTAAACCTATTTACTTCCATATCCACGGTGCTGAATTTATCATACAACTTTTTAAAAAATTGTTAAAAACTCAGATTCCTGAACCTCCTTGGTCTACTTTTGTCATTAATTTGCCTTGCGCGCGCCATTTTGTTTTCACGTCGTATTGTTATAAATAAGAAACTTGAAAACAAGTAAAAAAAACGAAAATGAGTGATTCCAGCGACGAAGAAGTTTATTTTAATGTTGTAGTAAATATGTACCTAAACTGAAATAAAAGTATCTTGTGATTGTTTTATTTTGCATTTAGTCATTTCCTCACTGAGGGGGGATGAAAAGTTACGTGTTGCACTCGAGTGCAAAGATTTTTCACCTTGTGCTCTTTTGATGTCCTCGCTAACGCTCAGGATTCTAATTTTAGAATCCTTCGCTTGCTCGGTCATCAAAGTTGAGCACGCGGTTAAAAAGCAACTTCGCACTCATGTATAACAAATAACTATTTTTTCATCGTTTGAAAAAGTAGCACAAGTTTTCTTTTGTTTCACCTTAAAAGATTTCTTGGATCAAAACTCTTTTGATACTACATTGATGGCAGTACAATAATAGGTATAGGTAATCCGCCTTTCTTCCGTGTATTTTTGGTTGCTTATCTAATAAATTCGAATAAACATGAGATATTGTTGCATATACATAGATATGGTATAGATAGTATTGTGAAAAGGCTCAGGCAAGGATGAAAGTCATTTTCTCGGAACCTCTGCAAGACAATTTAAAGGCCCCTACATTTATATTCAAAAGGTAAAGTACCCTGTCATCGCGTGGGTTTTTTACATTCCCTTTCAGGAATAGGGTCGATGTGTAAAATTATTAAGTGATGAAAATTGTAATCTGTATTATTGGTATGAAAATAGCTTCTTATTCGAAGTTAATTGACGTTGTGTTTCATCATAAGTTAATATCAATAATATATTGGTATTACGCTAACTCGAATAATGTTTGATAGTTTTCACAAATCAGCCTATTTGTCAATAACATTATTTTCAGTTTTAAAGCACAATGTTGAAAATCGTACTATGACCAACAAAGATTTGACTTACGTCATAATTATGCGCATATTTTATAACACTCATAAGAAATATATGTTTTCGACGTACAAATAAGTTATAGAGAAAAATATTTGAAAGTACTTACAGAAATAAAACCAAATGAAGTATAATATCATCATAATTATACGTTCCCATCGAGGGGCTCGAGCCTACCCTGTGTTAGGCTGTTTAGGTCTTAGTCAACCACGCTGGCCCAATGCGGATTGGTCGACTTCACATACACCTTTGAATTTCTTCGCAGATTTAGGCAGGTTGTCTCACGATGTTTTCCTTCACCGTAGGATATATTATATAATATAATACACGGATGGTTATTATTATTCCTTTGGTCGATCGAATAATTTAGATTCCATTGTATGCGGGTATGGATATTGTATAAACTGTGCCTTCGTATAGCTTCCTTCACAAATCATAAAACAAGCTGGTTTTATAAGACCTTTCGAAACAATCAAGTAGCTACATAGCTGAGCTTATTTTCTTTATAAAAGTATGTTACTTTTGTATCGATATTATAAGTATCGGTTTATTCGTTTTTTCAATAAACATGCATTTTTCATGTCATCAGCATCACACATCAATTGATTACTACACACGTGCCTTCCGTTTGTTAGTTTGTGTTTTTGAATGGTTTTTGACTTGATTTATAATTTTGAAATTCCGAAATTCTATCTTCACTCTGATTTAATGGAATAATAACTATTTTTTATAATTATATAGGTTCAATAAATTTAATTCATTCATTTTGATTTATATTTCGATTTCGAATCTTGTCCGTAGTGATTGATATAGAGGCACAGTATATACTCGTATTTATTAATGTCTAATTATACAAAAAGTATGTTTAATACATTTGCTCAAAATTCAACTTTTCAATGTGTGTTTAGCGTGCGGAAGTTATTCTTTCCGCACTAATGCTTTTTGTTTTTTTTTCCGCATAAAACCTGTTAAATAACCTCCACATGCATATAGGAGGGTTTTAATCAAAAAGTTTCCTGTAAAACACTATTTTGTATGAATTTATTACTTTACAGCGTAAATACTATTAATACATAAATACTATGAATTAAATTTAAAATAAATTTATTTTTTTATTTAAAACGTATAATGTTAATAACTGAATAACACAATTATAGTTATTTTGAATTTAGAAAAATTCATGTCATTAAATTGGCTGACTGTATTACTAGCCATGTCCTCTAAAAAAAGAAACTTACTCCCGCGAAATTACATTATTTCTTGTCCAAGAATTAAACTGTTTTTCATTGATTTCCTTTCGTTGTTTTTTTTTTGCAAATGCATTAAAAACGTCATTCGATGCACGGCGTGCAGCATTGTCATTTCCACTCGTCTCGTGAAGGAAATATACTTTCAGCACTTGTATATTTCAACAAAGCGAAGCGAAGCGAACAATGTATGGACACAAAGCCATGTCCTTTCACACCTTGCCTGTAAATATTACAGATCTGAAAATAAGATTTGCTTCAATAACAAAGACTATATATGTAAATCAGACAAATAAATAGGTACCCAGTTGTTCCTCCACGCTTAAACTTTATATCAGCCAAGAGATGCCCGCTGTTGGACAAAGGCCTCCCCCAAACGCCCAACACTTCCCCAAACTACTTAATTTCACTTCATTGTTTACTTACTAATCCAAAGCTAACGTTTGATATTACAAACGAGAAATCCTTATTTTATTATTATGATCCGCGTCACAATTCAACAAAATAGAGAAGATCCGCTAGGATTTTCGCCTGATATTCCTATTGAATTTGGTGAAGGCGTCCTGGTAACAAATGTAAATTTGAAGCCAGAAGAAATTTTCCAACAATCCGTCAGACGTAATTCCTATTAGCCTCGTTGTAAAGTCCTCGGGCGCCACGATTCCATCCAAATATCTGGAGACCAATGTTTGAAACATTCGTTTGAAATCGCCTACATCGCATGCGACATAAGCCATCGTCGCATTTTTAGTCGCATGATACTGTTTTTTTAAATTGTTTAATATGTAGTTCGCCACTGGTATTACCAACATATTAAGAAACAAATATTTTTTTTTTATTGTTATTCAGTACAAATAATATTACTTAAATGGAAAAAAAATATACTTCTCTGATAAAACTCCCAATGGAGTTTATGAATATCAAACTGGCTGGCTGTTTATTTTTCCTCTTTGAGCGAAAAAAAGTAAAACTGTCGATTTTCTTGTCCCTGTCGAAGCCGAATTCAAAATAAACGTCTTAAATTTAATATAATTCTTTAATATAAGACCGACAAATCATCGCTATCTATATGCCCGTGACGTATCAAGTACCTACTCCTCAAAATTAAGTTTTATTCTTGTTGCAATATTTGCCACAAAAGAAAATTGTTCAAGTTGGCCAAGGACCAATACAAATTAAGCATACATGCATGGACCTATAAAAAATATCCGTGCATACATGATAATTCTTGATATAATTTAAGATAATTATAATCATCACTCATTATTAGAT
This sequence comes from Schoenobius gigantellus, assembly GCA_963935595.1. Classification (NCBI taxonomy): domain Eukaryota; kingdom Metazoa; phylum Arthropoda; class Insecta; order Lepidoptera; family Crambidae; genus Schoenobius; species Schoenobius gigantellus. The sequence goes on along the minus strand of OZ012541.1, from coordinate 10,811,517 downwards.
TTTAACGGAGACTTCTGAATATTCTTTTCAATTTAAAAAGGACTGTGCTCTAGGATACGGGCTGTTTCTCTACTCACCTTAGATTCCGATCACCCTACATAATTGTAAAATAACTAAAAATGTCACTGTGAATATCTTTCGTAGAATATGACGAAAAAAAAGTATTTCTTTTTTTTATTTTTCATTTAAGTGCAAAACCAAAAAAATCTACCTAATCTGTGCACCATCAGACCATTATATTTTTCATATTCGGTGTGATTTTCATTCATTTTCTAATGTAACTACTTATTCGGCTTTCTAAACATAATCTTTAGTTATAAAAATACAATTAAATAAACTAAACAGTTATTTGCTTGCTGGGAGGATTATGAAGTATTTATTGGCAACTACTGACTTTACTACGCATCGTGTTGTTGAAATAAATTAAAGAACTAGGTAGGTATCAGTTAAATGTATATGCTACAATACTGGTACTTATTTCCCTAAATTGTCTTCGGTTATTCATTGTTAGGTATTGGTATTTGGTTTGTGTTTATTATCAAACATAACCTCAAAATCACCAAGTATTTCACTAATTATTAAGTTCTTAGAAGTGCCCGTCAATAATTTTTGTTTATAAAATCATTTACTTGTAATTTCCAACCTAAAAAATAATTTTCATGATTCTTGGTTCTTGGGCCAACAATATATAATGGGCGCAGATAAATCTCCTTTAATGTAATTCGTAAAGTTATGAGATCGACAGAATTTATTTAAAATGGCCATCAAAATTACTAAATGACAATGACGCATACGTGTTTGACGTTTAATCTATTACTCGTCACTATCACCTAGCGACGAGTGGCTGAGACTGCTCGTTGCAATAGATCGTTAAAAAAATGGAGGATTTCGGATGTGGCATCAAAATCAATAGGAATCTAGCGCTAAACGCCAGACGAATTATTCCAAAATAGGGTCCCTGATCGCTTGTAAGTAGGACAATCCGAAAGAGTCGGCAGCCCTGTGAGAGATAATAAAATGAATTCGCTCGAATTCGCCACGTTTTGTGGTGAATTCAAAGCTCGGATTCTTATTGTTGTAACAGGGCGTGCCATCCCTTATGTGGTACCACTGGGCTCCTAGCACCAGTCTTCAGAAGGCTTTATTATAAACTAGGTCTTTACTTGGTATACGAGCATTATGTATTATTATACATGTCGTATTCTCTTCCGCATCGAGTTAGGGCTCGTTTGATTCGTATTAACGAGTAATAAAAGCATGTATTAATTTTTTTTTTAAAATAATTTATTACATTCATTACCATGTACTCTTCAAAACGAATCAAACGAGCCCAAACTCGATGGGATTGTGTGGTTTTATTAAGGAGTTCCTATGGCCACCTTCCAGCTCCAGCATCATATCAGCTCCATGTCATCATAATATTGCATTGTTACGCGATATACATGCTAAATTTCAGCTTAATCGGAAACCGGAAAGTGGGTCAAATTTAACTTGCAAGATTTCATTTCAGACAACGGGACAGGTGAAAGTAAATAAAAGCTTGTAAAATCACCTTGGTTAGGATACTAAATAAGATGTTGATGCCGATCCTTAGGGAAGGCGTATGTTCAACAGTGGTGATGATCTCAGTACCAGAGTTAAAGTCCTGCTATCTAACTGCATCATCTCTAACAGCCGGCTGCAAATCTTTTAAGTGTTTTCCACTTTCGTCGACAAAGACAAAGGTAGAATGAATAGAAATCGTGGCGTTACCGGCTCCGGTAAGGGCAAAAATATAATATATAATTTCATATGTTCATGCTCCATACCTGGGTAAGTCCAACTTCCAGAAAGAGGTAAATCGATGAATCCAACTCGGCTGGGCAGCATTCGAGAAGCTACGCAGCATATTCTCGGCGAATCTACCGCAGCGTCTCAAGACGAATGTCTTCAATTTGTGCGTGTTGCCAGTGATGACGTACGGAACTGAGAAGTGGACCAACAATCTGATGAAGGTCGCAGAAAGCCGCTGGATGCGGGAGACGCAGGACCGATTGATTTGGAGATCCCTGGCGGAGGCCTATGTCTAACAGTAGGCATCTCTTGGCTGAAACGATAAAACGGCCAACTTCATAAATAAGCATAAATAAATTAAGCGTGGAACAATCCATTCTTATTATTCTGTTCAATTTTATGTCGCTTATTACGAAATTGTAAAATGTAAACTTACAATCTTGTGCTTATTTTTACGAAATTGTAAAACTCGATGCAACCGACCGTAAGTAGCAAGCAAGACGATGGTTGATTAAATTTTATTGAATGTACAACTGCACACCGAGCTAGCCAACGTATTAGCATCTCTTCAGTAAACTTTGAACTTTACGTCTTGTGCTCTAGAGCTAGAATCAGTTGGAGAAATTCGACTGTATTTGACAGCTTGGTGTGCCTGTGTCCGAACGTGTTCCATAGTGCATCTTGTTTTGTTCAATTCGTGACGCTTCATTGGTGCAATCGTTGTTCATAATGACACGTATCATTCATAATCATTGGCTGTGACGTGAGTCTAATAACCGGAACACAATAATTTCGATTTTCCTTGCTTTAGTTATTGTTCTGGGATCCTTCTGCTTAATAATTACCCTCTGTTTCGTGTTTATTATTGATAACTGATTGTTAATGACGTACTGTAATGTTCTTTTTACTTCTCAGTATACATATATTATTTATTGATAACCGCCTCCGAGAGGTCCGGGATTCGATTCCCTATGGATACAGAAGTTTTACTGCTCGATTTAGTTCGTGGTAGAGCTTCTGAGTCCGCTTTTCTAGCTACCACCGCCTTACCTGATGAGTTCGTCGCCATAATAATAATTTTAATAGCATTTCGTGTTCCGACAATCAGAAGTAAAATACTGGCTATCTTTCTTCTGTCTGTCGGAACACTTTCTTGGAGGCTCCTCAGCTGTTGAGGAGTCCAAGTGTCCAAGTGTAGCTCGCTTCCATCTTCGGCTTTATCGTCGCTTATCATGAAAGCCAAGAGCTGTCTGTATACATATATAAAAGTCTAAACTGACTGACTGACTTATTGACTGACTGATATATCAACGCACAGCCCAAACCGCTAGACCTACCGCCTTGAAATTTTGCACATAAATATCTTATAGGCATCTACTAAGAAAGGATTTTTGAAATTTCCACCCCTAAAGGGGTGAAATAGGGGTGAAAGTTTGTATGAATATCCGTCAGTTTTGAAGTTAGGATCCTCAAATTTTGTGTACAGACTGGAGATTGAAAAATAATTTATACGTGTCTCAGCGATTGAATATTTCACCTCTATAGGGGTGAAAAGGGGGATGAAGCCGTGGGAACAATAATGATAATCCGTCGGTTTTGAAGTGAGGATCCTCAAATTTTGGGTTTAGGCAGGACATTGAAAAATAACTTAGACCTGTCTCAACGATTTTGATTATTCCACCCCCAGCGGTGAAAAGAGGGATGAATTCGTGGGAATAATTAAATCGCCTAGAGACTTGAAATTTTGTCCATAGATACCTTATACAGCTTAGGCATCCACTAAGAAAGGATTTATGGAAATTCCATTCCTAAGGGGGTGAAATAGGGGATGAAAGTTTGTATGAAAATCCGTCAGTTTAGAAGTTTGGATCCTAAAGTTTTGTTCAAGTAGGAAAACAATTTTTTACATATCTCAGTGATTATGAATATTTTTACTTCATTCAAAGGGGTGAGAAAGGGGCTGTAGTCGTATGGACTACTTATAATGACGCATATCCCAAACCGCTGGACCTACAGACTTGAAATTTTGCACATAGATACGTTATGCAGTGTAGGCATCCACTAAGTTTTTTTGGAAGTTCCACCCCTAAAGGGGTGAAATAGGGGATGACAGTTTGTATGAAAATCCGTAAGTTTTGAAGTTTAATGCAATATTCACAAAAATATTTTCAGTATTACCTATGTTAAATATAAACATTTTTAAGTCTTTAATTATTATTGGAGGGTTAAGAGATCCCTGGGGGAGGCCTATGTCCAGCAGTGGGCGTCTCTTGGCTGAAATGATGATGATGATGATGAATTATTATTATGGTCGGATTGGAAAAATACCTACGAGTAATAGCGCAACGCATAGACAATATAAGAAGTGTTGGGTGGGATACGATTAGTATAGGGATAGGATAATGACCGGACAGGAAAGGGATGGGATAGGGGCAGGATAGGGACAAGGTAGCGACGGAATTGGGTTAGGGATGAGATGGGATATATGGACAGAACAGGGATAGACACAGGATAAAGATGGTATAAGGATAGGCACGGGATAGGATTAGGGCGTGCGGATGGCGGTGGGGATAGGAGTAGAGGTGGGGATGGGGATAAGGGTGGGAATGGGGGTAGAGGTGGGGATGAATATGGGGTCCGGGACTGAGATAGGTACGGTAAGCCACACGTCATGGTATACACATGCAGTACAACTATAGACCGTACCATGATTGTAATAAGGATGGTACTAAGTCTATAGTGTATATGTTGACGTGTTTCTGACTGTACGAACGCATCGCCTTGCCCACAAGCCTGTAGTGTAACCCTATTAACTTCATTAAGCTACAAATTGCCTGTAATAGAGAGTACATGAGAGAGACTAATTTTGATACAGTGACTTTAGAAAGTTTTGTAAACAATAATACTTAATCATTGACCACCGAACAAAAGTCTGTATATGACCAAGTCATGAGGAGTGTAGAAGTAAGTAAAGGAAAAATTTTCTTTCTGGGTGCTCCTGGTGGCACTGGCAAGACTGACCTTATAAATATGCTCTTGGCAAGTAAAAAGCACTCGAGACATAGCCTTAGCAGTGGCGTCGTCCGGAATTGCTGCTATATTATTGGAAGGAGGCAGAACTGCGCACGCTGCCTTAAAACTACCTCTTAACCTTACCAATGTAGAGACACCTTTGTCCAATATACCGAAGCAAAGCAATGTTGCCGAAGTACTTAGAAATACTAAACTTATAGTATAGGACGAAATAACTATGGTGCACAAAAGAGGAGCCGAGGCATTGAATAGGAGTTTGCAGGACATACGAAATAGTAAGGACATTATGGGTGGTATGACGGTGTTGCTGGCTGGAGATTTTCGCCAGACTTTACCAGTAGTGCCCAAAGGAACGCGCGCAGATGAGATCAAGGCATGCATCAAAAGGTCTGTCTTATGGCCTTCAATTCAAGTGTTAAAACTTACTCGAAACATGAGAGTACATCTCAAAGGTGAAGTTTCTGCCGGTAAGTTTTCAGATCTTCTTCTCCAAATCGGGAATGGAAACATTCCCGAAATAGATGGGTTTATACAAATACCAGACGAATTGTGTACGGTGGTATCAACCGTTCAGCAACTTATAGATAACATTTATCCTGATGTTGAAAATATTTATTTATTTATTTATTTATTTATTCTTTATGTACACAATGTTCGTACAAAGGCGGACTTAATGCCTGTGGCATTTTCTTCCAGTCAACCTTAGGGTGGTGCAGAAAAGGGTGATGCGGTAGATGTACCGAGAAATGGAACAGCTTATTAAGAATATTATATATAAAATAAAATTCTACTACACAAATAAAATAATTAAAATAAACTAATATATATTATCTAAAATGCCTACGAATACCATAATTGCAATCATTTGATTGCCAATGTCTAAAAAAAAATCAATTCTGTTGTGCAAAATGCCTTCGCAATTTATGTTTGAAGCTAAGCTTGCTTGGGGCGTTACTTACCTCTAGAGGGAGGGCGTTCCATAAAAGAATAGATTGGACAAAAAAGGATGAGTGAACAATATCAGAGCGATGAGGAGGAACTATGAGAATACCATTGAAGGCAGAACGAAGGGTTTTGTTATGAGAGGTACATAAGTTCTGAAAATGTGTCTTGAGGTAGGAGGGTGTGTTAGGGTTATGAAGTAAGGAGTATAAAGTCATTAAGGCTCTCATCTGCCTACGCTGCCGAATAGGTAACCATTTTAAGCGCATTCCGAATGCCGAAACATGATCATATTTTCTTAAATTAAAGACGAATCGAATGCAGTTATTTAGAAGTCGGTCAAGTTTGTTGAGTAGATCTGCATTCAGGTCGAAATAGCACACATCACCATAGTCTATTATAGGAAAAATTAAAGACTGTACAAGCATTTTTTTGATGTCAATAGGCAGAAAGTTTTTCAGTCGGTAGAGAGATCTCAGAGTTCCAGTAACCCTCTGACAAACGTTAGTTACCTGAGGTTGCCAGTTGAGCGTTGAATCTATATGCAACCCCAAATCCTTGACACTGTTGCTCAAAGGGATAACTTCACCATCAAAAATTACGGGATGAAGGTTCTGATGCTCCAGTCTAGATATGAACCTGGAACTGCCCACCATTATCGCCTGGCATTTATTTGGGTTAACGCGGACTCCAAATTGCTCGGACCAATCCTTAATACTTTTGAGATCTTGATTGATTATAGCAATGGCATCATTTATACTATCAACATCTGCATGAGTATAAAGTTGCAAATCGTCAGCATACAGGTGATACGCACAGCGAATATGATGGGTAATAAAGTTTATAAAAACTGAAAAAAGAAGTGGAGATAGAATGCCACCTTGAGGAACGCCAGCGTCAAGATTACGCCATGAGGAAGACAAGACAAAAATATCACAAACAAATCAATGGAGTAGTTATGCGAGAAAGCCATTTTGACTCCCAAAAATGACCAAGCAGCTGCCATTAACGAGATTTTGATAAATTCTTTCGAAGGTGAAGAAATGACTTATAATTCTGTCGATACAATGGTGGATATGGATGAGGCAGTAAATTAACCAGTAGAATTTTACATAACATAACATTTATCCTGATGTTGAAAATATCACAAACAAATCAATGGAGTAGTTATGCGAGAAAGCCATTTTGACTCCCAAAAATGACCAAGCAGCTGCCATTAACGAGATTTTGATAAATTCTTTCGAAGGTGAAGAAATGACTTATAATTCTGTCGATACAATGGTGGATATGGATGAGGCAGTAAATTAACCAGTAGAATTTTTAAACTCTCTCCAACCGGCCTGGTTGTTTTAGTTCCTTCCTCTGATTTGGTTAAAAACATTGTCTATAGAGAAATACTGTAAAGAATTTGAACTTTTATAATTCCAGTTGATAGGCAACTATGATAGTTCGGTGCTCGAAATTTGGTACAGGTTTTTAAATGAAATGTCTTAATATTTTCTTACTCCCTACGATGTTTCTTAACAGGTTGTTATGAAACAGGAAAGCGAAGTGTGTAGTCTACGCGTGCGAAGCCGCGGGCAAAAGCTAGTCGTATATAAAAGAAGAATTGCAAAGCTTGTTAATGTAGGCATTTTTCATTATGATAATTTGAAATGCTTCTTAGCAATGATTGCAGTGTATTTGTTTAGTGGAATACCTTAATTCTCTAAATCATTCCGTAGGCACAAAGAACTGCTAGTCTTTATTCTATTTTATTATCATAGTGACTAAAAATGACCCTTCTGTCTTTTGGATGGTCAGCTTTTTTTGCTTCGCGGTGAAAAAATATCGCATACTTATCCTAACATTTTCGTAAAAACTTCGCTTAATTTAACGGGCCCTTATTTCTTTATGCCAGCACATATAAAAGACTGAAGCTGTCATAGTAAAGCAAAATACAAAATTAGCTGCTTCCTGTTCTTAAAAATTTCAAAGCACCAACTAAAAGTATAATGTGCAAAAAATCTTCTTGAAAAGCAAAATAAATTGGAGCCTTACATAACATACTCGTACTTCCCTCAAAAGATTCTACACAGCGGCGAACTTTCAACAAGTCTCAAAGTCTGTGATTTTATTTTAAACTAGCTGTGCCCGCGACTTCGTCCGCGTGGAATAGTAACTTCTGGCAGCATTTTAATTTTTGTAGGCATTTTTTCAATCTTGATAAAATGTAGGCTATGTTATACCTTATATAATTAGCTATCTATTAGTGAAAGTCCCGTCAAAATCGGTCCAGCCGTTCCAGAGATTAGCGGGAACAAACAGACAGACGGACAGACAATTTTTTTTTATTGTTTTTGTATTTGTTACCCGATATACATTCATACCCATTTAGTAAAAACTTGTTATTTTGACATTACAAACAGACACTTCAATTTTATTTATTTGTATAGATTTAGTAAAATCGCAGAGTTTCGCGTTCAAGGAATGAGCAGGGAAAATTTCGCCAGTCCATTCTTCAATTTCGGTCGGATGTTCGAAGCTGTTGATTAATAACATTGATTATTTTAATTAATTACGTCGGCTCAATATTCCGGAGCGCCGTCGTGCGAAAATTTTCGCCGCATCACTGCACTCATTACAATTAAGGATGTTCCGTTTTTAAATTGTCTTTTAATGAGTTTTTCTTTTTAATATGCTAAAAGGAACTAAAACAAATGATTTACAGCAATATCCCGACTATGCAATTCAGATGAATTACCTAAAATTCAGGACTGAGATGTTACTTTAATTAATAAATCTATATAAATAAAAATGAATCGCTGAAATGTATGTTAAGTGCATCACTTCAGAACAACAGCACCAAATTAGACAATCCTTTTTTAAAATAGATACTGTTAGTGCAGGTTCGTATAAAAGAAGATGTTTGGTAAATTTATACGAATAAAAAAGTTTAATTTAAAAATCACCAACCTTAGTTAAGAAAACTCCTAAGATGTAGGCATGCTGTCACTTTTTATCTTTAACGAAAAGAATGTGATAGCAGGCCACCTAAGAGTATCCTAAGCTAAGCCAAGGTTGTTGAAATTGGCCATTAATGTGTTGTTACTGTCATATTCTTTTTGTATACATATACATTAAACATAGGTCACTCCAAAAGTTTCTGGAATTGGTCACTCACATATACAATATTTAAAAAGTTATTGCTACATTTGAAAATGGAACTCTTTAGCCGTAGAATACAATTAACTTCATCTGACTGTCAACTGTTTTTACATTGTGGTCGCATTTTAAAAATTTGGTGATTACAATAAAATAGATTCAACTCGGGAAAACTTTTAATGCGTATTTTCTTACGATTTTAAGTGTAATTTTACAGCTCATCAGTCAGCAGAGCCTCGTTCGGCTTCAATCTGCTTTTGGCGAAGAAGCACCATGCAAGACGACTATTTACTTATAGCTGGTTTGCAGAATTCAAACGCTGTCGTATAAATCTCCATGATGAATTTCGTGAAGGTCGCCCGTGCACCGCTGTGAACAACAAAAACATTGATGCTGTGCACCGTATGATTGAAACGTACATGTGACCTACGTACATGAGATCCGGACATTTTTGGTCATAGGCATGAAACAAATACAGTTAATCCTACAGAAACATTTGAGTGTGAGAATGTTGTGTTCTCGATGGATCCCACACAATTTGACTGATGCTCAAAATTCGGACCGCATCACTTGGTGCAATGCTATGCTTACCAGATACAACGAAGGGGCTTCAAATTTGGTGTGGAATATTGTAGCAGGTGACGAAACATGGATTTATAGCTACGATCTCAAAACAAAGCAGCAATCGAGCGTATGGGTGTTTCGAGATGAGCCGAAACCAACCAAAGTGGCGCGCGTGAAAAGTGCCTCGAAGCGAATTATTGCTTCTTTTTTTTAATAAAACTGGACACGTGGCTACTGTTGCTTTAGAAAATCGTCGAACAGTGAAAAGTGACTGGTACACGACCATTTCTTTACCGGAAATTATTGACAAACTCCGTGAAAATAACGCTAAACGCCGCATCATCTTGCACTACGACAATGCAAGTATCCACACGGTTAGACAGACAAATGTGTTTTTGAAGGCGAAAAACGTACAACTTATGAGTCATGCTGCATACAGTCTTGACCTGGCACCGTGTGATTTTTTTCTGTTCCCAAAAATCAAGAACCAATTACGCGATCAACGATTTTCTTCACCAAAAGAGTTTGTCGAAGAGTATGAAAAACAGATGTCACCACGGTGGAGTGGAACAAATGTTTTCAAAATTGGTTCAATCGTATGAAAAAGTGCATTGACGAAAAAGTGCATATATCATCATCATCATCATCATCATCATATCAGCCAATAGACGCCCACTGTTGGACATAGGCCTCCCCCAAGGATCTCCATACCGATCGGTCCTGCGCCTCCCGCATCCAGCGGCTTCCCGCGACCTTCACCAGATCGTCGGTCCACCTTGTGGGGGGCCTACCAACACTGCGTCTCCCGGTACGCGGCCGCCACTCGAGGACCTTTCCGCCCCAATGGCCGTCAGTCCTACGAGCGATGTGTCCTGCCCACTGCCACTTAAGGTTTGCAATTCTTTGGGCTATGTCGGTAACTCTAGTTCTTCTACGGATCTCATCATTTCTGATGTGATCACGTAGAGAAACCCCGAGCATAGCCCGCTCCATTGCCCTTTGGGTGACTTTGAGCCTTCTGATGAGACCCATTGTAAGCGGCCACGTCTCAGTTCCGTATATCACCACTGGCAACACGCACGAATTGAAGACTTTCGTCTTGAGACACTGCGGTAGATGGGCCGAGAATATGCTGCGTAGCTTCCCGAACGCTGCCCAGCCGAGTTGGATTCGCCGATTTACCTCTTTCTGGAAGTTGGACTTACCGAGCTGGACTATTTGCCCCAGGTAAACATATTCGTCAACAACTTCCAGCGTAGAGCCTCCAACATTCACAGGAGTGGGTACTACATGGGAATTCGACATTATTTTAGTCTTGTCCATGTTCATTTTAAGACCCACTTGTTGGGAAACTCTACAGAGGTCTTCGAGCATTGTGCCTAGATCCTCCACGGTCTCAGCCATGACTACGATATCATCAGCAAAACGAAGGTGAGTCATATACTCGCCGTTTATGTTGATGCCGAGTTTTGGACTGGAGGGGTCCAGTCCAAAAGCTTAAATACATCCTCCAACGCAGCTGTGAACAGTTTCGGCGATATAACGTCACCCTGTCTCACACCACGCTGAAGTCGTACTGGTTTCGAGTTTTGGTCCTGAAGGCGGACGGACATGGTGGCGTTTTCGTACAATGACTGCAACACTTGGATGTACCGATAGTCTATTTGGCACCTCTGGAGTGATCTAAGTACGGCCCAGGTCTCGACAGAATCAAAAGCTTTCTCATAGTCCACAAACGCCAAGCATAGTGGCAGATTATACTCCTCGGTCTTCTGTATAACCTGCCGCAGCGTATAGATGTGGTCTATGGTACTATAGCCTTTTCGGAATCCGGCTTGTTCGGGAGGCTGGAAGTCGTCGAACCTGCGTGCGAGACGATTCGTGATGACCCTCGAGAATAGCTTATAAACATGACTCAGGAGCGTGATGGGTCTATAGTTCTTCAACTGGGCCCTGTCGCCCTTTTTGAAGAAAAGTGCCACCACGCCCCTGTGCCATGCTTTAGGCGTTTTGCCCTCGAGTATGACGGAGTTGAATAGCCGCTGCAGCGCTTTCCGGACTGGTAGTCCACCCGCTTTTAGGAGTTCGGCTGTAACTCCATCATCACCCGGTGCCTTGTTGTTTTTAAGGTGTTTAAGAGCCACACTAATCTCGTACAGGCTGACGTCCGGGATATCTTCCGTATAGTGCCGGGTCAATTTGGCTCTAGGGTCTGTAGCCGGAATAACAGGTGCCTGTGATGTTGCGTAAAGCTGTCTATAGAAGCGTTCGATCTCGGCCATAAGCTTAGGTCGGGATGTAATGACTCTGCCGTCCTCTGTCTTCAGCTTCGTCAGCAGACTCTGACCGAGTGACAGATCTCTTGCGAACACTTTGGAGCCCTTGTTCTGCTCAATGGCCTCTTTAATACGTTCCGTATTAAATCGGCGTATGTCGCGAGTCAGGCACTTAGAGATCTGTTTGTTGAGTCGCCGACGAGCATCTTCAGAAGACTGCCGACCCATTCCACGCCTTTCCTCCATCAGCTTAACTGTCGGCTCCGAGATCTTACTTCGTTGCTTAGTACGGCTGGGTTTGCAAAACTTTGCACCCACTGTAAGGATAGCTTCCACAACCCTGTCATTATAAGTGTCCACATCCGTGCAGTCCTCCAGGCAATCGAAGCGATTTTGTAATTCGAGTTGAAAGCGCTCGGGGTTTTGGATCTGAATGGCTTCGGGACGGAGCGCAGACTTCACTAGTCGATACCTTTCCGCTTTTATGTTAAGATTCAATGCGCCTCGTAACATTCGGTGATCGCTTCCCGTGTTAAACGAATTGATCACTGAGACGTCATTAAATATGCGGGTCTTAGTCGACATGATGAAGTCAATCTCATTTTTTGTCACGCCATCCGGACTTTTCCAGGTCCATTTTCGATGCAGCCGTTTTTTGAAGAAAGAGTTCATCATATAGAGTCCCTCTTTCTCCATGTAGTCGGCTAGCATTTGACCTCGAAAATTCCGGATTCCAGCTCCAAATTGCCCCACTTTCAACTCATTATCGCCCCGCTTGCCTAGCCTTGCGTTGAAGTCTCCCATGACAACGGTGTAGTGAGTCTTGGAAGCATGTATTGCCCGAGAAATATCCTCATACATAGCTTCCACTTCCTCGTCGGGGTGGATCGAGGTCGGGGCGTAGACCTGTATGACCTTCAGCGAATACCATTCGGTGATTCTGAGTATAAGGTACGCCACCCTATTCGACACACTTCCGATCTGTACCACGTTGTTCACGAGAGACTTGTGGACTATAAACCCGACACCACCTTGGGACAGTTCTTCGCCCTCCCGGAAATAGAGCAGGTTGCCGGATTTAAGGACCATCGTATCCTCACCCTCTCTTCGGACTTCGGATAGTCCTACAATACTCCAACGGATCTTGCTCAGTTCCCTCTCCAGTTCCAGCAGCTTCTCCTCGGTCCGCAGTGTACGCGCGTTGTACGTTGCCAGGGCCAAGGTCGTTTGACGGGGGGTTTTCGCCGCCCGGGGATTCTTCGCACCCCAGGTCCCAGCGCCGGGTCGACGACCGTCACCGCCGGCACGGCCTCCGGGACCGCCGGGCACTTGGGGCCTTTGGTTAGTTCGATTATTCATTTTGGGGGGGTTTTGGGCTTTCTCCCACCACGCTGGCCCAGTGCGGGTTGGTGGGGTGCGCCAGAGCCTCGTCTGTTGAACAGCAGGGTGCACCGCGTGCAGGTGAGGTTGACTTGGGTTCCGTTAGATAAAGTTCGGAATCAAATCTCAATCATATATCAAAGGGATAACATTTTGAGAAATAATAAATTCATGTTTGACCATTAATAGTTTTTTTATTATTATTGATCCCGAAAACTTTTTGTGCACCCCACGTACATAACTGAAATTTAAAGCATTTAAGTTGTACGATCAAATTACAAGAAACCACTTTGTTTGTTTACCCGCACAGTGGCACATTAAGAAACAATAAAATAGAAAGGGTTCATGACTACGCAATATAACGTAGGATCGGCCCTTATTGGCCCACAGCTGTTATTCTGCAATATTCCAGGTCAAATCGCATTTACTCTCGGTAAGGGTCAGCGGGGAGCAATACACCGTAGTGTAATAAAGTAGCCAACTTGTCTTGGCTTCGGCCCGGAAACACGGAAACATTAAACCAAAACTACACTTTTCGGATTTACCCGCATATAGGTTTTTAATTATTTAAACATTTACGGCCTTACAAATAAAAAACTTATTCCTAGGAATAACCTCGGAATAGTTAGTCCGTGTTTTGTCTTATTTTGACATATTACATCTGACATGTGCTAATCAAGACGAAACACAGAATAAATTATTCCGAGGATTATCCTCGGTATAAGTTTTTATTTGTAAGGCCGTTTATCTTTAAACATTTTCATTATTAAGCCCGACATTTCGAACGCTTTACAGCATTCGTGGTCGCGGGATAACTAAAGCTTGGTGGGATGGTGGGTGACATAGAGTAACATCAGAATTTTGCTACCATCATCTCACACATACGCGGTTTTAAAATGTCTTATAACCCAATAAGTGTACGCGAGTAAATCCGAATAGTGTTGTTTTATTTAAATGTGTAGTACTCGTACAAATAAAAGACTATTACGGAAATATTTGATAGGTACCACACAAAAATACCAGTATCATTAAAATATAATTTTCTTTACGATATTATTTAACGGTAAACGAAGGAAAAGACTGATAGCTTTTAATAATGAAAATACAAAAAATAAAAAGACTTCAAAAACACTTAAAAGTCTAAATTAATATAAGTATAACGAATGAATGTGGTGTCTGTATTTATTATTTTTAGCGGTTTTTGAAGTCGGTTTTTATTTTTTGTATTTTTTTATTGAAGTCGGTGCCAAGCGATGATTTCCTGGAAGGTCTTAAAATTTAGGAAGTAATTTATAATTGGTTCATGATTAAAATTTGGTACCGACTTCAAAATACAAAAGTGATGTTGTATTATGTGTATTCTTTTATTATTTTGGAGTGTTTTGAAGTCGGTTTTTGTTTTTTTTTTCAAGGTATTTTTATTTTAAGTGGATCTAATACTAACTCACCGAAGTCAATAAAACTATGGGTTAATACGTTCCTATTATAATTTAAAAAATTAACCTCTAACTTTCCATGAAAGTCAAAAATCCTTCCATCATCAGTTTAGCATGGTGGAGGAATATTCCTTGAGATGATGGCTACCAGACGCAAATAGGTGAATAGCTTCAGAAATTAACATGAAATACGTTAACGCATAGGCACGCGATGAAATATTAGGAGATTCCCTCGATTTTCGAGAGATTCCATCACCAGCTCCTGACACCTAACGTTAATAAATGATGGAGCTGTGAGATAACAAACATAAAAACATACAGTCGAATTGAGAACGTCCTCTTTTTGTGAAGTTGGTTAAAAATTGCGAAGGTATCATTCTTATGAATATTAAAAAAATATGTTATATTAGAAACTTTCAGTTTTTTTTTGTACAATATTTTTATTTCATCTTTCGGGAAAATTTTATATATGAGTAAAAGAACTTGACCCAGAAAAACTTAAAATACACTGACATTCAAAAGTAAGTACTACACTTTCAAAATTAAATTTTTCCCTAAACTACAAAAGATAAAGGATTCAAACAAAAAAACATTTTCAGCTCATTTCGTCAGGTTTCTCGGAAGTTATAGTTTTTTATACATTAGTCTTTTTAAGGGCCCATGGCGCGAAAAATAGCAAAAAGGCCGTTGGCGTTTTTGATATTTTACGTTAACGTTCAAGTTAACTGACCGGGAAAAAATAAATTTAAATTCTTAAATTATATGTTTACACAATCACCGTCACCATTTTTCAAATTTACATACCATTTCGTTAAAATATAGCGTCCATTTTACTTAAAATTTACGTTACACCCACATACCGTTCGTGATTTTTAGCTTCATTAATTAACCCTATTATATTTTAGTTTAACAAATATATAGAACAAAGGTGAGCATAACACTGACACCATGGTATTTTTTTTAATTATCGTACATTGATTTTTATATGAATTTTTTTACATACATTTATCGATTTTCTTACAAATACTTGGCTCGGGCGCGTCGAAATTCAGTGTGCAATCAAGACTCGAAGTGAGAGCACGTCGCTTTGAGCTAGCTCCCGGTCGCGTAATTATTTGTGTATGTATACGACGCGAAGTCCTACGGAGTAATCGGAGAAGTTGATAACTAACAATTTTGTTATTTGTGGCTGCCGTACGAAAAACCTTCAACCTTTTTACAAGCTTTTTTTTATCTTTTGCATGTTCGGGTCTAATCTTGCGAGTTAAATTTGACTCACTTCCCGGTTTCCGATTAAGCTGAAATTTTGCATGCATATGTATAAATATATTATGATGACGACATGGAGCTGATCTGATGTTGGAGCTGAAAGGTGGCCATAGGAACTCCGCAAAAAAACGACATAGTCCCATCGAGTTTGAGCTCGTTTGATTCGTATTGACGAGAACTTTGATCCTATATGGTAACCAGGGTCTGATGCTGGATCTGGAAGGTTGCCATAGGAACTCCGCAATCAAACAATGCAACCCCATCGAGTTTAGGCTCGTTTGATTCGTATTGACGAGTACTTTGATCCTATATGGTAACCAGGGTCTGATGCTGGATCTGGAAGGTAGCCATAGGAACTCCGCAATCAAACAACGCAACCCCATCGAGTTTGGGCTTGTTTGATTCGTATTGACGAATACTTTGATCCTATATGGTAACCAGGGTCTGATGCTGGAACTGGAAGGTAGCCATAGGAACTCCGCAATCAAACAATTCAACCCCATCGAGTTTGGGCTCGTTTGATTCGTATTGACGAGTACTTTGGTCATATATGGTAACCAGGGTCTGATGCTGGAGCTGGAAGGTATCCATAGGAACTCCGCAATAACACGACACAATCCCATCAAGTTTGGGCTCGTTTGAATTGTATTGACGAGCACTTTGGTCCTATATGGTAACCAGGGTCTGATCCTGGAACTGGAAGGTGGCCATAGGAACTCCGCAATCAAACAACGCAACCCCATCGAGTTTGGGCTCGTTTGAATTGTATTGACGAGCACTTTGGTCCTATATGGTAACCAGGGTCTGATGCTGGAACTGGAAGGTGGCCATAGGAACTCTGCAATGAAACGACACAACCCCATCAAGTGTGGGCTCGTTTGATTCGTATTGACGAGTACTTTGGTCCTACATGGTAACCAGGGTCTGATGCTGGAGCTGGAAGATAGCCAAAGGAACTCCGCAATAAAACGACACAACCCCGTCAAGTTTGGGTTTGTTTGATTCGTATTGACGAGTATTTTGGTCCTACATGGTAACCAGGGTCTGATGCTGGAGCTGGAAGGTATCCATAGGAACTCCGCAATAACACGACACAATCCCATCAAGTTTGGGCTCGTTTGAATTGTATTGACGAGCACTTTGGTCCTATATGGTAACCAGAGTCTGATCCTGGAACTGGAAGGTGGCCATAGGAACTCCGCAATCAAACAACGCAACCCCATCGAGTTTGGGCTCGTTTGAATTGTATTGACGAGCACTTTGGTCCTATATGGTAACCAGGGTCTGATGCTGGAACTGGAAGGTGGCCATAGGAACTCTGCAATAAAACGACACAACCCCATCAAGTTTGGGCTCGTTTGATTCGTATTGACGAGTACTTTGGTCCTACATGGTAACCAGGGTCTGATGCTGGAGCTGGAAGATAGCCAAAGGAACTCCGCAATAAAACGACACAATTCCATCGAGTTTGGGCTCGTTTGATTCGTATTGACGAGTACTTTGGTCCTACATGGTAACCAGGGTCTGATGCTGGAGCTGGAAGGTATCCATAGGAACTCCGCAATAAAACGACACAATCCCATCGAGTTTGGGCTCGTTCGTTTCGAATTGACGAGTACTTTGGTCCTATGTGGTAACCAGGGTCTGATCCTGGAACTGGAACCTGGCCATAGGAACTCCGCAATTAAACGACACAACCCCATCAAGTTTGGGCTCGTTTGATTCGTATTGACGAGTACTTTGGTCCTATATGGTAACCAGGGTCTGATGCTGGAACTGGAAGGTGGCCATAGGAACTCTGCAATAAAACGACACAACCCCATCAAGTTTGGGCTCGTTCGATTCGTATTGACGAGTACTTTGGTCATATGTGGTAACCAGGGTCTGATGCTGGAACTGGAAGGTGGCCATAGGAACTCTGCAATAAAACGACACAACCCCATCAAGTGTGGGCTCGTTTGATTCGTATTGACGAGTACTTTGGTCCTATATGGTAACCAGGGTCTGATGCTGGAGTTGGAAGGTGGCCAAAGGAACTCCGAAATAAAACGACGCAACCCCATCGAATTTGGGCTAGTTTGATTCGTATTGACGAGTACTTTGGTCCTATATGATTTTTCTTGATGAGTACTTTGAGCCTAGCCTAGATAATATCCATACGCAACCCCTTTTGTGCGACCTTCCCCAATTTAGGTGTCAAATGAAAGAGCTTGAATTGTAGAATGAATTGTAGAATATAGTATATTCTGAAAGACAATCTAATACAAGATGGCCGCCGTCACAAATTGACAGATTATTATTATGTACAATCCCCACAATATTGGTCTGTATATGGGGTATCAAATGAAAGTTCGTAAAATACAGTACACCATGAAAAAAACTAAAACAAG
Organism: Schoenobius gigantellus; assembly: GCA_963935595.1. Classification (NCBI taxonomy): domain Eukaryota; kingdom Metazoa; phylum Arthropoda; class Insecta; order Lepidoptera; family Crambidae; genus Schoenobius; species Schoenobius gigantellus. Next base: position 10,793,310 of record OZ012541.1, on the reverse strand, counting down.
ATGGCCGCTATCACAAAAGATTTTTAAAAACAAGCTTTTATTTTAATGTCCTAAAAAAAGAAAATAAACTTTAATTTATTTTTTTATTACAATCTAGCGAATGGCTTCATTGCACTAAAAAGTGCGTTGAGCACAAGAAAATATTCATTTCATATTTGTTTATTACTAAATTATTATATGTATATTATATAAATTAATTTGTAGATACAACTAACAATAAAGAACTCGGTAGTCATTAAAATATTTCGTATTATTTGAGTAATTAATTTTAAAAAAGTTTTTTTAAAAACAATCTTATATTATAATGCCTTAAAAGAGGAAAATAAACTTTAATTTATTACAAGATATATTTTCTTATAAAAATATAAAAGCTTGTCCCGAGAATTAGGATAAACAATAAAACAATTTAATTTGATTATTATCTTTTTTTTTTGTATTAAATAACGTTTTATACAGCATTGTCATACACACATGACAATGCTGTGCAGTTCTGAAATTTAAATGCATATATGATCCCTTTTTTGAAAAACTCGATTTCGTTATAACTGCTGCCTCACGGAAACTCGGTGTCCTGAACAAGGTGCGTAGGTATTTTGCGCCGGACCAACTATGCCTGTTGTATAAAACTCAGGTTAGGTCTTGCGTGGAATATTGCTCGCACTCCGGCTCCGCTCAGTACCTCCTCGATGCTCTGGACAGATTGCAGCGTCGCGCTATTCGAATAATTGGCGATGTAGAGGCAACTAACACCCTCGAGCCTCTACAACTTCGATGTGACATCGCCTCTCTTAGCGCCTTTTACCGAAGCACTGTATCCTCCTTTTCACACCGTACCAAGAAATTGCAAGATTCCTTCTTTGTTATTGCTAACGCTAACGAAGTTGGCAAAAAAGCAAACTGCCCACCTGATGGTAAGTGGTAACAGTCACCTATAATACATGTGTCTCGTGTGACATTCGCAGTAAAACTGCAACCCCCACAAGGGCCACAGTGTACGTTGCCAACTTGTGACTTAAGATGTAAAGTCACGGTACCCAGTAATTTCAGTACCATATCTTACCCTTCAAACCGGAACACAGCAACGCAAGCACTGCTGCTTTGCGGCAGAAATAGGTAAGACGGAGGTACCCAAGCATACGACCTTGGTACAGAGTCTCCCTCCGGTAAGTCTTCTGTCGTTCATCCCACACTTGGAATTCTCTACCTGCGCACGTGTTTCCTCCATCCTACAACACGGGTTCCTTCAAAAGAGGTGTGAAAAACATCTTTTAGGCCGGCAAGGGGCGGGCAGGTTGGATAGTGGATGTCCTCCCTCCTCTATCTGTCAACTCATTTGGGCCTCTTTCACCGCTTAACATCAGGCGGGAGGAGGTCATTTGCCAGGCCCTCCATAAAAGAAACTGTTTAAGTACCTTGCCCGTATGTATTTACTTGGTAAGCCTTAAATAAATAAATATTGATAATTGTAAGAAAAAAATATTTGTTTTTTATAAAATGGGTAAATCTTGCGACAAGCTTTTATATTTTATTAAAAACTAGCTGTACCGGCGAACTACGTTTCGCCATAATATAAAAAATAGTTTACGAGTACGACCTATTCTCAGATCTACCGAATGTGCACAAAAAAATTCATAACGATCGTTCAAGCCGTTTCGGAGGAGTTCGGTAACAAACACTGTGACACGAGAAATGTAATAAATTAAAATTTATTTTCGTCTTATTAGGGCTTTAAAATAAAATCCTAGTGTGGGACGACTTTTTTTTTTAATCTTTTTACTATTATTTTATCATTTTGTAACCGCATGGCCGCCATTACGAAACTCGACCAAAGTACTCGTCATTACGAAACAAACGAGCCTAAAACTCAATGGGCTTGTGTCGTTTTATTGCGGAGTTCCTATGGCCACCTTCCAGTTCCAGCATCATACCCTGGTTACCATATAAGATCAAAGTACTCGTTAATACGAATCAAACGAGCCCAAACTCGATGGGGTTGTATCGTTTTATTGCGGAGTTCCTATGGCCACCTTCCAGCTCCAGCATCAGACCCTGGTTACCATATAGGACCAAAGTCCTCGTCATTACGAATCAAACGAGCCCAAACTCGATAGGGTTATGTCGTTTTATTGCGGAGGTCCTATGGCCACCTTCCAGCTCCAGCATCAGACCCTGGTTACCATATAGGACCAAATTACTCGTCATTACGAATCAAACGAGCCCAAACTCGATAGGGTTATGTCGTTTTATTGCGGAGGTCCTATGGCCACCTTCCAGCTCCAGCATCAGACCCTGGTTACCATATAGGACCAAATTACTCGTCATTACGAATCAAACGAGCCCAAACTCGATAGGGTTTTGTCGTTTTATTGCGGAGGTCCTATGGCCACATTCCAGCTCCAGCATCAGACCCTGGTTACCATATAGGACCAAAGTACTCGTCAATACGAATTAAATGAGCACAAACTCAATGGGGTTGTGTCGTTTTATTGCGGAGTTCCTATGGCCACCTTCCAGCTCCAGTATCAGACCCTGGTTACCATATAGAACCAAAATCCTCGTCATTACGAATCAAACGAGCCCAAACTCGATAGGATTATGTAGTTTTATTGCGGAGGTCCTATGACTACCTTCCAGCTCCAGCATCAGACCCTGGTTACCATATAGGACCAAAGTACTCGCCATTACGAATCAAACGAGCCCAAACTCGATAGGGTTATGTCGTTTTATTGCGGAGGTCTTATGGTCAAATTCCAGCTCCAGCATCAGACCCTGGTTACCATATAGGACCAAAGTACTAGTCAATACGAATCAAATGAGCACAAACTCAATGGGGTTGTGTCGTTTTATTGCGGAGTTCCTATGGCCACCTTCCAGCTCCAGCATCAGACCCTGGTTACCATATAGGACCAAAGTACTCGTCAATACGAATTAAATGAGCACAAACTCAATGGGGTTGTGTCGTTTTATTGCGGAGTTCCTATGGCCTCCTTCCAGCTCCAGTATCAGACCCTGGTTACCATATAGAACCAAAATCCTCGTCATTACGAATCAAACGAGCCCAAACTCGATAGGATTATGTAGTTTTATTGCGGAGGTCCTATGGCCACCTTCCAGCTCCAGCATCAGACCCTGGTTACCCTATAGGACCAAAGTACTCGTCAATATGAATCAAACAAGCCCAAACTCGATGGGGTTGCGTCGTTTTATTACGGAGTTCCTATGGCCACCGTCCAGTTCCTTCATCAGATCAGCTCCATGTTATCATAATTTCAGCCCAATCGAAAACCGAGAAGTGGTCAAATCTACTTACATACATACATACAGTGCAAGCTAAATAAAAGCTTGTAAAAATAAAAGTTGATCAAACACATCCCTGTATTTACTATAGTATAACACAGTAAATAATAAACACCTATTAAATTCAAAATTAACATCTACGATATTTTGCTAGGCGGCCGTACCGATTGCGCGACCGAGTGCGCTTGTGTGCGTGAGCGACGCACACAAACAGAGACTAGAGAAATTTACCTAAACTAGCTCGGGCTCGCGCGGATGGTGGGCCCTTTACTTTTTATTTTGAAAATATATTTTGCCTGCTTTAAAAGTTATTGCAGTTTTAAAAGTGTGATACTTACTTTTGCAGGCCAGTGTAATACAGCTTTCGGTATAAATGTAGGTAACCATAGACAATAATACTGCAGTAACTGTACTGAAAAAATTATGTCCTAACTCCTCAGTGTTAAGAAGTAGTACTTTTCATTATAAGCTCACCTGAATCATTTAAAGAATATAACTACGAGCAATTACGTACCTATTACATTTAAAAAACTATTCCCTAATTCTTAAACTACAAGCTTCGACATCGACTTAGCAATGAGCTGATGACTACTAGAACACGTACGTGCAGTAGGCGCCACGTGAAGCTTTTCCACTACGAAAACCGCCTATATCACGAGTGACATAAGAGCGTTCCAAAGATCAAACAGTATAGCTTGATGCAGTGCCTTTCGTACCGATATCATACCATCATGTTCCTGACATAATTCCACCTCGAAACTAAAGTCACGCTTTCGATTAGAAAAAGAATTACTTAAATTTTACAAAAAAATCAAGAGACTTCAAAAACACTTAAAAGTTAAAAATAATGTAAGAATAAAATAATATAAGAATACCGACAGCATCACATTTTTATATTATAGTTGGTGCCAAATTTTAAGACTGTCTAAGAGATCATCGTTTGGCACCGACTTCAATATAAAAATATGATGTTATCCGTATTCTTATTATTATTTTTAAGTAGTTAAGGTTAAGTATTCTTGAAGTCGGATTTTATTTCTTGATTTTTTAAATCTTTTTAGTGAATTTAATACCAGCTCACCGAGGTAACTTGAAATAATATGACTAAGGGTCAATACACATGCCTATTGTATTTGAAAACTAACCTCTTACTCCTAAGAGTCAAGGATCCTTCCATCATTAGCTCGGTTCATGACTACCAGACCGGATGCAGATGTCTGAATAGCTTCGGAAAAAGCCCAAAAACAAACACGTTGGGCTTATGGGTTTCCCTCGATTTTCCTGGAAACCTATCATCAGATCCTGGCTAGTGACAATGGGTTGTAACTCACCTCAGGAGTATAACTCCATTGAATACAAGAAGAATTTTGAAAATCGACCCACAATTGGCGAAGTTTTTGCGTTAAACACAAAAAAAACACATGCATCGAACTGAGAACCTCATTCTATTGATTAGAAATAAAAGATATATTATTACCAGACATACAATATTTGTTTTTGAAGTCGATTAAAATCATTACGATTTTACGAACCGAAACTCCGCTATCCTAACACGAAAGCCAGTAAACAAACAAAAAGTTCTCTCCCCGAATATCCATTTAAAACGTTTGTGTTTAGTTAGTGGAAGTTAAAATCGAAGCGACCGAGTGAGTTATGAACTTGACAGTGATGTTATTATAGCGAAGTAGGCGCGACGCATTCCAGCCGGCTATATTTATCCCCTGCCACAGTGGCGCGAGAACAGTAGTTTATTTTTGTCTGGCGATCATTACACTTGACACCTGCCCTCTAGCCATGATCGCCAAAAAAACGTTTAAACCGCTCTGAGAGCGAGATGGCGCTATACGAAGCAAGAGCGGTGTCTCTTTTTTAAATATTGCTTTAAGCTTGCTATAAGCGGTCACGGTAAGACCCCTGCTTGATACGGATTCGCAGAACGAAAATATCACGAGACAATGATTAACGTGCCGAACTTGCGGTTAGGGATGTCACTCTTATTTATTTACTGCTAAAATATGTATGTTTTAGCACTGGGCGCAGTTCAACTCCTGTGGATTTCACATTAGACTGCAAAGATTTCAATATATGAAAAACTATTGAAGCTTGAGTCGAAGTGCACCTAAAGCACAGTGTGCTTTTTCATTGAAAACAAAACATAATAATATTATGCTAATATGAACAGGGCTATTTTTGAATGTACGATTTTCTAAATTCGTAGAATAATGTGTTGTGACAACACCACCACCAGTGTTTAATATTAAGAGCAGATAATTGTAATAAATGTCTTAAAAATACAGAACGACCTCAAAAAAACACAAAAAACTTTATTGATGTCGGTTTTAATTTTTTGTAATATATTTTTTTTATGTATTATAAAAAATATTGTTCATTCTCATTTCAATATTTATCTCTGTGTTGTATTCTCTTTTCTGTTAATGAATTTCTTGCTGCTGTATTCATAAAAAATATAAATTCTCACTAGTTTTACAAAATTTCTGCACGCTTCATTAGTTAACTGGGAAGGTGTGCCTCGGCATTAAATTTGCCATTTCTACATTGTACATGCGCCATATTTGTATACCATACCCTTTCCAACAGAAAACTAATTTTAAAAATGTCCACAATTGGCAGTGAACATCCTTAAAAAAATAAACGATCACGAAACCTCCTTTTCTGAAGTCACAAGACTTTTGAATTAAAATAAATATTCTACAAAAAAATCGATGCCCTGTTTTACGATCTCTACTATGATTTGATGATCATTTAATTTACTTGGAAATTCTCTATCGCGTGCTAATGCAACGTTGAACTCGTGTATTGAATGACAGAACTGTTAGGTGACTAATCGTAAGATTATTAAAAATATTTTCACTGCGGTCTTTAGAACTTGTGACTACTGATCAAACATCGACAGCTGATATTCTTTTCAATTTAACACCTGCATGATACAATCACAATTATCTTTTCATAACACACTATTTTATACTATAATACACTTTATAATAATTAACTATACATATTGTCGTTTTTTTAAATGAAAGATAAATTAAACTAATTAATCTTTAATTGACTAAGGCTAAGCGTGGTTGACTAAGGCCTAATCACCCTAATATAGGGTAGGCTCGAGCCCCTCGGTGGGGACGTATATGGGCTGTGATGATGAATCTTTAATTTTGTACTGTACTCTTGCAGTATGATATTGTATAAATTACATACATTATATTACGCACCTTTGCAGTAGTTTAATAAATTAAATACGATTGAAACTTCCCGTGTTTTTAGAATGAAACATTTTCTCTACCACTACTATACTATGTTAGAGCTTTGACATTAATAGCTATGCCACACACTTCGATGACGCCCCTCCCACACAAATACCACCCAAGCTAAGGGGGGTTATAAGAAATCGTTCGGTGAGATTATAAAAATATTACTGTTTCCTCCGTGACGTGAAAAATAATACGTTCCATCAATTCACGACCGTCATATTTGCATAGATTAACGCCTTAACTTAAGATGTAACTAGACAAAGTTGTATTTTTCAACGTTTTACCTATCAGCAGTGATAATTTGTGTTTACTCAGCTAAATTAATAATAGATGACTTTCCTGGATATAAATTCTTGATGAAAACAAACTTGTATTGAAGCGAAGCTTTAATACACTGCAATCACAAAAAAGTGCTTGCCTGTACAAGCATTTCTATGAACTTTATCTCGAACGAGTAAGCTAACCAATAGCCATTGCTAATGTAGACTCTATTTACATCGTACATTGAGCTCTAATTACAGAAAAAATCATCTTCCCTAAACTACATTACCGATCCAACCTTTCTCCGTAATTCATCTGAGAAGCATTACTTATAATTTTATGGTATTTTATTCAAAGAGCCAGAAGGAATACTACCTTTAAACCGTATCAGTGATATGAATACATTCTTCTGTTGCCACTGCTGCGGAAGTAGCCGTTGTATAGTGTCGTGAGAAGAAACTATAAAGCAATCAGTAATGTACAATGAACTCCGAATTCGAATCCTTAATTACGAGCTTAGAGCGAGAGAGCCTTTCGGTGCCGACTAGATAAGAATTAGAAATATTACTGAGCACATGCTCTCATTTTTGACTGATGAGGCTCTTACGTTTCCATATCTCATCGCGGTATGAACATTGATGTTTTGTAATTATGTATATTCTCTGATTAGGACTACGCGTTTAAGAGTGAATGCCACTACAGTTCCTATATTTGGACCAATCCCACTAATAAGCTAAAAGCAAAATAACCAATAGCAACGCATAGATTAGTATGTTTCAAATCTTCAACGACATGATAATCCGGCTTTTTGATTGGTTGAACGCAACGTTTTAGTTTTTTTTTATTCGGAAAGCTATGATTTATTTTTGCAATTACTAGTAGCATCGATAAAAATCTTTTGCGCGAAAAAGCCGATCTAACGCCACTAGATTTTTTTTATGGGGCTACCTCGAAAACTACAAAAAGAAATACGACAGTATTCAGGAACTGAAAGATGCATTGACGAGGACTTTAACTGGATTAATCCATCCCAGAAAATGATTAGCTGCTACGTCCTCAGTGCAAAAGCGAGTAAACTTATGTATTCGTGAAGACGGTGGACATTTTGAGCAATTTATTTTATAGATAGATTAGATATTTTTGCGTTTGTTTAAAAATACATGTTTAAATGATTTAATTTAGTATTTATTTAAATTACAGTTTCCCTTAAAAGTAAGAAATAGGATCCGAGGATTTTCCGTACAAAATGTATGGGAAATGTTTTTGGCGATTTCTGTCGTTTCTAGTACTCATACCTTAAATGGTCCCATAGAGTCTTTTGATCCCTACATGAAATAGGATCGATAGGCATAACAATTTTATTTTTGCTATCTCAGCATTTTTTTTGTTGACTGTAACTTTTTTCCAAAATCTGTGAATGCAGATCAGAATATCTTAAAAAGATATGGATGGTTGCCTAACAATGTTTTCTTGTAACTATAACGGTTAATGTACCTGCCCTTTAAATCCCATCTCAAAAATCCATCCTGTATACGTTGCGTATATTCTACTAGTGGAAATCAAAAACGATTAGGAGGGACCACTAGTTGCAGAATTCATGGAATAAATATTAAAAAATTTTGAATTCGTATTCGAGTCCTATGATTTCGAATGCGACTTTGAATTCTATTGTTTTAAAAATGCGCGTCCAGTCCTGAAAGTTTATATGGACTAAAATTTGATATTTATGTGTAGTAGTTAATATTCCATTCAGAGGAATAAGTACGTTTATGTTAATTTGAAGCTATTTTTAACCAGTCTCTGGCCACTGCCTACATTTACGAACCTATATACAGAAATCCATTAATGAAGCGTGACTAATATCTTACTGTATTGCGTCATTGGAATTTGCCCTAGTCTAGTTTCTGATTCTGTACTCACTTGTATCCAACTTGTATCGCTATGAATGACTCGTGACCGAGGATAGATTGACGTGAAAAGTAGTTACGATATCGCTGCTGCCTATTCGCTATCACAATTTGCGTTGCCGCATCGATTCTAGAAGCTAGAATTCTACTCTACGTCCTAAATCTAAGTTTTGACTGTCAAAATCGCTGTTCATTTCAACGTGCTATGATCAACTTCACCAAAGATTTGGACTCGTGCGTTTTCGATAAATTTTGCGATCAAACCTATTACGCACGACATTGCATAATAATCTGAGGGTGGTGATTTTGTAACTCATCGATTGATCGGCAATCGTTATTAGACTGGACGACTTATTGAAAAAAGCGGGATTATGTTCATTACGTATAAGTATTGGTTGATTTATTCAACAAATATACCCAAGACAACTCAGATGACGACGTTACAAAATTCTAACCATAGTAAAAATCAGTTTAAATCAAACAGAATTATAAAATCTATACGATAGCCGATTGCCGATGTGTTACAAAATCACCCACCAGATTTGTTTTTAAATAAAAATTGTGTTTTTGCAGCTTGATAGATAACAAAATGACAACTTGGTGAACTTTTAAGTCTTGATGGCAAGTCATCCTTTTTGGGCGTATTCAGTTGAAGTTCCATCGGAGTGTGTCTAAGCAAACATGTAAATACATACTTTAAGTAGGACTCCAGTTAAAAGATTGTAATCAACGATATTTAAACTATTATGTTTTACGTGAATAGAACTCCTATCGAACGAGTTCTTTATGAACGATATTAAAACTTTTACGTTTTACGTGAATATTACAATTTTAGGTATACAACTCGAATCGAACAGTCGGTGCCAAACGATAATCCCCTAGAAAAATTTAAAATTTGTCACCGACTTTAATATAGAAGTGTGATGCTGTCTCTACCCACCTATTCTTATAATTTTGTTGACTTTTCAGTGCTTTTGAAGTCGGTTTTTATATTTCTATATACCACTGTACTGAGGAATTCAGATGTAAAGTAAGCTCCCATTCAAGCTTTACATGTACACTAGGAAAACCGGTACTATTACGAGCGACATAAGAACGGTCCAAATGTCAAACAAGAGCTTGACAAGGCGCCTCTGTACCTACCCTTCCGTCCACAAGCAAACGCGCTCAGTAGGCGTATACTGCAAAGACTGGACTCGAGTCACGCATTGTCTCACAATTTCAGTGACATAATCTCTATGTCTTAAAGAGTAGCAAGGTGGCGCATATTAAGTGTGACTGCCGTGTTAAAAATTTCTTGACGCTCGTCAAGGGACACGTGTGACTCAGTTTTATCACATATTTTTTTCTCTCCGACTGCTGCTACATCTTCTAAAGTATTAAAGCCCTTGCTACAACCACAGCAATTGGCGCACAGGTGCCCGTACGCTGCCAACTTGTGACATAAGATGTCAAGTTACAATTTCCAATAGTTTCACTGCCTGCCTTACCCTTCAAGCGGCAACACAGCAACACAAACATTGCTGCTTGGCGGTAGATATAAGCAAAATAGAGGTACCCGCGCGTGCAAGATAACTATAGTATCTTCTAATTCGTTCATAAATTATTTTGTCTCTCGTTTCCTATAACAGTGTCTCCGTTACTCGTTTTGAAACATAAAATGTGTACTTTTTTATTGCAACTAAGTTGGCAAACAAGCTAACTGCCCACGAGTTTATGTGGGACTCCCCAGGCCATATCGGTCCAGGCTTGCCCACTAAACCCCCCCCCCCCCCAGCAGCTTCTCCATCTCCAAGACAGGGGGAAGGAGACAACAGCGATGCCTTGTTCCCGCTGACCCCCTGCCTGTGAGTCGTCCGTTGCCGGACTCACGCTACGCCAAAAAGGGCGCGTGGCTCTGCTGCTTTGTGTGCGGCGCAGGTGTTGTGCGCCGCTTTACTCCCCGAAATCGTCCCGACACTAGGTGCCTTGGGGCTGGGGGCTATTTGTTTCGCGGGGCACTACCCCTCCCGCGGCCACCTCCTCTTGGATGATGGGGGCCCCGACGATGTCCTCGGTGACTTCCATCTCCGCGTCTGCTCTCGGGGGTTCGGGTTGGAGACTTCGCGCTCGCCTTCTCCTTCTCCTATTAATGGGCGTTTTGGGGGCAGAGCAGGTCTTACCCCCAAGGCGGTAGTCCGCCGGTTTGCCTGCCGCCGTACACAAAGGGCATTTGGGCTTTGCCGACCATGACGAAGCCCTGTGCCCTACCTCCCCGCACTAGTAGCACAACGTGCTCCTATCTACCTCCGCCCTACAGTCTGAACGATCTTCACCTTTGCGGCAGACCAGCCCACCAGCAGCCTTTTCGCAGAGGCTATCTTCCTGGCCGCTTCCACCGTCTGGGCCCCTTTTTAGGCAGAGCCGCATTCTCAGTCGCAGAGGGAGCGCTTTTCTTTGCGAGCTTCCGGGCTGCGGGCGTAGCGGGTGTCTCCATCACTTCAATGGCCCTGGAAGAGGTGTAAACTGCTCGCCTCTCATGCGCCAGGGAGGGGCGCAGGCGCGGCTCGGGGTTCAGCCTAGGCTCTAACCCCTCGAGCCTGGCGTTGAGTCGCGCAACCATGCGCCCCATTAACCTGTTTTCTAGCTCCTCGATGTTATGAGGAGCTAGTGTCTCGTCCAGGTTCATTGGAGGGGGACGTGGTGGTGGTGGGCTCCTCCTCTGAAGATCTTCCATCTTCGCCTCCAGTTCGCCGATCCTGGCTTTCTGAGCCTTAAGGTCTTCTTCTAAGCGGCGGTTTGCCCGCTGCAGACGCTTCGTCTCGTCTGAGACGGTACGCGCCGCCAGGGTTTTGGCGTCCTCCCTCAGGTTAGCCGCTGCCGTTTTCAGTTTTTTAACCAAGGTCCCCTTTAAATTAGGGGACCTTTCCGCCACAAAGTTAATAATTTCTATGGCGCGACCCATACGTTCGGTGATGGTGAGTGTTGGTTCGTCGCCACCACTCTCCTCAAGCGGAGAAAAAACCTCTGCCCCAGATGGAAATGTGAGCGCTCTACTCCGAGTATTGCGGGGTTCCCTGGGCATCCTGAGATACTCTGCCTTCGCTTTGGCGAGCCCCACATATTCACCCGTGGTTGGCGGGCGGCCTCTCCCTCTTTTTCCCTTCGGTTTTGGTGGTGGAAGGGAAGACAGCAGCACATCTTCATAAGAAGGATCATCGCTGTCTCCGGCTTCTTCGCGGCCTCTCTTCCGGCGAGCGGAAGGGGCATTAGTACCGCTGTCGGTACTCATCAACGATGATGTTTCGGAGAAACAGTCCAACTCTCCGGAGATCGGGAACATATCTGGCGCGTCGTAATCCAACATCACGTCAGATAACCCGACCCTTCTTCCTCTCCCTCCTTTGCGTCCGGTCACATTCTTACCCTCGACGATCCGGGAACCGCCGTCAGGGGTTGGAATTCTCCTCCTGCCGCCTCGGTCGCATTGATGGTATTTCCACCAGCCGGCCCGGATACCGGTGGTGGCCCGCTCTCAACGGATTCGCATTCGTTAACATCACTCGAAAGGGTGGAACTCGGTTTAGCCAGCCCCAGATACGCCTGGCTGCCCGCAGCCGCCTTGCGCGGTCCTACGGGGGGGGACTGATAGCCCCTGGGGACATTTTGTTTTTTCCCCGAATTCCATAAAGTGCATTTTGGGATGCTCTCCCTTTTCCCGCTTGGGACTGGTCTCCCACCAGCCATGCACCCCCTCGGCACGGAGACGCCACCTTGGGGTTGGGGTAATTTTTATTGTGGTTGTCTTCCACGCGGCCCGACGCTCAGTGCGCCAGACCCCCGGCCCGCTCAGTGCGGGTAACGGGTTGCCCGACGGCGGACCCCACTGGATCCACCGCCGCGCGGGTGAGCCGAAGCTCGGGGAAATCCCCTACAGGCACAAAGCGCCATGGCGAGAAACTCGTCTCTGCTCTGCTACTATAGAAGGCAGCCGCTGGGAGCCGGCTTCCGGCGAAAGCCACACCTCTTCTTACCACAAGAAGAGGGGGCTTCGCCCTTCCCCGCATGAAGCGGGTGGCCACAAGAAGTGGCCCGCCGGGTTGAACCCGGCCACCCCACGCCCCCCCCCCCTCCATGGGGGGCCTCTCGTCAGACTTTTAGCCCGCGGCAGAGAATATCTGCCGGGTTGCCCAGGGTGCACCACGAGGAGGTTGTCTGACATCGCACCCCAAGACGGAGGTACCTACCCAAGCATTGATTAATATACCCAAGTAATCTGAGTGGGTCCTCTCTCCGTTTAAAAAACCAAACGGAAAAGAAATTATATGAAAAGCGTTTCCGTATATTTTTTTAAGCACAAATGAATTATTTCCATTGTTTCTTTCCTCTTTTTAATATAATGTAATTAAAGATAAAAGCTTCACAAAGAAAATTCGTAAAACCATTTCGTTAATATAAGTGATGTGTTTGCTCGTTTTTCTTCTGGTTTTGAGTGGTTAGCGTTAATATGAAATCTCTGTCCACCATTTTCGGATTTCGGAACACAACAGTTGGCGATTCGTGTAACTTTCATCACACTAATCCACAAATTGCTCACTATTTATTCATTTTCATTTAATGAAAATGATGAATTATATTTTTTCATATGATTTGACATGTGAAATTTCACTAATATGAAGTATGATGAATTGTATGAAAATGTTTGATGTATGTTTGCTTTTCACGCTATGTGTTATCACCTGTGTTATGTGTTGTGTACAACTTTATACAAATTCAACATTTTGGGATTCAACATTTTGCAAATTCAACATTTTGCGAATTCAACATTTTGCAAATTCAACATTGTAGTCCAGAAGGTTTATTTTAACAATGACATATTATATCACAACAATGAAGTGAAATGCGACTGATCTGCGATTTCACGGTGTGTGAATTAAAGCAGTGCATGTGATGAGAAAAAACGAGTAATGTCGAATGAAAATCATTTCATAATTTATCACATGCTATTTATGAAAAGTTCCATTCCTACTCCTTACCATGATCGCTTGAAACAACATAAAACCTTCAGCGAAAGCGGGATAGCGCTATAAGCTGCGATGACTGTGTATATTATTATACAATATTATTTTAATACTAGCTGTGCCCGCGATTTCGTCCGCGTGGAATATTAACTTTTGGCAGCATTTTGATTTTTGTAGGCATGTTTTTTTAGGATCTTGATAAAAAGTAACCTATGTTTTACCTTATATAATTAGCTATCTATTAGTGAAAGAAAGTCCCGCCATAATCGGTCCAGCCGTTCCGGAGATTAGCGGAAACAAACAGACAGACAAAAATTGTTAAAATTGTGTTTTTGTTATTGGTACCCGATATAAATTCATACCAATTTAGTAAAAACTTGTTATTTTGACATTACAAACAGACACTTCAATTTTATTTATTTGTATAGATTTTTCCTGTGCGCTCGCTGTGTGCATAAGCCCTTACGTATCTGTCATCGCGCAATGGTCCACATAAAACCGGCGCAGATTCAACTCAATGACATTTCCCTAACGTATTGTACATAATTGTCAAGCGGTAAAATCCGGGTCTCCCGCGTCTGTACGCGGGATTTCTCCGGAATTCTCTGTAAATTCTTGTTTGTTGATTGGTTTGCATGCCTTACAATCACTCGGTTAAACATATTTATACGCAGTTTTAATCATTTCTCTGGAAATGTTTTGAATAATCATTTAATTAATGACCTTTCTAATGTTATATTTTTTTATATTCTAGGTAGTTACTCTAATGTAGGTTATTTATCATATTCTGCTTGGACTCCCCTGTCTTACCTATTTTTGCCGCAAAGCAGCAGTGCTTGCATTGCTGTGTTTTATACACAGTTTTAATCATTTCTCTGGATATATTTTGAATAATCATTTAATTAATGACCTTTCTAATGTTATTTTTTATATTCTAGGTATATAGTTACTCTAATCAAGGTTATTTATCATATTCTGCTTGGGTACGCTCGTCTTACCGATTTCTGCCGCAAAGCAGCAGTGCTTGCATTGCTGTGTTCCGGTTTGAAGGGTAAGATATGGCCTTAGATTAAATTTGATTTAATCTAAGGATATGGCAGTGAAATACTGGGTACCGTGACTTTACATCTGATGTCACAAGTTGGCAACGTACACTGTAGTTCTTGTGGGGGTTAAAGTTTTGCTGCGAATCTCACAAGAGTCACATGACTGTTACCACTCTACTTGTTGGCCACGGCAGTTTGCTTGTAGACCAACTTAGTTGGAATAAAAAAAATATTCTATTATAAAGCACAATACCCTGTGTGGTCTAATGGTAAAGTCAAACTGTTCCAATCCAACTGTTAGCTCGCCAACAAGCAGTATCTTAGGTCTCAGAACTTCCATATCACCTGCCATAAATACAGATATACCTAGCGTGAAGCTACCACTTCATATTACCACTGTCAATATTTATATAGCCAGATATATTGAATCTTATATTACGTAAATGATAGCCTCGCTGTACCTATAAGAAAGCTGAAGCAAATATTACCGTATTATCGCATTTCCGAGAAGCTCTGACTAATTTAGCTGTATCTGTTTACTTACTGTGAAGACGAGATCAAATTGCAAGCCTAATGCAAGTAAAATAACAATGATTTCAAATACGACTGATAATAATCAAAACAAAAGTGGAATACAGTTAAATTTTCTTCCTTAAATCGTGGTGGTGCCAGCAAGCGCCGTGTCAGGCACTGTTTTACCTTTGGACCACTCTTATGTCGTTTGAAATAAAGGTGGTTACCGTAGTAAAAATGTAAAGCTTGACTTGACGTAGTACTTACGTGACATTTTGGCAGTGATTTTAGCTGTCACCAGCAGGCGTAGCACGGACCGCGGACAATACGGGACAAGAGACAAATAGCATTTTTCTTGTCGCTCTGTCCTATAACAATGAAGCGAGATGGGTTGAGGGTTCATTAATTTCTCTTCTATACTCCACGCGCCATGCTAGGCCTGCAGAATCGACATTTTCGATAGCATGTCATTTTAAAAAACATTTTTTAGAAACTATAACGAAATTAATTGAAAAGACATTATATCTTTTTGAGAAGTACGGGTACAAGTATAATTCAAGTTTTTTATTACAAACATCAGAATAAGTATACAAAAGCTACTGAACTTAAAGCTAACGCACGAAGAATATTTTGCTATAGGTACGTGGTTTTTTGGCAGTGATTTTAGGTATCACCAAAATCGACACTTTCGATAGCATGCCAGTTTTTAGAAACTAAGACAAACTGAATTGAAAATATGATGTTTTTTTGAGAAATACAAGTTTTTAATTACAAACATCAGAATAAGTGTACAAAAGCTACTGAACTTAAAGCTAACGCACGAAGAATATTTTGCTATAGGTACGTGGTTTTTTGGCAGTGATTTTAGCTATCACCAAAATCGACACTTTCGATAGCATGCCAGTTTTAATACATTTTTTAGAAACTAAGACAAACTGAATTGAAAATATGATGTTTTTTTGAGAAATACAAGTTTTTAATTACAAACATCAGAATTTACAAGTCGTTCGTCGAGCTTAAATTGTTTCTATCCCCTGACCTGATTTGAAAAGGAACAATCCTGTTAATAAAGGTGCGTAAAGTTGAAACGCGCAATGAACTCAGTCCGACTCACTCAGTCATATACTCGTATTGCGCACAAACCCAACGGATTTATTTTACGACTGTCATTAAACAGGGGGGGATTGTGCTCATGGCTTAGTGTTAGGGCCAGCATAGACCGACGGAGTGCCAGGAAGGTGACTATGCGTTATCAATTGAAAGACGACCTTCGGTACTTCGACATGAGGCTGACGATTGTCGGTAGCGCGAGACTAGTTTTATTGGTTGCGCCAATTTCAAACGCATGTAACTAAAGTTGATATTCAATTGATGACACTCCCTTTACCGACTCTACCCTCTTCACTCCCTCTTCCCCTCGCTCTCTAACGCTATTTATATATATTTTTTATTTTATTTCATATGTTGTGTGGGATCAAGACAAACTGGAATCATATTCTTGCTCAAGTAACACGGAAGCGCTGTATATAGACTGAATCACTGTATACAAGAAAATCTTAAGCTGTATAAGCGTTCTGAATAAGAGCATTATAGCAGCGCTGTTTCAGAGGATATAACGCTAATGGCCATATACCTCGCATTGCTTACCCTAGACCTCTCACGCGAAGGGAAGGTTTGGGACTCAGATTTAGGGTTGATGGAAAATGCCAGAGCCTCATCAGTTGATCGTCAGTTCAACTTGAGATCCGTAAAATGATTATCAGAACCCCTTATACCCCAAGCTCTATGGGATGATGACTTGATTTTTTAAAATTTTGACACTTTTTTGCCAAAACCTTGCGATGATAGATCTTGGACAACTTAGGCCTATAGATACATACATTAATTTGAAATATCGCATGACGTCACATCTATATACATCTTTAGCGCGTTGTGACGTAGTGAACCCCCACTTGTTAATTTTTAATCCCTTCATCTCAATAGTTTTAAGTAGGTACTCCGTTACTGAAAAGAAAAAAAACAACAACTTTATCGAATCACTTTGTTGTCCGTCTGACTGTCTGACTATATAGACTATAGATATATATCAATCTTAAATTTATATCAAAAAGTTGGGTCTACGGTCTATTACCTATTTCTGCAGCAAAGCAGTGCTTGCGTAGCTGTGTTCCGGTTTGAAGGATAAAATATGGCAGTGAAATTACTGGGTGCCGTGACATTACATCTGATGTCACAAGTTGGCGACGTATACTTTGGTTCTTGTGGGGGTTTGCAGTTTTGCTGCGAATCTCACAAGAGCCACGTGTATTATAGGTGACAGTTACTACTAACCATCAGGTGAGCAGTTTGCTTGTTTGCCAACTTAGTTGTATAAAAAAAAATACTTTAAGTCAACACGATCAAAAGATATGGATCGAAATATATATTTCACAAGGGGATCAAAACTTATAGGGTACTTACCGTTGACCTGGAATCATGAGATTTGGCAAGAAGCAAGGTCTTATAGCACATCTTAATGACTGCCAATTTACATACCTATCGATGACTGTGATCGATTTGCCACGTGATTTAGCGATGGCATGTGTCAATTCCATACCACAGATTAGATATTAGTTGCCCATACATTTTGTTCCTTTCTAATTTCATTATCGTTTGTAACAAACTTCAAAAAAGGAGGAGGTTCTCAATTCGATGCGTATGTTTTTTTTTGTGTGTAGTGTATGTTACGCGATCACGCCGCCAATTGTGAGCCGATTTTCGGAATTCTTTTTGTATTCGATAGAGTGTACTGCTGGGGTAGTCTCAAGGTCACCAATGTCAGGATCTGATGAGGGAAACCTATAAAAATCGAGAGAAACCCTTAAATTTTTAGGTGAGTCCAATGTGTTTTGTGTGTATGTTACGCGATTACTCCGCCAATTTTGGACCGATTTTCTAAATTCTTTTTATATTCGTTAGAGTATACTCCTGGGGTGGTCCCACAGGTGGTCAGGATCTAATGATGGGATCCCATGAAAATCGAGGGAAACCCTAATGTAAAATTAGGGTTTCTTTCACTAAAAAGATATCATTCACTAAAAACTGAAAAAGAAATTACAAGAAATTAAAACCGACTTCAAAAACACTGAAAACTTAATAATAATATAAGAATAGGTACAGACAACATCACACTTCTATATTGAAGTCGGTGACAAATTTTAAGACTTTCTAGTAGATCATCGTTTGGCACCGACTTCAATATACAAGTGTGATGTTGTCTGTACCTATTCTTATATTATTTTAACGTTTCAGTGTTTTTGAAGTTGGTTTTAATTTTTGTAAAATATTTTTTTAAATTGTTACTTTGTCCAGGTCCACTCAACAAACGGACGAAATTTATTTTCCCTTGTCATACCCTGTCATAATCCGTATTCATCTAATCGGAAAATATACATATAATCCATTAAACCATGCAAGAACAACACCGTCAACATATCTGAGGCAAACAGACCTGGAAACAATAGCAAGGCCGCCTCCACTAAAGGCCGTTGATGCGGCTCATTAGCCACTAAAGATCGTCGTGTTCGTTTGAGCAAAACAAAAAATGCGTACAAATCAAGGATATAACGGTAATTTTTTTTTACAAAAAATAAAATATAGATTTTTTTAACAAGGGAAAATTCGTACCTTCCTTTACAAAGTACCGCCGCTTACTAGCACTATTCTTGTCTTGATTACTAAAAATACATTACCCAAAAAAGTAGGTAGGTACCTCCATAAACTACGAAAATAATTCCACAGAAATACTGTTATCAAAAGTATGCCACTTATCACCAACAATTTTGATCCTTTCACCGCTTAAAAATATTATTCCATTTGCGAAAGGGTCGCAAATTATTCAAAAGTTTTATTTGACTTTGTCAGAAGCGAAGGTACTGTCGAGCTGGAAATTTCTCTGTAATTGTCATTTTACTGGAAACCTCGACATAATTTTCAATAATTGCTGAAATTAATTTTGTGTAGGTATGATAATTTTGTGGTATTTTATATGATTTTTTTATTTTCAGGTAGTTATTTTTATTAGGTCCTTACATATGAAATTGGCGTTTTGCCGTACTGGCCACTTTGATCTCAAATATCTCCTCTATGGTTAGGAATTCCAAATTCAAATTTATACAGCTATTTACTCAGGTATTTGTGTTTTGAAAATTATAATTGATTTGTTTTTTCCTCAATTGTTTTGGACTTTTCAATCAATTATTTTGTTTTCAACTTTTTTGGAGTCAATTTTCACTTGGGGCATGGTTTGGCTGGTTCGGCAGGGTTCAGCCATTGCGATGAGCGCTTCCGATTATAGTACAGGACACACTTTTCATCACAAGTAATGATTTGATTTAAAATCCCTTCATTATTGTGCCGGTTGAGTAACGCAACGCAGTAGTCAACGCGCGTTTGTTGATTTGCTTCATTCAATTCGTGAGGTACCCACCTTTCAAGCTTTTTCACCTTCCCAATTTGCTTCAAGTGGATTAAAACCGTTTTATCACTAAGACCGCAGCTTGCAGCTAACTCGGACGTGGTTTGCGATGGATCCGCTTCCACAATAGCCTTCAATTCTTCATTATCAACTTTGGTCTCCGGCCGGTTGGAACCAAAAACGCACAGTGTTTTCTTATGCGGCACCGTCGCCATACACATCATTAATCCTTCGAGCCGTTTCTGCAGCACTGGTGCCACGGTGGAACTCGTACTCGTAAATAACGCGATATTTCAAGTTTTCCATTTTGTAAGCTGAGTGACGCAATGTAAAAAAACGAGTGAGTGACGTGAGTGAATGACGAAAAGAAAACAATTATAATTTTCGAAACACTATTATAAATTTGAATTTGGAATTTCTAACCATAGAGGAGATATTTGAGATCAAAGTGGCCAGTACGGCAAAACGCCAATTTCATATGTAAGGACCAGCCTAATATAATATTAGTATAGATATAGCATGTTACAAACTACATATATTCGAGGTATTTTCCGCTGTCTTGTGACTTAAGTTTTTACTTAACTAATGATTCGATTTAGCAAAAAGAACTCTCGCAAATTGTGATCAGTATAATCAATATATACCTATGCGCACAGCGAGTAACGATAACCAACGATAAACATGACAACAAAATATTGTACTCGGTATGTAAGTATGTAAGCAAACTTTTAGCTCTGCATTACCAAAACATCCGGAGAAATAAATCCTATATGTAAATCTATTTTTTTTAAGACACAGAAGACAATAACAATACATGCTCACTGACTGTTCAAATTGTGCCAACGAGAAGAAAGATTGCCGTCGCCGGACGACCTATTGTGTATTGATACATCGCGTTTGTTGCTGTCGATGAAATTCGTTTAAGTGTGTCAACGATGCGTCTTTTTATTTTTCATTTCATTCACGTAAGAAAAGTGCGAACGATGATCTTTTTCGAATCAAACTGGCATTGTGTCCCATAACTCGTAACGATAAACATTTCCGAAATAACAGACTATATACAATAGTAATTAATTACTTACACCAATCGATCTACCTGTACTGAATTCATTTTTGTTAAGAGCGAAACTTGCTTGTTACTAACTAACGCGTACGCACAATGTCTGAGTGTGCTAGAGTGAGAATTATGCGTCTCATATTATAATGTAATTTTTTTGTTTACTTAAAGTCATAAAGTAATTAACCCATTCAATCGACTTCGTTTTCTCTGCAGACGAATTTCGTCAAGACTACCCACCAATGCGGTACACTTTTGCCATCAACTGTACTTATAGGCGGTACCTACTCGGAGGCCGTTAACGAAGTAGGATCGACCGGCAAGATTCATTAAGCCCTCGGGACGCCGAGCTCCGATCTCATTATGGCGCTCGCAATATTTTTGCTAATGGCCAAATAATTATGGAGATCAAGCTCCCAGCTCGCATTTGCGATGCGATCTACGATGTATCAGGAGACGTGTGTCAATTATGCTATAAGTCTTCCATCCAAATAGTTTAGGATACTTACTTTAACTTATTTCCGGAATAGGTAATGGTTGATACGCCAATCTCCGCAGGTACCGCTATCTTGCGAATTTGCTGCGAAGCATTGCTATGTTCCAGTTTTCAATAGTCAAACGGTGAACTCACTGGCGACTTCTTCTAAGCGTCTGGTGATACAACGTGCTAATGTACATTACGGTAATTATAGAGATGACAGATTTGCTATTCTTATAAGGACCACATGTACTTACACACTTTGTAAATAGCGAATTAAAAGAGGAGACAAAAAAATTTACCTTCCGAGTTTCGTGCCTGCTCTTCTCGAGTTTCCTTCATCATATCATATTATAATGTAATTTTTTTAGAGGCGTGTTTCCTCCATCCTACAACATGGGTTCCTTCAAAAGAGGCGTGAAAAAGCATCTTTTGGGCCGGCAAGGGGCGGGCAGGTAGGAGAGTGGATGTCGTCCCTACTCTTATCTGTCAACTCATTTGGGCCTCTTTCACCGCTTAACATCAGGCGGGAGGAGGTCATCTGCCGGGCCATCCATAAAAAAAAAAAAAAAAAAAGATGGCTCTCCTAATTTCTGAACAGGTGTAGGAAGAGTCAACTTCTTTTTTCCAGCTTGTGTTTGTAGACATGTTATATAATTTATGTATATGATTAAATAGTTTTCCCTCTTATTAGAATTTTGTTTTGTTTTGACGTTAATAAGTGCCTCTAAAGGCCTATGTTGAATGAAGATTTTTTAATTTGAATTTGAGTTTACTACAGCCGACTGCAGCCGTTAAAACAGTCTGCTTTTTGCCGACCGAGTTGATTTTTCAATAGTCCGAATCTCAGAAGAATAACTAAAGCAGACTTTAGTTATTGTCTTGAGGTCCGAATACTCTATTATTCAATTCGAGGAATAAAGTGACAGCTAGCTTTTATAGAGGCAATCTGTCAAACAACCATATTATTCTACAGTTTAAAGTTTTCTGACGATTGAAAAATTGGCCCTTAGTTGCATAAAATAAAATATTGTGGCACTGATTTCTGCTAGCGTCTTCATCTATATTGACCAGTGAGTAAGGCTTTTACTTGTAAATGCAATGACTTTGTCTATCACTATTGCTTATCCCGCTTTATGCTGGATACACACTCTTCGGCAGGCAAGACAAGGCGAGTTCATTTTTGTATGAGAATTCATACCACGACGTTCTTAGACAGCCTATACAGAATCGCTTTCAATTTAAGCGATTCAAACATAGATGCAATTTGTAAACCTTTAGAGTGGATTGTGAAGTGTGTTTTATAAATAATTTTGTAAGGCTTTGGTATACATCACGACATGTTATGTTAAAATTAATATTTTATCACAAGAAAGTCTTAATTGCGCTACTAAAAAAACAGTATAAGTTTACAGAGAACTTCTTAGTACAGGCTACAGTAACGCTGAGCAATGCCTTCCTAGTATTTCTCCAGAAATTGCAATCCTGTACGTACGCTCTCTTTAAATTTTATTCATACCGATTTCACTCTAGTTCGACGTGACGTCTTCCCGCTTTGTTGGCCTGGAGGCCAGTTGAGGCAATCCTGAATTCCTGGCTAGACTCTCAGGCATTCACATAACGTGACCAACGACCCTATTAAAGTGCAGTAAATTAGAGGTGCACTTGCTATCAATTGAACTGTATAACATATATATATATATATATTGAACTGTATAACATATATTTAGGTAAAAGAAACTAAACTTTCGGATTTACACGCGTAAGCTACATTTTGCTTATACACATTTTAATTATTTGGCCGTTTCGAACGATTTTCAAAACGCAGTCAGGAGGCTTAGACAAGTAGCAATCGTTTCATAGTGAAAGATAACTAAATTCGTCATCGTCTCTGAGATAACGAAAACAAATACCTAATAGCTAACATAAGGATTAACGATCGCTGTGTCGAATTGTTCTCTCTGTAAGAAAACAACATATTGGTTATGAAAGTATTCAAAACTGAGAAATGGAAAAGAAGTGGTAAAATAAATGATTAAAATTATTATTTTTATTTCGTTTTAATTAAAAATAAATTGTTTTGAGTAGGTAGTATACGAAAGTTACGAAAAAACAATTTGCCACTTCGTCGATTCGTTGCGAATGCGAATCAATTACTTATCGTCGACTGATCGATTCGCCACGTTATTTAGCGATGGCATAATATGTCAATCCCATACATTTTGTTCTTATCGAACTTCGCTATTTTTTTTTGTTGTCACTTTGTCTAGGCCCCCCGAAAGAGTTCGCCGGCTTCCCCTATGTACTTACGCTTTCATATTTTTAAACTACGCAACGGATTTTAATGCGGTTCATATTTTGTATATAAGTATATAACCTTTCTGAACCATAAGTTATTTACAGCTTGGGGGTTAGTAAATGAATACTTAAATAATAAACAAAATCACCTTCAAAAATATTGAACCAAATCAATAAGCCATAAAAGAACACATGTAGTACATAAACGAACCCTTTACGCCATTGTAGTCTCAAACAAAACAACAAAAAACTACGAATAAGTACCACAGAGCGGAAAGGTCGCAAGACCTCGTCTCTGATAAAATCACTGCTTGTATACCGCGATTAAAAAGACAATGTCACTCTTTAAATGGGTACAAGACAAATTACTGACTCAGAAACATGTTAAAAAACTATATTAAACTTCCGCGACGTATTCACATCTTACAAGGAATACTAACGTATCAATATTACGAAACATAACTTTAAATCAATTCTTTGACAACGATTCTTAATATAAACTTTCTTTTCCCAACATGGATGCCTGTTGTAAATTGACAATTAAGCAATTTGCCTAGCATTAGTTTCAATGAAAGAGTTATTTTGTAAACAACGCAATTAAAAATACACTCCTCGTTTCAGACAAACGGTGCCGACAAATCAGCGAGCCGTGCGTATCAGAACGCCGAGATGCGGGCGGCGGGGCCCCCCTGAGGTCCCGCCAAGCTATGGGCTCGAACATCAGCCAGCATTCCGTCAAGGGGCTCAAAGGCCGGCGCGCCAGATCCAGCGGAGACCTTTGCAATGGCGACTCCAAGAGCCAGACCGAATCCTCCGTCTGTGGGTCTGTCGTCGGAGATGTCATGGGCTGGAACAGATCCCTGCCGAACCATTTAGACGGCAACCGCCATCTCGCGGACTACAGTCGGGTCAACAACAACTATGGCGACTTCACATATAACCGGTGTCATCCTAAAGGAGGCAGAGGGCTTCGTTACAGAGTATCCAAGTCTGGTGAGTAATTTTACCATATGACATTAAAATAAATACGTAAGTATTAAGCACCGGTGCATCTGAAAAAGGTGTCTTCCACTACAATAAAACTATTACACTGTGTCACAGAAGGTATATTTTAATTAATTTTGACTCAACTTGTCCATGATCTCTAATTCAATGTTACTTTATTATAATACTAATAAAGTATCGTCTTCTTCTCTTCATAAGTAAAATATCTCCTTCTCTGTTTGTTTTTTTTTTCAATTCAATTCAATCGCTTATTGCATTGCACGTTTGTTCCACTATAAAACCCAAACGATAAATCCAACTGTAGTAATATTTTGCCGGCTTGCCAGTGAAGGAACAGAGTGCACTTGCGAAGATGGAAAATTTTTATTGTGATTAGCTGCCAAAACTTAGAACATGTATAAGGACTATATTATAGAACTCTCGGTAAAACTTCCACAAAACTTCCTATTTCAAATGTTTTTCAATACACCGTACTATAACTATTTTAGAATCATTCATCAAAAACTTTTTAATTACACTTTTTAATTTGGCAAAATATTTTCACTTTGCCTGTTAAAAAGGAAAAGTTCCACCTGCGCCTTCCGCCGCGTCTTAACTAGGACAATATTAAAAACGTTCAGAGCGAGTAATAAGTCAAAAGCTTAATATTAACAAAAAGTTTGCCGGCGTTTACTTTACGAGTTTTAACCCCAAAACGGGCGATGGCGCCACACGAAATTAACGAGCGACTTGGCGTTTAATTGAAATCTCTATGAGACTTAAATTAACCAGGGATTAAATTAGCCAATAACGAAAGCTTAAGCGGACGTGCCGTGACGCTTTTGGAACTGTCCGTTCCGCAGCGAATTTAGAATACCTACATGTGGCTTCAAAAAACTAGGGGCAAATTTTTGGGGAAATGAATAACTTTTTACATCAAAGTTCCACAAAGTGTGACTGATTTGCATTTTCATAAGTTTAATGAGCATGTAAAAGAAAAAAAGGGGTAAAAGGTATTACAAAGTCAATGATTATTTAAATGATGCATAGTGTTAATTTGTAGATATTACGTGTTTTAATGAAAAGAAATGTTGTTGTGTATTATTTTAAACAAATACTGCTGTGTGTGGTAACGTCATTGTAAATACTTCAACTTATAAATAAAAAAGTAATTAGACATAATTTACTGTACTTCTACTAATACTTCAGATAAAGTTGATAAGTTTCTTACGCCCATTCTACTAATCAACTAATAGTACATTATGATACGAGCGCGCTATGTCGGTCATCGCGTACGAGGCGATATTGTGCGCGAGCCGCAGGCGAGCGCGACAAGAAAGCAGAGTACGTTATGACCAATGCACGCGTGTATCATACGACGTTTCAACACTTTCAACACACTTGTGAGGAAAATAAAAGATCTTGTGGTATTAATATTTTTCTGAAAATGACTGCGTTTTTTATCAATCTTCCACCGCATGAAAGTATCGTATGCCGCCAAGTATTTAGCCTTTGACTTTGGCGGCAACAAACTATTACTCGCGCTTTGCGCCTCCATAATTATTTCCGGCGGAGTTAATAATATGGATTCTTCTTCACTTGGACTCGACATATTTGTAGATAATCAATTATCAATTACAACAAAAAGGCAAAAAAATTCAATAGCGGGAAAATGCCTCGCGCCTTTTTTTCGCGCGCTGCCCGGGCATGGCTATGGCGAGCCCGGGCGGGCTCTTCATTCAGCCAACATTTAAAACAGGGCCAAACAGCCAAAACTCAAAAATAAATAAACCGAATATTTTAGTTTTTAAAAAACAAGTATGTGAATATTTAATAATTGATTTTAGTTATAGTTATTAAGTATTGTTTTTTTTTTAAATTTCGTTGTTAATTTAATATTTAAGTAACCAGTAGTCGGCTGTTCATTTGTTTCGAATTGGCAGCCGCATAAAGTCGTGTTATCCCTTAGGCGCATAACACATTGCACCGGACACCGCTGCGGTGTACGGAGGGACGAAAACCGCATGCGGCTGCGGCGGCACGGAACCGTGCCACCGTACGGTTTGCTCCATGAAGCAAATACTTCATGGTTTGCTCCGTATCACCGTCCGGAGCTGCGGTGCACGACGACGCCCCGCATCACCGCATTATCTATGTTGAGATGTATTAATTAAGCGTATGCACGTCCTTTCTACGCAAAAATCCGTACGATACTGCGGCACAGTGGCATACCCCGCGGTCCGCACCGCATCACCGTCCGGGAGTGCGGTGCCGTCGCGCGCGCCGCACAACCGCACGGTGATGCGGTGCGAGTGTGTTATACCCTGCGGTCCTGCGGTTTTTGTATACAAATTAAGATTCTCCAGTCAACATTAAAAACCGCAGCACCGCACACCGGAGCGGTGTCCGGTGCAATGTGTTATGCGCCTTAAATGATTCCTTGACTTTAATTTCTAGTTTGATTTCACTTCAAATTCCTCTTCCTTCGTCTATCCCAGTCTTACTTTCAATGAATAATAAAAATATTTAAGTATAATATTATATCTACTTATCTATATACTAATAATATTAAATTATAAAATAAATTATATACCTACTGTCCTTGATCCTTGAATCCCATAAACCGATCGATCTCCGATTTAATTTCCTACTCCGTTTCCCTACCTTTTAACCACCTTAAACCATCGTCTGTGGCTGATGCACAAGCCGTGCAAGCCAAAAGAAGAAAAAAAAAGTCGTGTAAAAAAAGTGTATTAAGCGACAAATTTAAGAATGCGTACTGGACATATATTTACTTTGCAATCTTGAACAAATTAGAATTTGTCGTGTTAAGATTACCGCACTTGTGCGATTATGTAAAGTGAAAAGCACTCGTATTTCATATACTGAATAACGGGTCTAAATGCAAGGTAATAAGACCCACTTTAAGAGCAGGTGTGTTGAAAAAGCCTTTATTACTCGTACATTTCTGAGTTACGTTACCAGTTATATACAAGGAAAAAATTATTCTTCACACAAATCGAGTAGTGTACAAAGAAAAATTACTAATTGCATTGCCAGTTATGTTCAAAGATGAAAATATTGTTTCTACATTACTCGGTTTTGTTCCAAGACATCGTTGTTCCTTGTGCACAACCAAGAAGGCTCTCCGAGAAGTTAGTGTATCTAATTTTCGACTTTTTTCATTGAACAAAGATTTTTGAATTTTAATAGAAATTATTTCACACAGCCATGCCGCATTCATACAATCCACCGCTCGTCAATAGTTTGTGAGGTGCATTTAATTTCTTTGAGATTTGTTTGACATGTACTCTAGTAAAAAGACCGTAAGTCGCCGAGTGATGTCTGATAAATAATGCATTTTCATTTGAACGCGCTTTCGCAGACGGAATTCACTTACGGAAGCTTTTGAAATTAATTTTCTCGTGAGCTCAATAGCAATATAAATCCGTGCCGTATTTCCGAAGCTTGAGACTGTGTTCTTATTAAAATGAATCACAGAAATACTAACGCGATACTTACAAACATAATATGAGATCGTGTGCAGCTTGTTCGTACGATAAAAGCGAAGTATGTATTAAACATTGATTTACTACCAAACGTAGATAGAGCGCTTCATACAAATACGCGCTTGAAATCTGTCACCTAATCGACTATACATTTGTACGCTGTTAAATAAGTAGTTGAATATGCACACCCGAATTAAAATTACCATAAAGTACCGTATTTATCGAATTCAACCTTATTCTTTATTATTACGTCAACTATTTGAAGTACAACCGTGTGCAGTTACATCATTTCATACCTAGCCACATTAAATTTGACGTTTTAGTAATTGCTACAAGAAAATATCAACTTTATACTCTCAAACATAATGCTCAAAATTGCTTATCGCGTTGTCGCTCCAACGAACGCATGGAAAAGAACTGCACGAGGCCCGATTGGGCAGTTCTTCACCGGCCCACTTTTCGAACGTTCATGCGTTATCTACGTTTGGTAGTAAATCAATGGTATTAAAAGAGAATACGCTTTATGATACTGTCGATGGCGAAATATTGCCACAATAAAAACAATGTATTATTACTTTAACAATTTACAAAGTAAAATTTCCTTCGTTATACAAGAATCTTAACAAAAATAATAGCGCGTAACGGACCATGAAAGCAAATGTAGGTATGGAGATATTCTGAAATCGCGTCCATTGTCAAAACTAATTTTCGGCGGCCATTACCGCCCGGTATAATGCTTGGAGCTAAGCCGCAAGAACGAAAAGGAACGCGGTAAAAACGCCAAATGCGTCGGCGTGGGAGGACATCGATCATCTTCACTCACCTTGAGATGGTTTTAATAGCTGTGTCACAAGCCACGACTTGCAGGCCTTATAGGAATACGATGATCAACAAAATAGCTTTGGCGCTTCTCGATATTTTTCGGCGTTGGTAACAATTAATCATATCTTCGTGGTAAATTTCATAACTATGATACGTAACTAAATGTGAATCTATTTATAATCTCACAAGCAGGCTTAGCTCTGCTATTTTGTGTTTTTAAGATTGAAAATGTTTTGTTTTTGTATTTCGCTTTTCTATATAGGCTCGATTTTCAGCAGAAGTACAACATCGTCCTGGTGTTGTGGGTTTTGGAATTGCGTAGCTGATTGGGGTGTGAAAAGATAACTCGACGAGGACTACGAAATGTTTAAAGAAAATCAAAGCGGTCGTTTTTCGCCCGGTTTCGATCAGAAAAATATTCATATATCGAGAACGAAATGAGATAGGTATCGAAAATATTTAAATTGAATATTGGGCTATAAAAAAATCAAGGTCACTGATGCGTTATTCAGCAGTTGTACCTTTGTGCGCGGAGAGCACGTAAAGCGCAGTAGTGATAGTGAATTAATCTTGAGTTTAGAGCATCATTATTTTTAAATTTCTTTGTAAAAATGTAAAATTAAACCAATAGAAAAAGTTATTTTTTTAGAATAACAAAATAATTTAAATGACGCTTTAAAAAATAAACCCTATGAAAATAAGATCCTTATAACTGTTTTGTTAAAAGTGTCACTAAATAACAGTTATTACCTCATTTGCCTATAAAATGTGTGAAATAAAGAAATAGTATCTTTTACTGGGTTGCTTTGGAATGAGTATAATCTAATACGAGTACATAAATAAAAATCTCGTGTCACAGTTTTTGTTATCGAACTTCTCCGAAACGGCTTGACCGATTTTATGAAATTTTTTATGTATATTTAGTAGGTCTGAGAATAGGTCGTAGGCAAATTTTTTACACCTCTATGTGATAACGGTGGCCCTTCAAAATTTTTTGAGTGTTAAGCTTTATTAAAGCGAAACGTAGTTGGCGGGCACAGCTATTTAATTTAATATCTTAGATCATTTATGCTCTAAGTTTAATATATACAATTTTTATTCAGTTCATTGAACAAATTTATTTTCAATGTACCCATAGATGGTGAAAAACACGAGATCCGCCATTTTTTTCTAAAAGTAACATCATAATTATATACATGTCACTTTTACTTTGCAGTTATAGACGACACGTTGCACAGAGGTCGAGTGATCACCTACTGCGCAACGGGTCGCGGGTTCGATTCCCGTACGGGACAAATGTTTTGTATGGCCTACAGAAATTTGTTCCGATCTGGGCGGTATGTGCATGTGATATTCTATGTTTGTAACTGCACCCACGACACAGGAGAAAATCCTAAAGTGGGGCGATGTTTTTTTAAAAAAAAAACACTGTGTAATCTCTATGTTTTACCAAGCCCCGTTCTTGATATCGACTTGTTATCCATATTAAACTATTTATTTATTTCTTTTCCTTTATTCCTTACTAATGGGCCCGGCGGACGTTGTCCCGCCCGTTTACAGCGCCCCCTACCGGGTCCAACTATACGTTTAAACCTTCTTTGGACATATTCAAATACACAACGAAAATTTCGTAAGTATCTGTCGAGCCGTTTCAGAGTTTTTGCGAGACAAACACACAGCGTTTCATTTTTATATATAAGACTAGTGGGCCCGACAGACGTTGTCTTGCCCGATTACAGCGCCACCTACCGGGTCCAATTAAATTACGTATAAACCTTCCTTAAACCTATTCAAATACACACAGAAAATTTCGTAAAAATCTGTCGAGCCGTTTCAGAGTTTTTGCGAGACAAACACACAGCGTTTCATTTTTATATATAAGAAGACTAGTGGGCCCAGCGGACGTTGTCCCGCCCGATTACAGCGCCACCTACCGGGTCCAACTGTACGTTTAAACCTTCCCTGGACCTATTCAAACACACACGGAAAATTTCATAAGAATCTGTCGAGCCGTTTCAGAGTTTTTGCGAGACAAACACATAGCGTTTCTTTTTTATATATAAGAAGAAGATATTGAAGACCGTCTGTGGACTCTGCACTTGCCTTCTAATCGGGAGGTCCGGAGTTCGAGACAGCCATGTACCAATGTATATATTTTTCGTTTTTCGATTTTCACATGTACATTTGTCTGAGGCTCCTACGGTGAAGGAAAACATCTTGTGGCAACCTGCATACATCTGCGAAGAAATTCAAAGGTGTATGTGAAGTCGACTAATCCGCAATGGGCCAGCGTGGTAGACTCAAGGCCTAAACACCCTAACTAAGGGTTGGCTCAAGTCCCTCGGTGGAGACGTTAATGAGCTGTTATGATGATTCCTTATATTGGCAAAGTTCAGGAGCGGCGGTTACCACTTAGCAGACTATGTTCTTCTACCACTCACTGACAAAAAAATCTGTGATCATCACCAGCATCTCAGGGAGAATCGCCCAGTTTTGGGGCATAGAATTCCCCCTTGAAGAAGTCTGAATTAATTACCGCCACGGCGCTGGCCCATACAAAACTACAAACATAATTGGAATCCATATGACGATAACAAAATAAGTATTAAATGCCTAAGCTGTAGCGTAACATACGCTAAAGTTAAAAATAAAAAGCGAGAAAACGAAACAGCTCCGCCGATATCGAGCGAAGAGAACTCGGCTAGGTTGAGAACGAACAATAGATTACTTAAATGTTAGCCTAGTGGAACGATTGGAAAGTTCCCGCGCCTCGGACCAAAGCTGGAGATAAAACTTTCGCGGCAAGCAAGAGGAGGAAAGTTTTTCGCACAGTATCTGTAAATAAATATCACATGGCAATCGCGGTGCAAGAAACATGGCGTGCTTTTAAACAATATTCGATTGCTCGTGTTTTCGATGAACGAGTTGAATTTGATGCTGTTTTTCGTCTACGTTTGTTGAAATCGTTAGTTTATTTTGATCCATCGTTTGTCTGGTTACTGGTTAAAGTTGTCGATTTAACTCGATTACTTTGTGGCCAGGGCAGTTTGATACATCTACTTTTTCCGCGGGCTTGCTTCTTGCAATATGTTTGATTATTACATAATTAATTAATTGTCGCTGCGCCAGGTTCAATAAACGAAAATATAACTATTAAGGACATACATTTTAATAAATTTTTGGAATACTGAATTATTAATTACAAAATCTAACCGGTTCTTGTGCCAGAACGATACAATAGCTATCCTTTTTATTAAGGTTGAAAATTACGAAATATTCAACATGTAAGTTACATGAGTTGTTACGTTAAGCCATTATTCGATTATTGTATTTCTTTGTTCCTTTTTTAGTCTACAGTATTTTTTCTAGTCATTTCTTTTATCCAATGTGAAGAAATGGTTTCTTCACATTGGAAGCTCAACGATCAGTCTCTCCGCTAAATTGTGAACTTATTAACAATTTAAATTCAAATTGGTAACTGAAGTACTTTAAGAAACAATTTAAGTGCAATAATTTAAATTAACTTTACTATGTATTGTCTTTATGCGTTTTAGATTTCTCAAACTACAATATTTCGTGACAGGTCGACCTGTCACGCAATGTATAATAGTCTAGATTTCAAATAACACTACGAGCAACTATGTGAGCGCGATGAAAATCGATAAATATAATCGATGTGAACTCGTGCAGCATACAGATGGTACAGGCACAGTTTAACAATTTGTTAAACTGTGGTACAGGTGCTATACGGATTTGGGGGGGGCGTCTTCCAACCACGCCTCCCGATAGCCACGTCAACCTGTCGCGATCTGTTATTTCTTTCACTTTATACGTCTATTAATTTAATAGATAATATTTACTCTATATCATGATAGTTATATTAAAAACGCTAGTTAGGTCTTAATATTTCATGCTATTTACATTGCTTCTTCTATTTTATTGAGATACAACCTACTGTGGTCTAGGACACCATCTTATTCTAGAAGTCTGGGTTTGTTCTGATTCTGTTCCCTTTGGCTTGTAAAAAGATTTTATCCATGCTCTCCTGGAAAGATGTCACCATTAGTGAAGCCTGTCGCATTTCAACGCTTAAAAGGCCCTTTATTTAAAGATGAAGGTCAAGTCCTTCCCCTTTGTTGTTTTTAAGAAATCTTCTAATCTATTATATCACATAATATCCCTCTATCGTGGAAGCAAATAGGGAAGTTTTGGAGGACCCTATTCCATTATCGCCTTAACTTGGCAAAAAAATCTTAAATCACTTTCTCTTTTTTGATTTCAAATAAAAATGCTTATTGCTGCTAGCACACACACATATTTTTGACTAGCTTTCCGCTCGCGACTTCGCCCGCGCTATTTTTGTTTTCCCGAGGGAATTATGTTTCCGTAGGCAAATTACCCTATGTCCTTCCCCTGGTCTCGAACTATCCCTATACCAACTTTCATCAAAATCGGTTTAGTAGTTTCGAAGCCTATTCAATACAAACAAACAAACAATCAAATCTCAAACAAACAAACAAACAATCAAATCCTCTTTATAATATTAGTATAGACTACATTTGATTGTAACTTTTGGTGTAGGTCTTGGTGATTTTTTTGGTAGTTGGTAGGTCCGTCATTAACAATTAAACCTTGATTCGACCTATGAGTTTGATTGATCGTAACGACCACACAAAAGTACTTCCCAAAAACGTCTAGAATCCACGGATCATTCGTTAAATTCAATATCATCCCCAATTTATCATGTGCTTTCCAATTTAGTTGGTACATAGTACATACTAATGTTTCTGCTTTGGAATATGCCGCACTGAATCGTTTTTGAGCGAGGCGCGACCGGGGGAATGACGTCACGCATTGCGCTTCGCCGCCCGGGTCAAGGACGCCCCGGACGGGGTGGGCAGGGTTGGCACAGCGAGAGCGCACTATATTTTTACGACGGGCAAGCCTTAATGCATCAATACATTTCGATTGACGAGGTACATGTGTTTTTAATTAGAAGTAGGTGCCTTATAACGTTATAACTCCGTTTCGCTTTAATAAAATTTATATCGTAATGGTTTGACCCGCGTAGGTCAGCAAGATAACAAGCTTTTTTTTTTGCTTTCACATTTTGCTCACAACTTTTGTGCATTAATATAGGAAAATGAATGTACCTATTTTCCTTAAAAATTCAGTTCTGTTTAGCTTCCATGATCTGTTTGTCGAATGTCTCAATGAACTAAAACATATTGCCCTTTATTTATTTATTCAACAATGACAACTAATTAAAATGAAACAAAGTTTTTAACGACATTCTTCGTTCCTTTTATCCAAAATCTATAGTGTTTTTTTTATTTGGTTTAAACTTTAAACTGATTTTGTTTGTTAATTTTTTGTTATACTTCTGCGAGTATGTGCAAAATTGCATACCTATTCACTCAACAACTAAGTCAATAAATTAATTAAGTAGTAAGAGAGAGTCTCTATGTTGACTCTTACTTCGCTTATAGTAAAAAGTGATAGCTTGGCCTATATTCAATCTATACGAAAAACGATTTTCAAAAAACAATCGCATTTTCCAGTTTGAAACAATAAAGGCGTTTTGTTGTTCAAATAATTGATCGATGACATTTCTATCGTATATAACCGCTACAGCGAGCAACTTTTATTTAAATCTCAATTTGAAAACTAAATTTAATATAAGCCTTAAATGTAAACTGCGCAGCATTGGGCGGTTACACACACAGGCGTTTGGCCGCGCCGTGAGGTAAGCGGCAGTTAAAAGCCCGCAATAAACTGTAGAGGTGTTTTCAAAGGACTGCTCGTACATGCTTACATGTAGTACACACTCCAACACGCCAGACTTTATATGTTGACATGAGTCTGTCCTTATGTAGCTCATAATAGCGACTACTTTCGTTATACAAATCTAAAACTTGACGTGTTGCTAACTGTACTTATAAAATGTGGCATCGACATAACCATGATATTTTTACTACTCATTTATAGAAATTTTCTATAACGACTATGAGGGCTTTTAATATTTTAGTACAGGGGTCGTAATAGCTGGGAGATCGGATAATTACATCTTAGTTGAATTTCTAAATAGAATGTTGATCCATAGTTATTTACAGTGTGTAAAGTCTGCATTGGCTTAGCAAAGCAAAAAGAGATTAAATACAAGTTGAAGTTTCTCTCAGATCGGATTAGTCCTCCGTGGCCTAAGTGATAAGTGGTTGTGACGTCAGCACCGTCTGATACGGTACGGTTGAAGATGCAGCCCCCCTAGCACGACCACCAAAACACGATATGATAAAGCGGTTTATCGCGGTGAACTTTCAAAATACAATAGGTTTGCGTCGTATTTTGACAGTTCACTGCAATAAATCGCTAAATCATATCGTGTTTTGGTGGTCGTGCTAGGCTTGTTCGAATCGTGCCCGAAATGAGATTTTTAACCGACACCGACAATAGGCTAGATGACTAAAAATTTTTTTGCTTTAATAGAAGCTCATTCATTTAATAAACTGAAAGAAAAAATCGGTTTTCGAATAACTAAAAAAACAACCAAGATATAAGATATTAAAGATTTTTCTCCATCTCTGTCTAGCAAAACGGCAATTTACATCGAGTTAATATGGCCGTACTAAACAATGACGTCACGGTTGTTGTCGGATCTCTCTGTCCAAATTAACAACTTAAAATGCTTGTATCTAATGTATTTCTAAGCCGATTTAATTCTAATTTCACAGGATTGTACCGTTTTCTACGATATTTTAATATTTTATGACGAAACGTGAAAATTAGAATTCAGTCATCATCTCTATTGAGGAGGTTTTCAATTCGTTTGTTTTTTATGTTTGTTGCCTTATAACTTTATTATTGCAACTAAGTTAGCAAACAAGCATTCTGCCCACCTGATGGTAAGCGGTAATAGTCACCTATAATACTCGTACACAAGCAAACTGCCCACCTGATCGTAAGTGGTAACAGTCACCTATAATACTCGTACACAAGCAAACTGCCCACCTGATCGTAAGTGGTAACAGTCACCTATAATACTCGTACACAAGCAAACTGCCCACCTGATCGTAAGTGGTAACAGTCACCTATAATACTCGTACACAAGCAAACTGCCCACCTGATCGTAAGTGGTAACAGTCACCTATAATACTCGTACACAAGCAAACTGCCCACCTGATCGTAAGTGGTAACAGTCACCTATAATACTCGTACACAAGCAAACTGCCCACCTGATCGTAAGTGGTAACAGTCACCTATAATACTCGTACATGTGGCTCTTGTGATGATTCGCAGCAAAACTGCAACCTCCACAAGAACCACAGTGATACGTTGCCAACCTGTGACATAAGATGTGGAGTCACGGAGAGAGATGTAAACTCCTTTATTTATTAACCGATTTGGAAAATTCTTTTTTGTTGTTTAGGTATACATTCCAATTGGTCCCATTGTCACAAAGTCAGGATTTTTAATGGAATACCAAGGAATACCATTAACAAATCCTGACTTGGTGACAATGAAGGTGACGAGGGATTCCCCCTTATTTTATTGGCACGTCCAACGAGTTTCAGGGTTTTCCTAAAGCTATTCAGATATTTGCTTCTGGTAGTCATAAGCCGAGTTGATGATGATGATCTTTGACTTTGAGTAGTTAGAGCAGGTTAGTTTTTTTAAAATAGGTACAATAGGTGTGTTTGGACCCGTTGTTGTAATTTTTCAAGTTACTTCGGTGAGCTGGTATTAAATTCGCTTAAACATTAAAATAAAAAACATAAAAAACCTATGACTTTAAAAAAAAATATGTTGTGTGTAATCTTATATTATTTCTTTTTTTGTGTTTTCGAAGTCGGTTTCTTGTATTGGTATGGTATTGTGTTGTATGGTATTATTTTTTTGGATACTGATTGTTGTATATAGAATAGTTTACAAGTTGTCGAAATATGTATACCTTTGCTAACAAAGGATCTCTGTAGGTACAATAAAAAATGATGGACCAACCTTTTAGAATGTAGTGATGATCAGCAGATTATTATAGTTGTAAGTAGTACCTAATGTATGTGTCTCAAAAAGACTTTTTATTGTTATATATAACAGCGTTTATTTAAAGTGGTCAACACTCAATACAATAATAAAACTAAAACTAAAGAAAATTCGTATGTATAATTAACCAAAACAACAACTGTTCACGCTCGAGGAAGAGCGAGTGGCGGCACTGCATTCTAGTCTGTGCAGTGACAGCTTTTTTGGCGGCCGGCCGCATGTGATATGTCAGTTGAGTCGAGTCGAAATGTCATGACATTGAATTAGGTTAGGATGATGTCCGGGCATCCATAAAATATAATACACAATAATTAAGCATTATAGTGATTTGCGCGGCGCACCTAATATCGGGGTGCGAAAGCCCGCTTTGTGTTGTGCAAAAGAGTGCCCGCTTTGTGTCAAAATCGCGTGTGTGAGTCGTGGTGGCCTAATAGGCCTTTGTAGTGCTCCGGTCTCCACCGGTGGATCCACTGCAGAACTTCGGGAGCCGCGACTTCCTTCGAGCTAGCTCAGGAAGTCCACCGGCTACGGAGGAGACGGACGGAGACAACGGGAATCGGGGTAAGCCACAATGCTTTTTATGAGCGGGTAGTAGGGCATCAGCAATCAACCCAAATTCCTTACTCGGTGAAACGCCGACGTGGTGGAGTCTACTTGGGGCACCACCATCTCTTGGTAGCAGAGCGTGGTTTTTAGATTTGAGTGGTTCTTAGATTTGAGTATTTGATTAGTATTGTACAATTAATATTGTAATCTTGTTGGTTGTCCAAACGGGCAATACATATTAATTGGTTTTGATTGCTGATTTTAAACCGACTACCAGCTCATTTGTGGACCGATCTCCTTAACTAATTGTCATTGTATATGGAAAATTGGGGTTAAATGTCTTTTGTTGTTCTAGTTAAGTTCTAGCATTTACCTATATTTGATTTTGGTTTGTTTTTTCATATCTTTGTTTTGCCCTTGAATATTTTGTTTGTTAAGTTGTAAACTTATACTTGAATTTAATTTGTTTAACAGATTTTGCTGCTAAATGACTTTGCTGTTGTTGTAATACACTATATTGCTGTGTTAAGTTTTAGCATTTACATTTGATTTTGTTTTGTTTGCCTTTGAATATTATGTTTGTTAAGTTATTGACTTAATGCTTGAATTTAATTTGTTTGAAAAATTCTGTTGTTAAATGCCTTGTTGTTCTAGTTAAGTTCTAGCATTTATACTTGATTTTGGTTTGTTTATATATTTTGTTCTGCCTTTGAAGTTCCTCCCGATCTGTTTTGTTGTCTGCGGTTGTCGGTCTGTTTGTCTGTGTATTATTATAGAGTATCTTAATTTTGGTGCAAAATGGTCCCGCCAGTCAGCCCGCTTAGTGGTGCCCGCGCGGGTGCACAAAAGATTTTGAGATGGTTTGCTAGTGCCGTCGCTTTGGTAGACCGACCAGACCGAGAACAGGCTTTGTTAATTCGGCATGAGGGAGTACCTGCTCGCTTGAAGGAATTGGAGCAGCTTTTCGTTCCTCATCAACAATATCTGCTCGACCACCCAGCCGAGGGTGCCGCTGAGTTGCGGGCAGTCGACCAATTTAATGCCGATTATGATCAGTATTTTGAACAGGCGGATGTGATCATAAACAAGGCTCAGGCAATCCTATCCGCCCGGAGGGGTGAGTCGTGCATGCCCGGGGAGGTCAAGCCTACCCCGGCCGGCTTGCTGGGCAGACTGCCCACTTTAGACATCCCAACCTTTGATGGGAACCTGGCTTCTTGGATGGGGTTCATTAACCTCTTTGATAGCCTGGTTCACTCGAGGGACGACCTGTTCCCTAGCCAGAAATTGGCCTATTTGCTCTCTGCCTTACGTGGAGAGGCTGGCGTGCTTGTCCAGCATCTACCTGTCAACGATGACAGTTATGAGATAGCAAGGGCGTTGTTGACTGCCCGGTATCAGAATGTTCGCTTGCTAGCGGACACACATGTGGCTGCCATTTTAGGGTTGCCACGAGTATCGCGGGTCTCCTCATTGAGGAAGGAGATTTTGAACCCGCTGCTAAGCGCTATTAATGCGCTCAAACGACTTGACCTACCGGTGGACCAGTGGTCCTTCATATTGCTCCACCTCATCCTCAATAAGCTTCCCATGGAGATGAAGGGGCGTTTTGAACAAAGGTATGGGGGCAATAGTGCCTCGTACCTACCCCCCTTCTCGGATCTCCTCAGATTTTTGGAGGATGAGTGTCGGATGACCGACCACTTGGATCTGGCTCCTATGCCGGGACCGAGTACAGGTCGCTATGAGGCGACCCGGGCAGCGCCACGGAGAGAGCGCCGCCCGTACAAGCAGTATACTGCAGTGCGGCAGAACTCTCCACACAGGGAGAGGCCGATGCCTTGCAAGTGTTGCAAGCGGGATGGCCATCGTTTGCCGGCCTGTCCCAAATTTGTTGGCCTACGCACCGAGGGGCGTAGAAATATGGCCAAACAGCGGAATTGGTGCTACCGCTGCCTGGGGGCCCATATGGCATCGGCTTGCCCCCACCCACGAGATTGCCACTGTTGTGGAGGGGCCCATCACCCCCTTTTGTGCTTCAACAATAGAGACACTCGTGGGGTGGTGAGAGAGAGGGACTCGCACACGGGCGGGGGCCCTCGTAGGTCACCCACATCTCCGAGGAGATCGGAGGGGCGTGCCACCCCTCCGCGGAGATTGGACAGGCGCCCCCCCTCCAGTGAGAGGATTGGGCGCCCCACCCCCCCTACGGGCGGGGGGGATCGACGCGCCGCTTATGAGGCGCCACCGCGGGATTGGGCCGCGGTTATTACGGAGCCACGCCGGGAGCCGATACGTTTCTCTCCCCCTCTGATGGAGAGACCCCGTTTGTCACGGGCTCCCCCAACTTTCGCCCATCATGGGCACCGTCCGGCCCCCCGATGCCGCTTTGATCGGGGCCAGTACGTGCCGGATTGGGACCCGCTCGAGCGCCTTGAGCGCCCTATTCCTCCGCCGCGCACGCATTTTTCTTCGGACCCCCCTTCCCCCCCGTTGCGGAGAATGCGGGAGGATTTTCACTAAACCAACTGTCGGCTGCAACCCCCCCACAGGAGCAGGTGCTGTTACCAACAGCCTCCGTACAGGTGTGGGGCCCGAGGGGCACCTTTGTTTTAGTTCGCGCCCTTTTGGATACGGGAGCTCAGGGTTGCATTGCCTCCAGCTGGCTGGTCCGGCAGTTGAGTTTGAACACATCTCCATACCTTGAATCGGTACGAGGAATCGGAGACCTGCGGATCCCGGATCCGATCGGTCAGGTTTTGTTCTCCTTCTCCCCCCACTTCTCTTCAGCGCCCAAAATTGGCGCTACCGCGATTGTTTATGAGAAGGTTGTTGGTCAGCTTCCGCAACAGCACGTTTCGCGCGCTGTCGTTGATGCGACATCAGGATTGACCTTGGCTGACCCTTCCTTCCACCGAACCGGTCCGATTCACTTATTGCTCGGTGCCGATGTTCTAGGCCGCGTGTATTGTGGGAAGAGGAGAGAGTTACAGAAGGGTGGGCTGGTAGCCTTATCTACATCGCTTGGGTTTGTAGTGATGGGACCAGTTAGGCATAACCCACCATCTCCATCGGTGGACAGTTACATAACTGTTAGCTCCACCTTATCGGATGTCCTTCAACGGTTTTGGGAGGTGGAAGAGCCACCTACCGTGAAGCGAGTGAACCCCTTGGACGAGGAGTGTGAGTTGTTCTACCAGAACAATACAGGTCGCCTTCACTCGGGACGGCTGATCACTCGTTTGCCCTTTTTGTCAGTTCGCCCCTCACTTGGCAGCTCCCGGCCGTTGGCCGAGAAGCGGCTGCTGTCCATGGAGCGTCGTATGAGTAGGAACTCCGACCTCAAACAGAAGTATGTCGACTTCATGCGAGAATATGAGCAACTGGGGCACATGTCGGTCTCGCGACTGGACTGGCGAAACGAGGAACATAATTTTCTTCCTCACCACGCGGTTTTGAAACCTTCCACCGGGAAGATACGCGTTGTTTTTGATGGGTCAGCTCCTACGTCTACCGGAGTTTCGCTGAATCAATGTCTGCATGCTGGACCGAAGTTGCACCACGAGGTGGGTGATGTATTGACCAACTTCCGTCGCCATGCCGTCGTCTTTGTGACCGATATCCGGATGATGTTTCGGCAGACTGTGATTCACCCGGACGATAGACGATATCAGCTCATATTATGGAGGGAGGATCCCAGGGATCCCATGCTGGTCTACGAGCTGAACACCAATACATACGGTTTGCGTTCGAGCCCCTTTGTGGCAATTCGCTCACTTGTGGAACTCGCTGAACGTGAACGATTACGATACCCTCGCGCATCCTTGGTTCTCAAGGAGGATGCATTTGTTGATGATATTTGTACGGGCTCCTCTAGTGTCGAGGAAGCCTTGATTTTGCGAGATGAACTAATTGCTCTTCTCGGGGCTGGTGGTTATGAACTGAGGAAGTGGATGTCCAACTCACCTCAGCTTTTGTGTGACTTGCCAGACGACCACCAGCAGGAGCCTCATATTTTTGAGAATGCCAACACTCCAGATTTACTGTCTGTTTTGGGAGTGCAATACA
The DNA here is from genome assembly GCA_963935595.1 of Schoenobius gigantellus. Taxonomy (NCBI): domain Eukaryota; kingdom Metazoa; phylum Arthropoda; class Insecta; order Lepidoptera; family Crambidae; genus Schoenobius; species Schoenobius gigantellus. The sequence continues at coordinate 10,751,759 of OZ012541.1, read as the reverse complement.
GACCTGTCCAGGACACGTTCACCTATCGATTGGAGCTGCCAAGCCCCAAGGTCTGGACGAAACGGTTGGTTTTGTCTACAGTAGCTCGTACCTTTGACCCAAATGGCTGGATTAGTCCCATAGTGTTTTGGATGAAATGCTTCCTACAGGAACTTTGGTCAGCCGAAGTGTCGTGGGATGAGCCCCTCTCGGGCCGTTTGCTGCGAGATTGGGAGTCCTTCATGTTGTCTCTCCCCGACATTAACCGTGTTAGTATCCCTAGACATATACTGCCTAAGGGACGGTTTACGGCCAGCCTTCATGGCTTTTGTGACGCGTCTGAGAGTGGATACGCAGCCGTCGTATATATCCGGACGGTTGATGATAGAGGAGCTGTTAAGCTCCACTTGCTAATTGCTAAGAGTAAGGTTGCTCCACTTCAGACTCGATTAACGATTCCGAAGTTAGAATTGTCTGGAGCTACTCTTCTGGTTCGGTTGATGAACCACGTTGTTGACACCCTGGGACGTAGTGTGGACTTTGAGTCGCTCTTTGCTTGGTCCGACAGTCAGGTTGTCCTGTGTTGGATTAAGAACTCTGTCCACTCCCTGGAAGTATTTGTGGCCAATCGGGTATCCCAAATACAGGCCTCGAAGGCCACGTTGATTTGGCGCCACGTGCCAGGTGAAATAAACCCTGCTGACTGTGCCTCACGTGGCAGCGAAGCCCCTCAGCTTATTGACCACACTCTGTGGTGGGGTCCCGAATGGTTGTTACAGCCGTCTTGGCCTTCCACACCAGCTGTGGTGAAGGTACCAAATCCGGGCTTGCGTGTTCACGCTGTCGAGACTATGGCGGCTCCAGAGCGGGAATTTTTATTAGACCGCTACAGTTCTCTGGACAAGTTGCTCGGCGTGACCGCTTGGATAAGAAGATTTATACGAAATTGTCGCCGGCCTCAGGACAAAGATTTGTGTCCGGTCCTCTCACCACAGGAGCGCCAAGATGCTCTTCTGCATTGGGTGCGTATGACCCAGTCTAGAGCGTTTGAACCGGAACTTAAGATTTTCCGTACCGGGACGTCCAAATTGAAGGGACCCTTGGTGCGTTTGACTCCCTTTCTGGATGATAAAGGATTGTTGCGTGTAGGAGGCCGATTGAGGCACGCTAACTTGCCTTATAGATCACGTCATCCCCTGTTGCTCCCCAAGGACGGACCATTGGTGCGATTGTTGATCATTGATCGCCATGTGAAGAATGCTCATGCCGGATGTAATGCATTGACCGCGCTCCTCCAACGGGAGTTTTGGATTTTGTCAGCGCGAAGAATAATCCGATCTGTTATCTTTCGATGTCTGCCCTGCTATCGTTTACGCCCCGAGACGATGCAGCCCCAAATGGGTGATTTGCCTGCTGATCGTGTGAATGAATCGATGACCTTCTTAGGAGTTGGAACTGATTTCGCGGGACCGTTCACTATAAAAACGTCGCGACTCCGTAATGCTAAGACTGAAAAGGCTTATTTGTGTGTGTTTGTTTGTTTGGCCACTAAAGCCGTTCATTTGGAGGTGGTGAGTGCACTCACCATGGACGCTTTCTTAGCAGCGTTAGGCAGATTTGTCTCCCGCCGGGGACTGCCTTCTCTAATTCGGTCCGATTGTGGGACGAACTTCAAGGGCACTGATAGACATATAAGAGAAGTTTGTGAATTTTTAAATAAAAATAATATTGAGATCGGATCCACACTCTCCCGTAGGGGGGTAACATGGCGATACTCCCCGCCGTCTTGCCCTCACTGGGGAGGGATTTTTGAATCTGTTGTAAAGGCCGCCAAGACTCACCTTCGCCGCGTTATTGGGGAGACTATTCTCACGTTTGAGGAACTCGCGACGGTGTTTCATAAGATTGAGGCGGTTCTCAACTCGCGTCCGTTATGTCCGTTGTCTACCGACGCGAACGATTTGCAGGCCCTCACGCCGGGCCATTTCTTGATAGGCAGACCACTTAACGCCCTGCCCGAGTATCCTTATAGAGATGTCAATCCAGGACGCCTTTCGCGGTTTGAGTTGCTCCAGCAGCTTACCCAGAGCTTCTGGCGCCGCTGGCACCTTGAATATTTACACATTTTGCAACAGCGCGTTAAGTGGTCAGATAAGACAAACCCACCGAGGGTTGGAGACCTCGTGTTAGTGAAGGACCCAAACCTGCCACCCTTACGTTGGCGTCGCGGACGCATTGTCCAACTTACTCTAGGGTCTGATGGTGTGCCCAGGTTTGCCGAGGTCCTAGTTGGGGATTCTGTTTTGAAGCGCGCGGTCGCTACTCTTTCTCGCCTCCCCTTAGACTGATTTGGCGGACAGTCCGGGACTGTCCGGAGCGGGGGGATGTTCACGCTCGAGGAAGAGCGAGTGGCGGCACTGCATTCTAGTCTGTGCAGTGACAGCTTTTTTGGCGGCCGGCCGCATGTGATATGTCAGTGGAGTCGAGTCGAAATGTCATGACATTGAATTAGGTTAGGATGATGTCCGGGCATCCATAAAATATAATACACAATAATTAAGCATTATAGTGATTTGCGCGGCGCACCTAATATCGGGGTGCGAAAGCCCGCTTTGTGTTGTGCAAAAGAGTGCCCGCTTTGTGTTCTAATCGCGTGTGTGAGTCGTGGTGGCCTAATAGGCCTTTGTAGTGCTCCGGTCTCCACCGGTGGATCCACTGCAGAACTTCGGGAGCCGCGACTTCCTTCGAGCTAGCTCAGGAAGTCCACCGGCTACGGAGGAGACGGACGGAGACAACGGGAATCGGGGTAAGCCACAATGCTTTTTATGAGCGGGTAGTAGGGCATCAGCAATCAACCCAAATTCCTTACTCGGTGAAACGCCGACGTGGTGGAGTCTACTTGGGGCACCACCAACAACAAAAACAACACAAATAATAAAAAAAGGGGACGATATGGGCAATCTCCCCATGCATGGTGGGCATGCTGGCACAGTGTAAGTTATAAACTTTTAAGACACAGAATTGGCTTGACCAATGCCCACTTGTGCAGATTTTGTGGTGAGGATGACGGAGACACTAATTCACAGTGAGTGCTATGCTCTCATCCACACTAGGAGCTGAGCTCTAGGTGGTCCCTATTCGTCACCTTACGATACGAAGGCTCTGTCTCCAAAAAAGGTCATTGGCTACTTTACCGCTGAGGGCTTACTTGGAGACCTTTAATATGGGTATGGGTCAGCCACAATAGATCTCTACTGGTCGTAGTGTCCCATTGAGTGTCGCTCATTAGTCACCCTCAGTCCCCTCGGAATAACAGTAGATAGACACAGTATCCATTTCATCTCCCAAAAAAGGGTAACGAATTACTTGTTCCCACAACTTCACACTATCAGGAAGTCGGGGAATTGCTCCCGATTAGACTAAGATAGCAATCGTAGTAAGAGGCCGGCCGTATAAAGAATGCGTAATAGATTTACATCGTTCAGATCCCGATAAATCCCGAATTTTTCCCGGTCGACTCATTTGTTGAGTACATCGCCCCGAAAAATCTGCCGATATCAACTTCACCTAAAGCCCTTTTGAAAGGGTGTGTGAGTGACGCACGTCTTTTCTATTGTATACTTCAGTTATTCACAAAGAATTGATGCTTTTACATTGTTTTTACAAGTACGATACTTGCATTGCTGTGTTTCCGTATGAGGGGTAAGAGAGACATGCAGTTAAATTACTGGGTACTGGGACTTGAAAAAACCAACAAGTGAGTTGGAGTCACGAACCCAATCACGGATCTGTCCACGCACGGGTTACACATCTCGGCAGGATATGTTAGCTTAGCTTATTGTGACTAATGGGGAAGACGATACCGCTTTTTATTTGCTTCCATTCCAGTTCAACGGTCGCATATACGTGATACATTTGTACGGGGACCAATAAATACTTTGTACGCCTCCGCCGGCGCTGTAACGTTTTCCCCTGAAACGGATAATAAAAATGGATTTCTTTATTATTTTTATCTTATTTTTATCTCGACGCCCTTAAGTATTTATAGCGGTCTTGGCTCCATAAAAAGACGTTAGCGAAACAGTTGATAAATTATAGTGAAAAGATTTTTTTTATATAGAAAATACAAAATATAGTAACATCGTTTTGAGATAGAAAGAATGGTTGTCAAGGAAACAATTGAAAGAAACAATTTATGTCAAAGCCTGCTTCGTAAAAATGATAGTAAATGAATTTGATTCCAAATGCTAACATATCGAAGAATATGCGTACCTATTTTGAAAATCACGTATCCCAGTCGTCACTTAAATCTTCAGGTGTAAATTAAACGAAAAATATAAAAATTTGATGATTGTACTAAGGGATAGTGTATGTATGTAATCTATGGCTCAGAACAATAAATAAATTTTTATTACTTTAGTTGCTGCTTGGAATTGAAAGTTGTCTACGACTGCATCCTGTTTTTTTTTTGCATGTTTTGAAGTAAAAACTTTTATAAGACATATTGGGCAGTTATGGGATTGGGAGAAAAACACTGAGCTAGCATGATCATCACGCTGAGGTATCAGAGCTCATATACGTCCCCACGGGGTGGCTCGAACATATCCTAAACTAGGGCGATTAGGCCTTAGTCGCTGAGATATAGGATATGTATATAAATAATTATACATACATATAGGTACCACAAAATTAGATAATGGTTTGGAACAAACATGTTCAATGTTTAGGATATGTTATTGGCTTGCAGTTGCTTCTCATCTCTATGCCCTATAGCCTCTCCATCAACCAGGGTAATGGCTGAAAATCAGTGTTTTTTGCTCTTTTTAGGGCAAAAAATCTACACTGAGCCTTGGCCCTTTGGGTACTGCAACACACAGGCGCATTTTATTTACATACATGTTTTGTTTTTTTTATGTTTCTTAATTCTTGTTTTCAGTCCACCCTTCTTGATATTGATTGTATCTTAATCTTGTTAATGTGTTTGTGTGTTTTGTACCTAATAAACGTTTTATCTATCTATCTATCTATCTACCTATAGGTAATAGGTTATATAATGAACAAATGATAAAAAATAAAATGCTAAGATAAAAATACATATAAGGGTGATTTAAAAAAAGAGTAGAAGTACTAACTGCACGTCAGAAGTGAAAACTTCTTAGTTTCGCAAACTGTATTTTTTCACCTTTGTGTTTATTGCCTACTTAAATTATTTTAGTTTGTGGCACATAAAACTTTTACACGGACCGTGGTAAAAACTACATCTTGCACTCATCTTAAAAAATCCTACCAATGTACCGATAATAGACGCAAAACTCATGTTTGCAAAGAATCCAGTTGTGTCCCCGTATTGTAAAAAATATTATCTTGTCACGAAATATGGTGATGTTATCGCGGAAATATCTGAGAGTACGGCGCTTAACATTTGAATAAACTCGTCCGAATATACGTTTATTTTTCGTGACATCTGTACGAGTCGGCCTGTCTGTCCGGTCGGAAAGCTTCGCGAGCGTGAATGAAGCACATTATTAAAGCTTCGAAAAACAATTGTGGCTTAAGTGAACTATTTTACTGTACGGTCCAGCTTACATTGTAGCTGTCGGTTTAAATGCGCTCCCATTTTGTATTTTCTTTGTTTTGCATTGTATTCATTTTTGTTTTACGTTGTAAAGGAAGTGTTTCGATAAAAACGTTTTTGAAGCTTCTGGGCCTATAAATGTCGAACATAAAATAGATGCATGAATATTATTACTATATTCATGCATTCCTCTTATCTTATTGAGCCTGTATTATCCCACTGCAGGGCAAAAGCATTCCTTCATTCTTCACGGTTAAAGAGCGTGATAAAATAAATAAAAAATTGTACATTTTCAAATGTCACTTTAAATTTGCAAAATAGTCATTACGATCGGGTAGGTAATTAAAAGCTGACTTATTAGAAACAAAACAAACGAATCCTTGCTAAATAAAAGAAAGATTTATTGTATAGTTGTGCCCGCGAACTATATTACGGCATAATAATTGTCAAAAAAATCTTCTGGGGAGGGCCACCCTTATCACCTATAGTATAGGGGTTTAAAAAATAACCTATGATCTATTCTCAGACCTACCAAATGCACACAAAAAAAAACGATCAAGCCCTTTCAGAGGAGTTCGATAACGAACTCTGTGACACAAGATTTTTATATATTAGATAATATTATGCTGATTCTATGATTATATTAATACAACTACAGACTTTGAACAATACAATACTAGAGAACTCACCTACCGTAAACTTCGAATCCTAAATATATTGTTCCCCACTATTTCACCACTTACAGAACCATTTACACGTGAAAATGTCACTGTGTGCTCTGTACCAATTATGATAAGGATCAAGTTTATTTGCACGACTAAAACAAGTTCCGAACACAATTTATTCTTTACACAGACAATGTACGCCTATTTGTCTTGGCCTAATCAGTGGATATAGGGATTCTTTGAGGACGGTATTAATCGCAATTTGCGGCGACCAGAATTAGGCCCGTGGCCGACGTTGATGTATTGGCTGAACGGGAAATATAAACGAACAACAGAAGTATGGTAACATCCATTAAATTCATGCTTGACGTATTCTAAAAGTGATTTTGATTAGTCGAAGAAAATATCTGTGGTTCAGTGTTAATTTTTAGGCTTCCGTACCTTAAAAGGATAAAACGGAACACTTATACGGTCTCTCGGTTGTCCCTATTCATGCTTTGCTTTGACGTCAATAAGGACTTTAAAGGCATTTATTGACGTCAAAGCAAAGCACTCTAATTTAAAGGAAACATATTAACCTTGTATGTGCATACATCCTGAATATACTCAAGGTGTCTGCAAACACAAGAAGGAATGAAAAAAAAAGTTGACTCTACACCTGTTCGGAAATTGGGAGAGCCTTCTCGAGAAGAACAGGCAAGAAACTAGAAAGGTCAAAATTTTCCTCTTAAATCGCCATTTACAATTTGGTTTTGTTACATAGTCATTGAAAGTCAGAAAAGACAATGGGTATGCTTACATACACTTAGAATGTTAAAAATATTATAAACAAATTGTGTTGTTACCAAACATATGATAACTTAGTCTAATTCAAAATCTGTATCAGTTCTCTTCTTAATACTCTTATGTCATTGCCAATTACAACAATATTTGTTTACATGAATGGTTATATACAACAACACGATTATTTACATTATAACGAATAATAACTTCAAATTAACACAAGGCATTGGCATCACCTAAATAATCGTTGACTTTATATTATCCTTTACTCATTAGAGTCTTTTTACATGCAATTTAAACTTATGAAAAGGCAAGTCAGTGACACTTTGTGGAACTTTGCTGTAAAAAGTCATACATTTCCCCATAAATGAGCCTCCAGTTCTTTGGAGCCTGTACTTTGGAACGGCAAGTTTATTTTTGTTTCTTGTGTTTAACTGGTGAACTTGGAAATTTTCGTAAATGTATTGTCCTGCTCAACTCAAACTCAAACTCAAACTCAAAAATCTTTATTCAATATAGACCTTTACAGGCACTTATTGACGTCAAAATAAAAACATAAAAATCTTCAACCAAGAATCTAATTAACTAAATTATTTAATCCTTGTATGTACACACACCCCAACCATTATTAAGATGTGTGCAAATACAAGTCAAATGAAAAAAAAAAAAAATTGACTCTACACCTGTTCGGAAATTGGGAGAGCCTTCTCAAGAAGAACAGGCAAGAAACTCGGAAGGTCTTGTATTTTTTTTGTCTCCTCTTTTAAAATGCCAACATTACAATATTATATTTCACAAACATTTTTTTAAATAATATAGAAATGCCTGTCGGTGTGAGTGGAACAGTTACTCGAATGAAATTTATCCCACTATCACAAAATGTTAACACCCTTTAAACGTCAATTATCACATTTTTTGTCAATCCCAAGCAGTTTTATCTGTCATATAATCAAACACTTTATAATATGCTTTTTTCATAAGTGCGCCCTTGATAGCGACTTTAAATTTATTCAAGTTAAGTGCTTTAATATTATTTGGGATTTTATTGTAGAAACGTACACAAAGGCCTTTGAAAGAATTATTAATTTTTTTAAGCCTAGTATTTGGTAACGCTAACATATTCTTTTGCCTAGTATTTACTGAATGAATATCACTGTTTTTACAAAACGAATGTATATTTTTATGAACATATACTATATTCTCGTAAATATATTGCGACGCGACGGTCATTATACCAATTTCTTTAAATTTTTCTCTCAAAGAGTCTCTTATTTTAAGGTTATAAATAGCACGAATAGCCCTTTTTTGCAGCACAAAAACAGTCTGAATGTCGGCAGCATTTCCCCACAGCAAAATGCCATACGACATCACACTATGAAAATAGGCAAAGTATACAAGTCTTGCTGTATCAACATCAGTCAGCTGACGTATTTTCCATACAGCGTAGGCTGCAGAACTAAGTCTCTTCGACAATTTATCAATATGTGGGCCCCACTGAAGCTTTGAATCTAAAGTAATACCAAGAAATACTACGGTATCCACAAGGTCCACATTTTTATGCTTTATGTTAACAGTGGTGTGAACCTCTTTAACATTGGGTAAAACAAATTTTATACATTTAGTTTTCCCTTCATTGAGGCACAAGTTATTCGCATTAAACCAGTAAACTATTCTTGAGATAGAACTATTTACATCGTCATAAATTTGCAATCGTCTTTTAATTTTAAACATAAGTGAAGTATCATCTGCAAATAATACAATCTCATGCCTGTCTTGTACAAAAGCAGGCAAGTCATTTATATATATTAAAAATAGAAAAGGACCAAGAATTGAACCCTGCGGAACTCCCATTTTAACCGAGGCGCCCTGGGACCTCTCCCCGTTGACGTCTACTTTCTGAATCCTCTCAGTCAAATAGGAGACGAGTAAATCCAGAACAGTGTCGCGAAATCCATAGTAGTGTAATTTCCTGATCAGGGTGTCATGATGAACGCAATCAAACGCCTTGGACAAGTCACAAAAAACGCCCAGCGCATCATGTGAGTCCTCCCAGGCCTCATATATATTTTGTATTAACTCAACACCAGCATCAGTTGTTGAGCGACCCTTTCTAAAACCAAATTGTTTACAGTGTAGAAGATTATTTCTGTTAAAAAAGCTTTGCATTTGTTCCAACATTATTTTTTCAAAGATTTTGCTAAAAGTAGGTAGCACAGAGATAGGTCTAAAATTATTGGGGTCTGATGTGCTACCAGATTTGTGTAATGGAATAATTTTACTCAGTTTCATTAGATCAGGAAACACACCACAGTCAATGCAATCATTAAAAATATTAGCAAGTATTGGAGCTATTGTTTCTATTACAGATTGGGAAACATCTACAGAGTTGCCCCACAGATCCACGGTTTTCTTTTTATTCAGCGTTTTAAATGACTTTATTAAATCATTTGCACAAATATGGGCAAATTTAAATTTATCATCACAAGTTTTAACATAATCTTTTAGAATAGATTCGGCTACAGTGGGGGAGGAATCCAAAGATTTTGTGATTAAAACTGGAATGTCAGTAAAGAATTTTTCAAATTCTGTAGCTACCTCAATATCTACTGTAACTTTCTTATTTTCAATATTTAAACAAAAATTGTTGTTATTAGTTTTTACTCTTCCGGTTTCATTATTAATAATGTTCCATGTCGTTTTAATTTTGTCACTACTATTTTTTATTTTAGAGCTTAAATAATTGGACTTTGCAAATTTACAAACTTTTTTAAATACTTTGGAATAAGTTTTTACATACAATTTAAATTGATCACTAGTATTTAATGAACGCTCATTGTAAAGTTCATAAAGTTTTATTCTGCTTTTGTGAATACCTGGTGTGGCCCATTCACTAAAAGCTAATCTACCATTGACTGAGATGGTTTTTGGAACAAAGATATTTTTAAATTCACAACAAAATATGTTAAAAAAGTTTTCATACAATTTATTTGGGTCTTCGTCATAATCAATATACTTTAAATTAATACCAAGATTATTATTGAAACGCTCCAAGCGGCCATTAAAAACATTTTGTGCTAATGGTTCTATGTCAGTATAAATATTATCAATGCATGTGGCAGAAAACTCAGTAATTCGTGTTGGCTCCAGAAATAAGTTTTTAAGATTATATGACTGAAACAAATTTTTAATTCTCATACATAAACTAGAGTTTTCTAATAAGTTAATATTAAAATCTCCACAGACTAATATTTGTTTGCCTTGCTTACAGACTTTATTTAAAACTTCATCCATTATATTTTCAAAGTGGTCATACAATCCCGAAGGAGGCCTGTATACGCTCACTACAATAATCTGGTCCAACTCTACACAGGCAATTTCTATTGTTCGTTCAACTGAGAGGTTCACAATATCTTTACGATCTTTATATTTAAGCTTTTTATTTAATATGATTAATGAGCCACCGCGAATTGCATTTTCTCGACTGAACGAACTACCAACCTGGTGGTTGCTAAAATTAATCATGAACTGGTAGCTTTTAAGCCAATGTTCGGTTATACAAAAAATGTCTACTTTACTACTGTTCATGAATAACTCAACTTCCAGATCTTTGCCCATCATTCCTTGCATGTTCTGGTGCACCAGGTTGATAAAATTTACATGTTTATTATATTCAAATGGGTCTTCCAGTACATTATCTAATAAACAATTTTCATTTTGTTCTTTATTTAACATTATGCAAGAGGATTTCTCTATTGTCTCAATACCTAATTTAAAGACTTACTAACTAATACATCAGTAATATTACTGACAGTCATCCTACTTCTACGTTGCTCAATAGGAGCAATTTTTGTAGCCAAGTTCTTGGCTGAGATATAAAAATAATATGATAGCGATTTTGCTATTCGTCTCTTATAATAATTTGATAGACAATATCTATTATCTTTAGTCAAATACAATCTATTTACATAATTATTGATGTCAATTAAATGAAATTTATTATTATGACATAAGGTACTTAACTTTAAATTCAATTTATATCTTACACTATTTTCCTCTTGTGACAAGTTGTTGTAATAAGGTAATGTGAACAAAATAATTTTTTGTACATTTAAATTATTTAATTTATTTAAATAATGAGTCAGGACTTTTTTGTTCATATTACCTCTATTTGCAATAAATAACAACAATGTAGTAGACTGGTTAAATTCACATTCGATCACTTTTTTTAGTATGTCACAGTACGAAGCACCAGGCATGCAATAGTTCATTATTGAATGTCCCATGTTTGTTAGAAGTTGGCCCATACCTATGCCAATGTCATCACTAAACATAACAATATTGTCACTTGTGACCACTGAAGTCTGTAGTAATTGTGCATAGTCAGCTGCTGGTGGCTGAGATACCATGTTGAGAGCAGGACACGCATGATCAGGTACAACATTATAAATTATTTGGCTATCCAATGTTAAGCTATCGTTAGTGGAACTTAAGGAGTGTTTGTCCAGTAAGGCCTGATATCTGTCTTCATTAAATTGACAAAGTGTGGCTAGCTCTGTGACTGATTGGATATGCTCCTTAATTTCATTTTGAGCATTGTAATAATTTTTTGTCATGTTTGCTAAAGAATTTTGCAAGTTATTAATGACATTATTTAATTCTTGTATGTCCCTTTCATACATGTTTCTGCTCTCTCTCAATTTTGAGTCAAAAATGTCCAACGAATCTATTAAGCAAGCACGCTGCTTTCGTAATTTAATATTACTTTTAAAAGAGTTATGATTCTTAATTAATTTTTGTTTCTTCTTAATTAATTTATTAATTTTAACATATTTTTTGAGTTTATTTTTACTACTAAAATGTAAAGGTATGGACTTAACTGATGTACCTGAATACTGCTGTGTGAGATTTTGTCCACCAGGAGATTGCATTAGCTCCTCAAAAAGACTATGGGTATGTATAATTTCACTATTTTGCATAGATTGTTCAAGTTTACCGATTTTTCCATTTGCATCACTCAGCTCCCGTTCCAGTTCAGAGATTTTATTCAGTGCTGCCTCATACATACTATTGCACAGAGTAAGGTCATTGATGTGGTCTTGTAACTGGTGCCGCTCCTCTAAGACTTCTTGAAATTTGGCATCAAGCGCTGAGAGCTCACTTTTGAGAGTGGTGTTTCTGTCGATAATCTTTTTTATCTCATCTTCACTGTCATCGCGTTCCTGTAGTAGCCGTTCATGGGAATCCTTTAGGGTTTTTAATTCCAATACAGCCTGTCTGAGCTTTGCCTCAGTGTTTTGTGCAGCAGCTTTACGGGTCAACATTTTGATATTTCAGCAAAGAAAACCTAAAAATGTACAAATACGTTTAAGTTCAAGTATAAACTGTGCAAAGAAATAGGGATGCAAAAAACACAGAGAGAAATCAAGACTATTGAAAGTTAGAAAAGGAAAAAGAAAAAAAAATGACAAAAAATAACTAGGACTTTTTAGCAATAGAATCTAGGGTTAGATATAATAATGAAATCAGTTTATACTATGAAACTATGAAAAGTCACTCTTTAGCCTATTTTTAATAATTAGTTAAAATGTAACATATCAGTTCCCAGTTTGTCACAGCCGCTGAGCACTGTATACATAATCACAAATTACATTTGTAAGGTATAGTAAGTCACCGTTATCCTATTTGTATTAGAATTATTAAGAAAAAAAAAAAAAACTTCATGAATAAACTATCTAAATCAAAGTATGATTGAAAATTATAATGGTTACCCAAAAATATAAATTATAATATATTATATGTACTATATTGTTATACTAATAAAGTTTTCAGCAGAAAAATATCACCACTTTATGTCAAGTTAAGAGAGACACAACTTAGCCAAAGTGTGATACTGGACGTGTCTCACTTTACGTGAGAATTATTGAGTTAATTTACTAAGTACTTAATAAAATTTGTTTGTAAATGTAGGTATAAAAACATTTGACCAATGTCACTATATGTCTGAACTAAAGCTGAACCCTACTTTCACTGTATGTAAAGTGAAACAATCAACGTGTAACAGAAAATTGAATGTTCTAAGGTAAAACTGGATAAATCTCAATAGCTTTTAATAAGTGTGCTGCCTATGTTGGAGAGTAAGATAGGTGCCTATGTTCTAAGATTTTTATTGCTAAAGTCAATATATTAATTTATTAATAGTAGGTTTGTCTGTCTAGACCCAATTTCTCGGGAACGCGTAGAAATATCAGGTTAAAATTTATAACAAATATACGGGTTTATGGTCCATTTCAGCTGTGAAGAAATCAAACTGAGTCAACGCGATGAAAAGATATGATCTGTGGGGTTACTCTTAAACCGAATCCGATCGATCGGCATTGAGATTGTGATTTTTCTTACGCTCATTTTTGCACATTGGCTCTAAATTGACCCCGTATTGTGCGGGTTTTGGGTGAACCAAACTCAGTATTATAAAATTTTCTCAAAATACAGATCCCATTTGGCGCTAGTGTTGTAATTCAAGCGTATGAAAAATCATAATCCCAATTACGATCCATCGGAAAAGGTTCAAGAGAAACCCTACAGTTATGTCGTACATTTTCCTAAATTTTGCTATTTCACAATCTATAATCATGAAATTTGGCAGTAAGCAAGGTCTTATAGCACAAGGGAGACGATAACTCAGCATTCCATGGATTCACCGTGCGGATGCCGGGTCCATCGCGTTACAGAGAAAAGAGCCAAGAGCTGTGCCTGGGGCTCACGACTCAGGTGCAGGTTTAAGTAGCTACTTTACAATGCATCAACATTCACCTTCACCACTCCGGCTCCTCTCTCTGCCTAACCATATTTGATACGATTCCGTCAGTGCCGCCTTTGTTACGCGGTTTAATATTGAGCTCACGGACGTTCTCGATAAGCCTAGATCTTTTAGTGTGTATAAGGATTTTGCAGGAATACTTCTCGCGCCTACTTCTACCGCATATAAGTGAACATAATAACCGTTTTTTTTCAGAGATTTAAACTCTTTGTGATATCATTGGTAAGATCGTAGTATCTATTCAATTTAAATGTGTGGTCTTTGGGAATATTATTTTCCCACGGCACGGTGAGTTCGATGAGTAGCACGCGCTTTATTATCCGAGAGTAAAGCAAAATGTCTGGCCTGGATGCAGTAACCGCTACGTCAGACGGAAACTTGTATTATTTATCATACGTATCCATCACGAGGGTCCAATCCGGTGCCGAGCCTATGATCGAAAAGGGTTTATTTATTGGTTTTGATTTAGAGCGTTTTAGAGCCCTCTTGAAGCCGTCTTTAAGGAAAAAATCTGGAAACCGTAAATATGTACATAGTTAGGAATTAATAGACGATTTTTTCAGAACCCTCAGTGCGCGAGTCCAACTCGCACTTGCCCGTTTATTTACGTTATCAACAACTTGCGAAGATAAATAGATTTAAAATGTCGTAAGACGACATACAACAGAATAGTACTGTATGTAATACATAGTTAAATATATTGTAATTTTTTTAAAGATTTTTTTCTTATTAGTAACTAAATCTGTTTGTTTTTGAGGAGTAGGACTTTCTTGTGTTGTACATTTATAATGATGTGTCAGTAAGGTTAGGGTTACAGGCTAGCACATATCTTTTAATTTTAAGAAGTATTTTTTTACGTCTTAATGATTGTAATCTGTTTTGTTGTCCATAGGCATAATAAATAAATAAAAAAATAGATCCTACTGATGAAAGTCATCGTATTTTCTATTTCTCTCCATAACTTTAATTCGCTTTATCTCAGTAGTGTTATCTTGTCTTCAGATTTTGCTTTTTCTTATACTCAACTCGCTCTATCGCGAAAATGTGGCGTATTTATGTACAAGCTACAAAAACGTTTTAACAAATTTAATGTAGCTACCTCCTTTAAACGTATTAACAGACTTGATACAAGCAAACCATGTATGCTCTTATAGCATTTAGCCTAAATGCTCTAAGTGTGTGTCTTATATTTTTTATTGTCTAACTGATGGACTTACATTGCGATTTTATATACTCAGTGCACCATAATCAGTTGGATTCCCAAATTTCTTTGCACAAAATAGTTTTTCACAAAGAATAAAACCAACCAAGTAAATAAGGTACCGCTCTATTTATTGTTCTGTAAATGGCAGAGCGAGTTTTTTCACGAAAACAATGTCTGCAGCAAGATTAGGCTTCATTGATTGATTCGCTGATTGATTGCCTTAATTAATTGATTGATTGACCGATTACCGCCGAATCTGCTCCTGCAGACCTTGGAACAGTCTGAACGTTCGCCTTGAGATATTCGATAATTTGCTTATAAATTATTATTATGTATAATATAAAAAAAAACAATTATATTGATGTATAATATAAAAAAGTAGATACTCGCAGAAGGGTCGACCAAAAAGTGTTGGAGACATAGACGCATAGTTAGCAATATATTGATAAGCTAAACATGCTGACATCATTTTAGACGGTATATTCGTACGATAAAATTGACATTCAAATAGCACAAGCACAGTGACGTATGATTCGAGTAAAAAGAGAAGTGCCACGGAATTTTGGGCTGTATCATAGGCCTTGTTATTCTTGCTAAGATTATGAAAATAAATAAATTAAATTAATATTATAGGAGTACTTACGCAAAATGTAATAGTCAATCCCTTTAGTGCATTTCTTTAAGCATTTCTGCAGTTGTTTACTGCTTCGTCGGTGCGACGAGTTGTTTCGAGGAGTTGAGACTGAAGGAAAACTTTGCTTACTCGTTGTGCTGAGCAATGTTTTGACTCCGAATTTATTACAGAAGATTGTGTGTCTCGTTTTATTAGTGTTATATATATCATTCTCGTATCTCAGTGTTTGTAACCGAACTCCACACCAAGCTACTCCAATCCGTACGTCATCACTGGCAACACGCACGAGTGGAAGACTTTCGTCTCTTGAGACTCTACGCGAGGGGCCGAGAATATGTAATATACACGGTTATTTTTTTATCACCCTGGAAAATTTTAGGGACGCTTCAGGACACATCCAATATTATATAAAAAATAAAAAAAATTAAATAAAAAAATAAAAAAAAAATAAAAAAAAATAAAAAATCTCAAAAAATGCTGCTCTCGACTAGTGCAACATTTTTTGTATTTTTTAAAAAATTAATATAAAATTAAGGATGGGGGTTATTTTTTTTATTTATATTTAAATCATTCTAATACCATGCCGTGAAGCGTCCCTTAAAATTTCCAGGGTGATAAAAAAATAACCGTGTATATCTATAGTAGCTACCTATGTTATTTTTATTTGTTTAAATTAGTGTAATGTATACACGGTTATTTTTTTATCACCCTGGAAAATTTAAGGGACGCTTCACGACATGGTATTAGAATGATTTAAATATAAATAAAAAAAATAACCCCCCTCTTTAATTTTATATTAATTTTTTAAAAAATACAAAATATGCTGCACTAGTTGAGAGCAGCATTTTTAGAGATTTTTTTATTTTTTTTTTTATTTTTTTATTTCATTTTTTTTATTTTTTATATAATATTGGATGTGTCCTGAAGCGTCCCTAAAATTTTCCAGGGTGATAAAAAAATAACCGTGTATATTATAGTACTTATATTTGAAGGGATAAATTAACTAATAAGATTGCACCGCCATGTAGTCTCTGTTGAACCCAATGGTTGACTGGCAGAAAATGCCATATGGCATTAAGTCCGCCATTTGTACATTGCTTTTAATTGTGCAAAAAAGATTAAATAAATAAATAAATAAATATGTTGCTTAGCTTATCGAACGCTACCCAGTCGGATTCGTCAATTGGGATGATGACTGAATTCAAAATTTTACGTCTTGTCGTTAAATATTAAAATACCGTGGAAAAAGATGCAGTCCTGTGAAATTAGAATTAAAATCGGCTTAGAAATGCATTAGATACAAGCATTTTAAGTTGTTAATTTGAAGGCGATTAGACAGAGAGATCCGACATCAACCGTGACGTCATTGTTCAGTACGGCCATATAAACTCCTTGTAAATTGCCGTTTTGCTAGACAGAGATGGAGAAAAATCTTTAATACCTTATATCTTGGTTGTTTTTTTAGTTATTCGAAAACCGATTTTTTCTTTCTGTGTATTATAATGATCTTCTATTAAAGCAAAAAAAAATGTTTAGTCATCTAGCCTATTAAACTCTTTCTGAAAGTTAAAGTTACCGAGCTGGACTTTTTGGCCCAGGTTAAAATAATTATTCGACAATTAGACGACTGGCCGCATACAATGAGTGTCATTCATAGAATTATTAAATTAATAAATCCATGGTGTCATTAAAAGGCTCAAGGTCAATCAAATGGCAATGGTTATGCTCTGGGCTTCAAATCTTATATATTCTTTATTGTACACAAATTTTCATACATTATTTATATACGTGAGTTAAGTACAAGGGCGCCTTCGTCTGCCTGTCCGTCTACGGCGGATGGGAGCGGCCTGAGGATCATTCTCCCGCTCCCTCTCCGCGGCCTCCTTCTGCAAGATGACGTCATCGCAACAGGAGGCGACAGCCCCCCATTCCGCCTCGCCCCGGAGCATGGCCACGACCATGCTCGGTAGCGAGAGGTCTCCGCCTCCCAGCGCAGCGTTGAGTTCACTGCGCTGGCGTCGCCAGACCGGGCGCACCAACAGGGTGTGCTCGGCTGTGTCGTCGGGAGCGTCGCAGTGATGACACTGCGGCGTTTCCTCCCGACGCGCGACTCGGTGCAGGTAGTGACCGAAACAACCATGTCCGGTCAGTACCTGCACCATGTGGAACGAGAGACTGCCCTGCTAGCGCCCTACCCACTCCTCCAACACCGGACGTATAGCTTCGATCGTCCGGTGGCCGGCAGCTGGGAAGGCGAGTGCCTCACCCCATCGACGCAGAGCCTCCCTCTGCGCCTGGGTACGAACCCACTCCACTTCCTCAGGAGCGGATCGTCCCCCCCGTTCTCTAACGGTAACCCGATGTCGATACACCTCTGCATGTACGCGTGCATCGACATCCCACGGCGTTTGGCCCGCAAGAACGCAGGCCGCGCCGTGGCTAACCGTGCGATAAGCTCGCACGGCTCGGGTTGCTATGACCCTCTGCGGACGTCGCAAGAGGGCCGCCGTTCGAGGAGAAAGGCACTCCGCCCATACCGGAGCTCCATAGTGTGCCATCGACCGTATCACCCCGTGATACAGTCGACGGCATGCCGATCCTGGCCCTCCCACATTAGGGAGGACCCGCCCGAGTGCTGCTGCGGCGGCACACAGCCGTGGAGTGAGGAGCTTGAAGTGCTCCGCGAAGCTCCATCGGGGATCTAAAACCAGACCGAGGTACTTGAAGTGTGCCTCGACCGGTATGAGGACCCCCTCCACTCGGACACGGAGCCCCGGTGGGATCCTGCGACGAGAGGCGTGGAACATCATGGCCCTCGTTTTATCGAGAGCCACGTCCAGGCCCAGGAGGCGGATGCATCGGACGACAAGTGAGGTGCCGACCGACGCAAGGTGGGCCGCCTCCTCCCCCGTTTTTGCTGTCACCGCGACAAGCGTAGCGACCAGGTTCCATAGCAGAGGACCTAGTACGGAACCCTGGGGCACACCTGCCGCCATTGCCCATGTATGGACGCGCCCATCCGGCCCCTCGTAGAGAACTGATCTGCCTTGCAAGTAATCCTCCACGAGGGCGCGAAGGTACGGAGGCACCCGGTGGAATCGGAGTGCCTCCTCAATGCACTCGTGGGGCAGGCTGTTGAAGGCGTTACGGATATCTAACGACACCGCAACCACAGCCTCCCCACGAGCCGTGGCCTCCTCAGTCCACCTCTTGAGGTGCGTCACCGCGTCCACCGTAGACCGACCGGTGCGGAAGCCGAACTGGTTATTAGCCAAATCCGGCCCCCGGTCCTCCAGGTGCTTGATGATGCGGGAAGCCAGAATTTTTTCCAGGAACTTTCCCGCCTCATCGAGCAAAACCACCGGCCGATACCCAGACGGGGAATCAGCGGGACGGATCTCCTTCCTTAGCAGGCAGAGCCTGCCTGCTTTCCACCGCCTGGGGAAGCGGCCCGAGGCGATGCACAGATCTAGCACCGCCCGGAACCGCTCTTCAAGGTGCCCCAGGGCGAGGGCCAAAACCCTTGATGGGACACCGTCCGGTCCCGGCGCTTTCTTCTTGCGCCGGAACCTTTCCATCACCGTGTCGAATTCCACTTTCGACACGGGAGGGATGTCGGCAGCCACCTCCTCAGGAGGAGTTTCCGGGGGGACCATTCTGGGGGGCTGAAACGGACCAGGATCAGGGAACAACGATCCCAACACTCGGTCCAGCAGCTCCCTGTCCATAGTGGAGGTGGAGGGAGCGGAAGCTTTAAACTTCCCCCTCACCACCCTATACGGACGCCCCCACGGATTATCGTCCAGGAGCCGGATAAACTGCTCCCTGGACTCCTCCTTGGCCCTGCAGATTTCATTACGCAGGGCCTTCTCATACACCCGGCGGAGCTCAACTTCCTCGTCCGGTGTAGTTCTGGCGCGCCTACGACACCGCACGTAAGCGCGCCGGGCCCTCATGCTGGTGGTACGCAGGTCAGCAATCTCCTGCGTCCACCAGTACACTTGCCCCCTTTCGGGGCAGGCCTGCGCCCTTGGCATGGCGGCTTGGCAGACGACTTTCATGTCGTCCGCGAAGAGATCCGCCATGCCGTCAGCATCCCCAGCGAGGTGAGGCGGCACTTCTGCCCACGCCCGTACCATCGCCGCCTCCTCCGCCACATCCGGGCGGAGCTTGGTGAGCGCCCACTACCAGCCAACCCTAGCAGGTGTAAGAGAGGTTTAAAATTGCGGGAAGTTAAACTATTTATAATTATAAACGTATACACTATAGATATAATAATAAACTAATATATACTGCTATAAACTAAGAAGAATATATATACTAATAAATATAGTCACTTTTATGAGGAGTTCTAAGGAGATGGTCTTTTACTTTTGATTTGAAAGATGTGATAGTTCGACTTTCACGTATATCAACTGGCAGTCTACTCTTCAGTCTAGGCTTCTCTACGTGATCGCGTCAGAAATGATGAGATCCGTAAAAGAACTAAAATTACCGACATATCTGAAAGTATTGCAAAGTGGCAGTGCGTGGGACACGTATCTCGCAGGACTGACGACCGTTTGGGCGGAAAGGTACTCGGAGTGGTGGCTGTATGCCGGGAAACGCAGCGTTGGTAGGCCCCCTACAAAGGGAACTGACGATCTGGTAAAGGTCGCGGAAAGCCGCTGGATGCGGGAGGCGCAGCACCGATCGATTTGGAGATCCCCGGGGGAAACCTATGTCCAACAGTAGCTGTCTCTTGGTTGAACTGATATAGTGATGAACATAGGCTATAGAATTATTTCCTACGGGAAAATATGAAATTCCCACGCGAACGTAAATACGGTGGGCGAAACTGCGAGCTGAAAGGTAGTAACTGTAAAAAGCTATATCCGAAATCCAAATCTAACTAGACAATATCGTAATAGAACTGATTTTCCACTGATAAAATCAAATAGAATAAGAAAAATTGATCCTCAAAGCTCACACAGGTCTGCCAACAGAAGGCAATAAATTAGAGCTGTGTCAATCGACCCTTACATTCTCACCGATAAATCCCACGATTGCTCCCTTGAAGCCCCGTGTTCCGTGAAATCCCATCTCACTGTTGGCTTAATAAGGCCCTTTACACACTGAGGTTTTTGCAGTGACAAGTGACGTTCGACGCAATCGCGATGCAAACAACTGAATATCGCTGCAGCTAAAGGACCTGCCCCCCTAGATAAAAGCCACACGCTAATTTTTGCGCAGTCGTACCACAGAAGAAACCTCACGCTTTATTTTTTCCGCAGCTAATGTCATATCCATACATTTTTTCTGCGGAACGACTACGGAATAATTAGCGTATGGCTTTTGTCTAATGGGTCCGCTTCTATGTAGTGCTTGTCTTTATTCTTTAGTACAGAAACAAACTAAATATTACATCAATGCTATAGAATTTTGTACATACAGCATATTGTTAAATTTTCATTTCAATATCAACCGAACATAACGTTTAACTGAAATATGTTAATGAGATAAGGCAATTCACAGCAATTTAAGTGTCACTTAGTCGTGACAAAGAAGGAAACCAGCTCTTTCCGACAAACTTATTATTTTACGAAAAAAAACAAATACTTTGGTGGCATATATCATCATCAAGTCATGATGCAAATTTAATACGATCATTTGAATGGATGCCATCATGTTTGGATCGCGACTGTATTGCGGCACTAAGTCGCAGTGTTGTGAACAACCTAAGTCCCTTGGCGCAATGTTACAAAAATAAAAAAATAATATTGTAAAATAAAGGAGAAGACCCAATATTTCTTTAAATGGTTGATTTGTGTTTATGTCTGCTAGCACATAAGATTTCTTAAGAATTCATAATTATGATGTTGACATGAATAATTTTCAAGGTCTTTAAACAATAAATGACAATTGTGTAACTCTGTTCTTTTATCTTTAGTGCATCGTTAAAGCCGGGCCAGTGCTCGAAATCTACTCTTTCACAGTGATTCTTATTGCATTGCAATATGGTTGATAATATTAACATACTAGATGCCCGCCCCGGCCTCGCACGGGTACCTATACTAAAAAGGAAATTTTTCGAGACCTTTTGATAACAAAACAATATAAGAAACTGAAGAATTGAATGACAATCTGCCAATTTTGTCGGTGACTTACTTTTTTTACATTCAAATTTTTAATTTTTTCGTACAATTTTTCAAACGTTTTCTTTTATACAAACCTCGTTCCAATAATAACGAATACAACAAAAAAAGAATTAACCAATTTGGTGCGGTCGTGCTGAAGTTATGAGCGTACATACATTTCGGTAAGTCATTTTTATTATTTATATAAAAAGATTAGCTTTAATTGTCACTGCGCCAGGTTCACGAACAGCAATTCAACAAATTTTTGGAATACTGGATCAGTTGAAAAAAATCCTACCGATTATTGTGTTTAAATAATAATGGGAAAGTCGTTCTTGTAAGGAAAATCTAATAACTATTTTTAAGGCAATATTAAAGATACATATTGAAGATTTTTCAATAATCTATTTGGTAAATGTGCTTCTTTGTTAATTTTTCCATCTACATGAATTTAGTAAAATTCTACGTCATTTCTTACTCCATGCTGAAAGCGTAAAAAAAATCTATCTTTTTAAAGTGAAACTTTTTGTCGACTTGTAACTGGCCTGGTTTTGCAGAAAAACACTCGGCAAACGATTTACACATTCACTACGAAAACCGCCATTAATACGAACAACATAGGAGCAAAGGTCAAATTAATGTCGTGTCTACTTAGGTACATCTCAAACTTTTTCAAGATTACCTCCTTTAACTGCCGACCTAAGCTACATTCACTGGAAAAGTAATTACCACAAATTAATATTGCTATAACATTGGTTACTAGAAACGAGTAGTCTGAACAGAAAATCTCTGATAGCAATCAAGACCCGTCTGTTAAATATTGTAGTTTTTTTTTATTAACCAACTATACAGGCGGTGTTTGGAGGAGAAGCTAACGTAGTTAAATTGGCTCGAAAGTTAGAACTCGCTGGTGGAGTGGTGTATCAGCACATCTTTTGATGTGCACAAAATGTTCTAGCAAGTGTAAGATAATGACGCCGTATTAAATAAAAAAAAAGAAATCTCGTCACAAAACTCCACCGAAGGTTTCGTACAATGCTATCTAAGTACACATACACCATTGGCCTGCGTAGTTAGTACCAATTAGTGACATTTTTATCGGAAGTTTTGCTATATACCTTCTTATTAAAAACGCTATTTACTCAGGTTATGCTACGTCCCATTATTTTACTTTTACTTGTGCTGACACAGTCGAATGACGTGGGACAGTTAGCCAACACGACCCGAGCGAGAAATACAGAACCCACTGTTTAACGAGCCTTTTAAAACAAGAAGGAGGCCAAAATGTCATCACGGGAACAATTAAAAATGTACCTATCCACTATCAGAAGAAAACCTTTATTTACGTTGTGAAATGCATTACGCATACCTCGCGTTATGGAAAACTCGGGGTTAGGTCGGAATCAGATGCAGAATGCCATCTAGAGACTATGGCTTACCAACTGAAACCCCAACCATGCCCCCTCACTCACGTTTTTTTATTGCAATTAAGTTGGGAAACAAGCAAACTGCTCACCTGATGGTAAGTGGCACCTATAATACATGTGGTTCATGTGAGATTCGCAGCAAAATTGCAACCCCCATAAGAACCACAGTGTACGTTGCCAACTTGTGACTTAAGATGTAAAGTCACGGTACCCAGTAATTTCAATGTCATATCTTACCCTTCAAACCGGAACACAGCAATGCATGCACTGCTGCTTTGCGGCAGAAATAGGTAAGTCGGAGGTACCCATGCACACGACTCCGGCCGCATCCCCCAGAAATTCCTTCTGCGCTGCGCTGAGGGTCGCTGTCGGCCAAGGTCATGCGAACTTTCAAACGCATCCACGGCCCGAAAAGAACCATAAATCTATATTTGAAATTCGTAAGAAACAAACCGAAAATGAGATAAGAAATCTATTTTCGTTAGTGTAATAAATATGAAATACAAGTAATGAAATTACCACAACCCTAAGAATAAGTTAGACAGCGGGGCGTCACGGCTCATTGTCGCCCGCGTCACGTGCCTAGGCTTGGGCAGAATACACAAAGGGGCAGAAGGATTCCTATTTACACTATTCGGATCCAGTGCAGGTTTCTGTAGACTAAATAATACCATATGGGATCCAAGGTGTTATTAAATACTCCTTAAAGACCCGTGTACTAAACAGAAAAACTGTGTTTTGCATCTCAAAAATTCAATGCATACCTAAACAGAACGTAATTATAGATACGTGACATAAAGCTTCTGATGAGGCAAATTACAACTAATTTAAGGCGAGGATTTCCCAAATTTGCCGATCTTAGAACGTCTAGATCTGGATAATATTAGAACCCACAATTCTGAAATTCACACACCTTAAACTTGAAGATATAATCTAGTGAACTGTGAAAGCAGAAACACGATTTACTCCATTTCACTCGATAGAAAAAAAATCCAAACATAGGTCTAAATCAAAAACTAAAACCACGATTTGAAATCGAAATATACATAAAACAGTATAAAAGTTATACCAAAATATGTAGTTCGTTATTATCTAGTGAACTGTGAAGACAGATTTTTTGATGTCATATAAAATATTTAGGAAAATGACGAAAATTCTATAATTTCGCTTGGTTGCAATCGCGCTCCATATAAGACAGTACTCGCCAAGTCGTCTCAGGGTATGGTCATGTCGCTTCGTGTCGCGGGCGCAAAAAAATATATTACGTGTTTCTTTACGATCGAATTTTAATTTTGCAGTTTGCGTTTATTTTGTTAACTTTCATTAGTATTATAGATTAGTGTAGTAATACGGTGAATAGTGTAAATAATGGATTAGGTATTATAAAGGAGAAAACTATTTTAGTCCTTCTTCCTAAATTATTTTATGTGTGAAAAAATATGTTTTTCGTTCTTTTTTTCTATAAGTTATTTTATGTGTAAAAATCGCTAATAAAAGAAGTCAAAGACGAAATGTTAAATCAAATGCATACAAAAAATGCTGAAAGAAAAGTGGTAAATATTTATTTCCCAAATGTTTATATTTTATTGCCGCGGCCATATAGCACAGTGCAGTGTTAATAAACCAGTATGATAATTTCTTCAAGTAAATATGCAACGATTTATAGGTTCAAAATAATGTTTCTGTTGACGACAGTTCGCAAGTGCCGGGGACCCAGAACTAAGCAGCGGGCGTAGTCTAAGCTTATGCGGGCCAAGTCCCCATGAATGAACCATATCGTAAATAAATTCGGCCCCTTTTGATTGGTCCGCGGGCGGGATGTCCCCCCGCGGAACAAGGGATAGTGTATAAATATAGGGCCGAATACTGATAAATTGTAGTCAGTTGTAGTCGGTCAGTGGAAGTCGTCTTGCAAGAAGTAAATAAAGCTCCATAATTATCACAACGAAACCTGCGTTTAACTCAAGAAGTACCTAAATACAGTCCACTCTCAACAGTTTCCTATAAAACTTTATTGCTGAATTCCTTTAAATACTTAATGTTACCCCCTTTATTCACAACGCCTTGCATCAAAGCTTTAGAAGGTAGAATCAACAGCACATTATACATGTAGCTAAATAATAGAGTTTTATTCGTGCCTATGTATTATATATGATTATGAACAGTAAAACAGTATTTTAGGAATCTTTTAAATTTCGTAACATTTATGGTCAAAAGTGAGTTGATTATAAAAAAGTAAAAAAATAATTAACATAAATTTCCGTTCGATTTATGTAAAGATCACTTCATTGTATTAAAAGAAAATATCTGATCAGCGGAATTTTGTGAAACTTTATAAAATATTTGCTTTTGCCCGCTGCTTCGCCCGCATAAATGTCATAGAGGTTCCATACAAACTATTATTTTTTAGTTTTACCCCCTTAGATGGCGAATTTCCAACATACATGTCAAATTTCCGCTTTTTGTGCCTTTTAATTACGGCTGTGCGTAATCTGTCAGTCATTCAGTAATGAAAGTGTTTTTATATAAATACGTCGGTCCACACTATGATTTTCAACTGTGTCGTAGGTGCAGTTTTTTTATTTTTGAAAACGTCGCCCCACACTAAGATTTTCTCCTGTGTTGTGGGTGCAGTTACGAACATAGAATATCACATGTACATACGCCCAGACCGGAAAAAAATTCTGTAGGCCATACAAAATATTTGTCCCGTACGGGAATCGAACCCGCGACCCGTTGCGCAGTAGGCGATCATTCGACCTCTGCGCTAACCGTGTCATCAAAGTTACAAACATAGAATATATTACATATCACATGCACATACGCCCAGACCGGAACATATTTCTGTATTCATATATAATCATACATAATATTTGTCCCGTAACTACAAAAAAATATTTTACAAAAAATAAAAACCGACTTCAAAAACACTGAAAACTTAAAAATAATATAAGAATAGGTACAGACAACATCACACTTCTGTATTGAAGTCGGCGCCAAACGATAATCTCCTAGAAAGTGTTAAAATTTGTCACCGACTTCAATATAGAAGTGTGATGTTGTCTGTATCTATTCTTATATTATTTTTAAGCTTTCAGTGTTTTTTAAGTCGTTTTTTATTTTTTGTAAAATATTTTTTATTTTTAACTTTTCAGTGAATGAAATTTTTTTAGTGAAAGAAGTGTGTTTTTAGTGCTTTCCTCGATTTTCTATGGGATCCCATCATCAGATCCTGACTTTGGTGACCATGAGACCACCCTTGCTCTATACTCTATCGAATACAAAAATAATTTTGGACATCGGTTTAAAAATGACGGAGTTATGAGGTAACAAACATAAAAAATACAACCGAATTGATAACCTCCTCCTTTTTTGAAGTCGGTTATAAATATTTGGGAATCGAACCCGCGACCAGTTGCGTAGTAGGCGATCACTCGAACTCTGTGCGCTAACCGTGTCGTCAAATGTAAAGTCATCATCGTAAAGAACGCTAGCTGTGTAGTACTTCCCGAGTTTTCTTACAGGCCTGAGGTGGTAGAATATTAATTAATATTTTAAAACCAGTTTGCTTAGAGACTTATACGGTTGCCTGATATTCATAGCGATTTGTGGCTTTCTTCTTGATAATCTTGTTTAGTACATGCACGCCCCTGTCACTCACGCAATGCAGCGTTATAAATACCTACCACTAAGTAGCGCGCCGGCGCGCCGACCGCTGCACACACGTGTAAAGAAATTCTTAGGTTGTGAAGTCGACCAACCCGCACTTGGCCAGCGTTGATGATGGTAACACATCAAAAACAGGTTTGAGCTTGTTTCGAATTCATCTAATAATAATATGATGGATGACATACCTGCCAGAGATACCTGTCACAAAAATTGGGATATAATTAAAAACAAAAATACTATCGTTTTTGATGCTTGCTAAGGCAAGGATAAAAATATCTCCGTCTTACCTATTTCTGCCGCAAATCAGCAGTGCTTGCATTGCTATGTTCCGGTGTGAAGGGTAAGATATGGCACTGAAATTACTGGGTACCGTGACTTTACATCTGATGTCACAAGTTGGCAACGTACACTGTGGTTCTTGTGGGGCTTGCAGTTTTACTGCGAATCGCACAGGAACCACATGTATTATAGGTGACTGTTACCCCTTAGTATCAGGTGGGCAGTTTGCTTGTTTGCCAACTTAGTAGCAATAAAATAAAACACACAACATTACATTTTTATTTTGAAGTAGTTTTTGTTTTGAAGTGGTGTCGGTATATTTGTAAAAAATATATTTTTATTTTTTTCGTGAAATTAATAATAGCTCTCTAAGTCAACTTGAAAGAATATACCTAACTGAGAGTCAATACGTATATCTAAAGACTAACTCCCTAACTCCTTAAAGTTAAGGATCCATCGTAAGCTCAGCATAGTGGAAGAATCCTTGAGATGATGTCTTTCAGACGCAAATACCTGAATAGCTTCAGAAAAAAACAGGAAAGACGTTGGACGTGCCTATTCTCTCGATTTTCTTGGGATTCTAATACTAGATCCTGACTTGATGGCATGGAACCACTTCGGGGGTATACTTGTCTGAATACAAAAAGAATTTTGAAAATCAGTTAATAAATGACGAAGCTATGAGGTATGTGTTACCTCATAACTTCGTGAAGTCAGTGAAGTCGGTTAACAAATCAAATCGAAATAAGTTATAGTACTTATTTATTCAGTAATGTATTAAAATACCTACATATATATATATTAAAATATTTTTATTGACGAATAGTAAGCGAAATAAGTTATAGTACTTATTTATTCAGTACTGTATTAAAATACCTACATATATCTATTAAAATATTTTTCTTCAAACTACTCATTAACTTTACTCTAATCATCGGAAAAGGCAACACTAAGTAATACATTACTACCCTGGAAAACGGCAGTAGTATTGTATGAAATTTCATTAATGACCCGTTCAACATAATTGCCCTGTTGTTTGTTTTTCTAATTTAAAAAGAAATTACAATTCATATTCATACAATTCATACAAAATGTAGGCATTTTTCCAAAGAGATTTGAGTGGTTGTATAACATGTCACAAAAAATACACATGCGCAAAACAAGTTAGATAGGACCCTACAAAGCCAATTTTATTTAAAAAAGAGAGGCAATTGGCTTTAATGGCGAAGATTAGCTTTTATTTTAATAAATTAAAAATTGTATTCGAGTGAATATTGTGCAGTGAAAGTGGTGTTTTTTGGTGCACATTCATGTTGACGGCAAGAAATAAGGGTTTTGTGGTGTACATGACAGTGAGTTTTTTTTTTGTGGATTTTCCACTTCCGTCACCACCGTCAAGATAAGGTTTGGTTTCTTAATAAGAACAATTTGTATTTTTTTTTTGTCATAAATAAATAAGTTTTTCTACAGTCAACTTCAGTTTTTTATTATTTTTTAATAAGTTGAAGGAAAAGCAGATTACACACCTCGTAAGAGAGCTATTAATGCCCTCGGGTTATTAGTGCCCTCGAGCAAGTGCTCGTGCACCAAACATCTGCGGGCATTAATAAGTCACTTAGCGCCCGGTGTAACAATCTACTATTTCTAAATCAAACCGAATAGCCGTCGAAGAATCGAGCATTTCTTGTATTCTAGTGATGCATTCTATACTGTACAAAAGAAATATGCATAAAATTTGAATTTACATTTTATTAATAACACATAATAGAAACATTTAAAACCTTTGAAATTGTGAAGAAACGGTCTAATTATGATGAATCTTGAAAATGTCTAATTATTGATAATTGCTTTACGTCTCTTTCTTATAAAATATATGTTTGTATCGGTATTATAATGGTGGACTAGTACAATGACGTCACTAGCAAATAAAAGATTTTTAAACTTTGTTATTTTTTAAGTTATTAAAAAAATCACGTGGTTGTTTGTCAAATAAAAATACTATGTAATGTAACAATTAAAAAGTGTCCATATTTACATACAAGTAAAGATACAATAAAAAATAGCAATGAAGTCATAAAGCTGTATCTTTATTGGTTGTATTACTGTAGGTACTTACCTCAGTTTATAAATCAATACTTATTTGTAACCTAGCAAATAGTATATTGCATAAAACGTCCTTGTTGTACTGTTATATTTTTACTGTGCGGCACATGATGTTGGCGCCTGTTCAGTGGCCGCGTCCGCGCTAACGTCATGTACAAATGAACGGTGTGAAGTGCGGAACATATGGGCTTGCACGTGGAAATTCCTCGCCTTAATTGTTTGCATCTTGCGTGTTCAAATTTCCAAGAAACACACATTATTGTATTCGTAAAATGTAAATGAGTTAACTGAATAACGTACGTAACATTCTGGTGAATGGGGAAATAAGAAATTGGAACAGACATTTCGCACCACATACGTCTGAATCTTGCTTTTAGGAGAGTAATTATTTTGATTTGCTCTTATAATTTGAACTATCGTGCACGTTTTTCTAATCTCCAATTTTCTGTCGTTACACTCTCTGAGGCTAGCTACTTAGGATCTCTTCTATACTAATATTATAAACAGGAAAATGTTGTTTGTTTGTAAATAGGCTTCGAAACTACTGAACCGATTTTGATGAAAGTTGGTATAGGGATAATTCGAGACTAGGGGAAGGACATATGGTAATTTTCCTAAGGGAAAAAATCCCACGGGAAAACAAAAAAAAGCAGGCGAAATCACGAGCGGAAAGCTAGTTATAAATAAGCTTACACTTGTTAGCACATGTTTGTCATCTGTAACATATTTCTTGGCAATAAACGATGTAATAATCAAGGATATTCTTAGACAATTTTAAGCCATTGCTTAATTGTTATATTGCTCGTACTTTGAAATGTTTTGAGCTTTATTAGATGGGCTTGCAGAAGTTTTTCATTCAATTTATTCCTAAATGTGTGAGAATTTTCCAACCAATGAAATTGCACGAAACATGCAATCTAGAACCAATTTAGAGCATTGATAAAATCATTTTCGACCAGAGCCAACTTTCTGCACTTAAACATACTGTATCCGCCCGCCACCACCTCCTCATTGAACAGTAGCCAAAGTTTGATGTTGTTTGTACCGCTGTTACCAAGGCTACTTACATGTGTAGCCTCGTGTAATTACGTGTGCGTGAGTGTCCTTAAGTATATTCTGAGAGAAGTTTTTCAAATTATTTTCATAGTAGGACAAAATTAATCTTATCTAGGGTCATAGCCTCAATCAAAAAAAAATAAGACGTCAATTACATTAATTATATCCTGTAACGGAGACTTAGAATATATGTTGAAAGATGTCGTTAATATTCGAACTAAAGGTTCGAAAGGTACGAAATCGCTAAGTCATTCTTCTAATCGATTTTTGTGCATGTGGTTAAGGTGTAGATGCTTTAACGATCCTACACTACACCTATGAAAACGTAATCGTCGCATACGTAATAATTATCAGTTCGAAAGATTTAGAACACAGTTTTCACTTTTACGCGATATTTTCTCAATAAAACATCAAATCGGTTAGAGGAATGCTTAAATATTGGACGCGCCATAATTGTTACCGTTTCAAAACGCACCCATCACGCGACGCGTGACCGCAAAATATAGCTGAGGCGTCGATGAACAATTGAAGATCGTTATATCAGTTCTTGACCGTGATGCTCCATGAATATTCACAATAACCGAACATGCGGAATGCTCATAAAACGTTCCCGAACTAAAGACTGGATAAAAAGCGTACATAATGGCCGTTCCATATTCAACGCCGAGGAGCTGCGCAGGTGTAAATCAAGTAGCAAGCGCTCGTTATGATAAGTAGCCGGCGTGAGGTGAATTCAATTTTTCCCCTTTTCTGAAAGATAATGAAAGTTTTTTTTGCAACTGCATCGTGTGATTAACTGCACCCATTTTACTGAAGTTTGTTTACTAAAGGATTTGTTATCCCTCCATCTAGTATATCTATCCATCACAGAAACAGTATTCTCTGCTTGACACCGATGCCCATGGATCGGTGCCACAAGAAATAATTCAATAACGGGATCCATGTGCATTAACGCACAAACGCACTCAAACACATGTCACATACACAAACACACACACGCACGCACACACATAAATGCAGATCCAGTCAAAGAATGAAATACATAATAATACATTCTTAAAGCATAAGCTTATCGCTCAATGTTCTATTAGAGTATTTCCAGTTGAAACCCGGCCTTATTCAAAGAAATATAAAATTCATTGCAAATAGAAGAATGTGGCAGGTCCTTATCTCCGGGTTATTTTTCCAGCAGGAGCCAAATTTTGTGTGCTTGTTCAGACAAGCAAAATGAAGATCTTTTACTGTGGGACCTATCTCGAAATCACGAAAAAAAATCAGCTGTTCCATATAAATGTTCAACATCCACTGAACCTAAATGTATGGAACAGCTGATTTTTTTTTTGCGATTTCGAGTTTGGTCCCATACTAAAAGTAGATCATTTTGCTTGTTGATTTTTTCAACATTTCAAATATTTCAAAAATTGTACCGATTTTGTGAAGTCAAGAATTAAACCAATCTACAAATTTTATGGTCACTCGATAAGTATTATCATTAAAAATGCTTTATACATTGGTTGTATGGCTTGATCTTTTTGCCTTACCACCACGGTACGACATAAGAAAAAGACAATTTGGTTGGCGAAATCCAGTTGGGCACAGCCATTAACAGAAAATATTAAATTTTATTTGTACTATGTGAAACACTTCATTCCTGCCTTTCAATTTTCGAAATCCAATTACTTAAGATCAGGCTGTATGGCGTAGTTCCATTGCCTTTCCTCCGTGGAAGAAAATACCTTCTCTCTGTCAGACTTGTCAAAATAATTTCACGTGCGCCATGTTGTTTTTCTACCTAAAGCCAATTCGAAAATTTTATATGGTATTTTTTTACTAAAAATAAAAAGTGAATTTAAACAAACGAAATTATGCCTAAATGTTCTTCCGGAAAATTCTAAGCATTGTGGTGTAAGCCATATCAAATTCTGTCCAGTAGTTTCGGAGATCTTTCCGGACAAACAGACAAACAAACAAACAAACAAACAAACAAACCAACAAACAAACAAACAATTTTTTTAAAAACTATTCTATCGTGTTCTGCTAATGATTTTAAGGCGACCTGTGTATTTTTTTTCTTAATATTTCGCAATTACAGATTTTTGTACCCCTACGATTTTATTATATATAGAGATAGAGATATGGGGTACAGGAAATTAAAAATTTGAATTTGAAAAGCCGCACAGAACGAAAGGCCCATCAATCACTTAAATACCGTGAATGTACGTACTCAACTGAGCAGCAATGCCCGATTATTCCAACGAGTCAATAGCCATTTTTGTGATGGCCCGAATTAATCAGGACGCATCAATTTCACGTGGATGAGTAGCTTAGTGTGAGGAAGTTACATTTGATTCTGTAATTCAATTTCAAAAATGTCTATGGTTAGTCTCTAGCAGAGCAGTTTTTATGTTTTCACTTTTATTGAATGGTGAATAACATTTTGACGATGGATTTAGAATATGAGAGGATGTGAACGTCGAAAGACACGCCTAAGAAAGTTCACCACAAGTATACCTCTACGTAGAAATGAAAAACTTGAAACAAAAGTCTAAAACAACCCGTCTAGGCAGCGTGATGTAATAGGTTTAATATCTCCTCGTCTAGGGAGATAGTTAATAAGGCGATGTCCACTCAAATCCATTGAAAAGATCCATTGATGGATCTTTTCTCTTTTGTCCACATCATCCATGATTGAAAATTAATTTTAAATATCCATAATCTTTATAGATCTTTTTGCATTTTTATGTGCACTCAATCCATGAGTCAGAAATTCATTGTAGAGATCCATTGATTTATCTTTTTGCACTGAGGTTTCTGTGTTTTGTGGCAAAAGTGATTGACATTTAGGTGTTTCAATAATAACCATAATATGAATGCTCAAAGCAGACTTATTAATAAAAAGCATCAAGAAAATAGGATAGAGGGTACCAAACTAAGTCGTCAGTTTGAATAATAAAGCACTTCAGTCGCCTGAGTAAGCAACTGAATTATTAATAGCAATATTACATAATGAACATTTGAAGAACGCGGCAAACCGTGTAACGGTAATGTATGGAGGCAAGGCTTGTAAAATATCGGCTTGCGTGCTCCGGATTAGTTAGGTTGTGCCCAGGAATATGGCGCTGCTAGCATTGATTTATTTTTAGCCTTACCTGCACATTAGACTAACGTGGTAGCTAGTTGGCTGTTTTTGGTAGGTAGAAGAATAGTATTCATTTTACTATAACTTCAATAATAAAACTATTTACCAGATATCAGCAATATGGCCATCGGCATTTTTTCTCGCCTGATTGGTGACCTTGTAAGACAACCAAAAAGATCACTTAAGGCGAGGTTTTCCTGGAAATCTACGCGTGCACGGCGATTTCTTTATTGCGAGGTAATATAGTTGATAATCGTATAGCTTCTAATGTCGCTTACGCGCCCGTGACCGAACGAAAACGTAACTTTTTACATGTTTTATTAGATTTTTGGAAAACTGGAGTACAAAATAAAAAATGTATTTTTGCAATTTTCTAGACAATAAAAATGCACTTTTATTGGTAACACTTTTATGTCATTTATTATTTTATTTTCTGATTCACAGCTGTTTTAAAATATTGAACAGAGTCAGAGTCTAACAGAGAAATATTGAACATCTTTGGATTTTTTTTCTATCGAGTGAAATATTATTAATCATGTTTCTGTCTTTAAGAATGTTTAGATAAAATGTTCAACAATATCATATATGAATTTGAGAACTGCATGTTTTATACTCGTGGCGGTACAGTTAATCGAAATTGTATAAAACGGGAAAATAGCGCCTTAATAAAAATATATTTCTGATATAAGGAAATAGGGATAGTTCATACAATAGTTCAAGACCGACTGGAGGTGAAATATTGTTCAATTTGATCTGAACATCCATCATCACAACATTTTGTAACATCTTATTTTCATGTGTTAGCTTCACCACTTTGTCAACTACTAACTAGCTCCGTATCTTTGGATCTAAGGTATGATTTATCAAAAATCATTCATCAAGTAGATATTTAGGTCTCATTTGTAATACCATAGCGGGAAAAGATGGTCTTTAACAGCTCTAAATAGCAAAAAGTTTAAAATTGGCTGAATTTCTCCTTTTCTTTCTATGTATGTTACAGTTAGCTCTTTTTTTCACATTTCAAAACAATATATTGTCATTTTAAAGAAATTTTGGCAAGTCGTCAAAAGTTTGCATAGTGAAATTGTGCTTTTTATCGTAATTTAATGAATATGGTATATAGGTTTAATTTTTGTCAAAAAGTGTGCATTTAAACTACATCTCTCTATGTTTGCCGGGGTGAACAAGTAAACCAACATTCTAAGATGCTTATAGGTAAGCCAGGTGATTCGGCTCAAGGGTTTTATTTCAAACACTCCACCTGTTCCGAAAACCTTTTCCCTCCATATTAAAAGAATGCTTTAGATGCCTCATCAATATTGGACTCAGCAGGGTTTTCTAGCAAAATTGTTAAGAAGGACGGGGCCAAGCTGCTCAGTTTGAGATATTCTGGATATACGAAGGAACCCATTAATAACCATGCATATTGCCTACTAGGCTGAGGTTGGTATGAGGGTTACTCAGTATGCTACTCACACAATCATTCTTATATTCTATAGAATTCGAAATTTTACCTATTTCTGCCGCCAAGAAGCGGTGCTTGCATTGGTGTATTTCGGTTTGAAGGGTAAGGCAGGCAGTAAAATTACTAGGTACCGTGACGGATCTTTTGTCACAATTTGGCAACGTACATTGGCGGCTTTAGGTATAGGGGTTATAGGTTTGCAAGTCCTACAGGACTCACATGTACTATGGGCGACTGTAGCTTCTTAACATCAGGTAGGCAGCCTGTCTGTTGAAAAACATAGTTATTTAAAAAATTGGACTTTTAAAAAAATCTGTGTCCTTCCTCATGAAAAAGCTGACACCTCTAATTGCATAGTATATAGAAAAATTCATGACGTGCAATACATGCTGATGGATGGTACAAAGAACAAAGTTGAAAGAGACGTATATTCGAAGACTAAGCTATATCTACGTGCTGTGTTGGTAAAAGGCCATTCTTTTAAAGGTTCCTTAGCTTTAAGCTTTACCAGATTTTTCAGGTTATTGATTTACAGGTATTTGAAGGAAGAAGATACAATGGGGCTAGCATTATTATCATAGATAATAATTAAATGTACTTGAAATACAGATAAAAGATTATCCATCCATAGGTCGTAAATCGTGCTCTAATTGAAATTTTCATTTTCATGCCACCACCATAAAAAAAATTAAATCACCTTCGTTCTGGTTGCGAGTCAACAACAACTCTTTGGCCTGTAATTCTATATAAGCGCTGACGTATTATTGCGCAAACATTTATATGCTAAACTTGTAGTTGGATAAAACGGTTGCTCCTACAAAAACAATCCAGCTTTTCGCCGCCAAAGTTTACCTCTGACACGGCGAAGTTGCTCGGAAGCAGCCATATAAAATTTTGTGTTGTTAACGTTTCAGCGCGTTTCTTTAGTAACAAGGAAAGCACTTCTAGAGCTTCCCCATTACGTAAGCTTAAGCTGGTTGTTGACATAAACATTTGATTAATCTTAACAATTAGAAACGAATTGTTTTTCTTTTTTACCTTAGGAGGACTGTGAAGTGCCAAATTATGGCTCAAGTATGCACTTTAAAAAATGGAGTTTATTGAACACCGCTTAGAGTTGAAAGTCCGAGGCAAGTTCCTACATTAACGTATAAAATATGGATATTTAAATGGAAATAATTTATATTCTGGGCAATATTACTTCAAAATCAAAACGTACAACATTTCCAAAAATTATGAAAATTGGATTATGTAAAGAGGGAGAAAAGCGTTTTCACTTTTTGTATGAAAATTTAAAGCTTCACAATCCTCTTAAACGCTTGTTTTGTCCCGGGATGTGATTTACCTTCAACACATTTAAGCCTTTTAGGTTTTTATCTAATAGGTGATGCCGTTGCCGATTTATTCGAATTTCCTTGATAAGTACTTATTAAATGATTTAGACTTAATCTTCTACTTCTTGAGCTTCTTCTTGTGATCTTCAAATGGTAACTGCTCTATTAAAGCTACGACGGCCATCGCAAACATTATGACATTGGGACAAGAGAAGGGAGCTATAAGTCCCTTATGATCATAAACGAAAAACTTCACAGCGTTTTGCGTAATTGTAAAACTGACATGTTACTTAAAAATATGATCTGAAATGTTCTTGTTGTATTTATTAGGATTGTTGACCGTATGTATCAAGCATCAAACGCCTACTCGGACAGACTATTACCGGATATTGTCCCACTGTCGAAACTTTCTCAATATCTATGTCTTTAAGAGCAGATTTTTCAATCGTTGCATAAAATATTGCATGAATATGGCGGATTATCCATTTTTTTTGCAACGATTTAAAATGTCTCATAACACTAAGTTTTTCTCGTTTTCTTACACCAACATTATACAATGAATTAATGTAGTGATAACATTAATCAGTATCTAAAATCCTTTTCTCTAATTTTGACAAGACAAAATTATTGTCTCATTTTTATATTATCTTACTAACTAGGAAATAATAGGGTTCTCATTTTTACACCCCGTTATACAGTACAACAATTTAATCTAATTTTAATTACGCAATATAAATTTTATTTGTGTCCGACTTGCTCTTCGGGTATTTACTACGTTTTAAATATAATTTCTTTATAATTAAAAAAAAACATTTTTATGCAATTTCTAACTTTCTTTCTTCTGCTTTCTTGAGTATAATTATAAGACAAGATTTGTCAGCACAGGAACAGCAATCAAATTATTTACAACTATCGAAGGTCCACCTATACGGTCCCATTACACTAGCTCCTGCAAAGAACGCCTTAACCGCAACAGTTCATATCCCGCAGGGTCGGACGCTGAACCGGTGTGGAAGCTTCAAGACCCCGGCTGCGACCAGGGGTACGGGTCGGAGAGGTCCCCTGAGGACGACTACGTGCCGCCCGTGGCGCCGCCCGGAGTGTCGTTGGAGGCTTACGAGGCGGAGCTCCGAGCGCTATACCCCTTCATCAATGATGGTGAGTTGTATTTATGGTACTTTGCAAGAAAACTTACCTTATGGCCAAGCCAGGACACGAAATCTACTATTTCACGGGGATGACTTACTATAACATTGCGATAAAGTTGATTATAGCATAGCTTCAAGTCTCGCTTCGCCAGATTTACAAACGTAATGATTGTTATACAAGACATTTTAATTGTTTTAGGTTCTGTGAGGGTGATAACAATATTTTGTATAAAAAATTATAACACTGTCATTGAAAATAACGAAAGTGTCAACATGGTATAGTTTATTTTTATGGTATTATTTTTTCAACACTTACTTAGGCAATATTTCTATATTCTATTCGGTTATTGTGTTTCTTTGTTCCTTTTCCAGTCTATAGTAATTTTGTATCGTAAAACTTCTAGATTACTTCCACACACTGAAAGCTAAATCATCCATCTTTTCACCAGATTGTGAACTGACCTGGCCTTAGGACTTAATTTTTTTTATTGCTACAAAGTTGGCAAACAAGCGAACTGCCCACCTGATGGTAAGTGGTAACAGTCACCTATAATACATGTGGCTCCTGTGAGATTGGCTGTAAAACTGCAACCCCCACAAGAACCACAGTGTACGTTGCCAACTTGTGACATCAGATGTAAAGTCACGGTACCCAGTAATTTCAGTGCCATATCTTACCCTTCAAACCGGAACACAAAACGGTGCACCTTTCATCTTAACGTCGTTCGTCTTTCTCTCGCGTCTTCGAAATCCACCTGCCGACTGTTATTCTTTCCTTCTTTGGACATCGTGTCTTCTGCGTTCTTCCCTTTATCGTACGCCGCGCGGTGGTCAGTTGTCGAGTACCGTTATTTGAACGTGACGTCGTCGTACTCAAATTTAATTACGTTACATCGCATTTTCGTTTCCTCGAATATTTATTATCTACAAACACAGTTCATAGTTATTTCTTTTCATGTTTTAATCATTTTATCGAAATAATGTTACATCAAAGTTTTGTTACCCATATTTTTGTTTCATCGTAAGATTCAGTTTGCAAAATAATGGAAACATAAATTTTTACTTCAAAAAATCAATGTACATCGAAAATACGATTTCATGATGGGTTGTTTTTTATAGGGGTTAATTACCCCTTCCAAACGAGCCCCCCCCCCCCTCACCGCGCGAAGACGCGTAGTTTATTTTTTATACGTGTTTGAAGTTATGTGTAATGGAACGTTATTTTAAGTTCATGCACAGTGATTTTATATGTAGATATGTAGGTATATGTAGAAACTGTAGGCGGGTCAAAAATAGGTAGCGAGGAGCGAAGCGACGAGCGTAGGTTTGAACATGAACCAAGCGCGCGAGCCGAGCCGGCGAAGCGCCAGAAACGACTTTGTGTATTCTCGACTTTATATATACTTGTTGCTTGTGAAAACTGCTAATTCTGAGGTTAGTTTTTTCAAATTTCAAATGCTCATATCTCTGGAAGCGAATGCATCATTCGATGAAACGTTACTGCGATAAAAAGTTGTTATGTGAAAAAGTATTATGGGTTTCGATACATATTGTAACATGATTTTACGAATAGTTACATCGATAACTTAATACTTTTACGAAATGTAAGTTCGATATACCGTTTTTCTGGTAATCAAAACAAATTTAAAAGATTTTTTTTAAGAAACGTTTTTTGATGATATAAAACAGCGATGATTAAAAAATCGATGAATTGAAAAAAAATATATTAAAAATCGTGGAATAGTTTTCGGTAAAATGAAAATCGATATCAAAAAAATCTGTATTCTGATAGACACCCCTTTCATCTTTCTCTCGTCTTATAAATGCGTTTTAACACTCGATCATCATTCAGAAGCTACATCATCCATCCCTTACTAAAATTCAATCCTACACATATTTTAGCTGCCTGACAACATCATAAAGTGTAGTCGGTTTGGCTTCTGAATCCGTCTAGCTAGCTACCATCGTCTTACATTAAGTATGTTGCCTCAACAACAAGGTTAATAACATTTGTGTTTCGACAGTTTAGGATAGCCAGTTCCTCAATTGATAAGGAAACCAGGTTGAGGAATTTGTTGAGGGACCATCTTTGACCTTGTCGTGACGTAGTACTATCAAGTGAAATAAAGGGCCAAAACCTTCCCTGTTCTGAATAAAAATATTGATGTATACAACGGGCTTGGCACGTACGTACCCTATCAAGCCGTAACCTACCCATGCTAACGTAGTCGTATAAAACTTATGCGGTCTTATTACAAAACCTGGTTTAAACCTGGTCTAAAGTTAGTCTTGGTTTAAACGTAGTGCGCTTTCACTTGTGTCAATATACATAGATAGAGACAGCATCAATTTAGTCCTGGTTTAAACCAGGACTAACTAGTCCATGTTTTGTTATAAGACCGATTGTGTTTTTAACAATTCAGAATTGTAAAATTTATTTTGAAATTCCCCATGCAAATAGTTGAGTCAATGACGGTATGGGGAATTGGAAATTTAATTTTACAATTTCGAATTTTCAGTGACACCATAACTTTTATATGACAAGATTACCATGGGTAGGTTTCGATAATGCATGTACCAAACGCCTTTTATTACACCTTTACAAAGTTAGTAACTTAGAAAGTTTTTCATTACTAGTTTCATATGTTAATATTTATTGTTTACTCTATAAAGCATATACTTACTGTATTCTAAACAAATCAATTTCCTTCCACCTGCCAACGCTATCAATTATTCTTCGGAATTGATTGCATCAGGCTCACGAGGAACAATTTTCCGTCGTCACTTCACAAGACACTGTTATATTGTTTCTGTCTCAGATATTGACAAAGTGTATTGAAATATATTTAATAATGGAGAGGTAGGCTTATTCTCTTTTGCGCTTTGGGATATTTTTTGCGAGCAAAACGCTTTTGAAATTGTCGACGACAAGTTATACCTGTATTAGGTATGTAAGAATGCGTTTGTTTCTTGAAATTAATAATAATAATAATTTATATTTGTGACAACTGACATTGCATTATTTTAATATTGTAAAATAAATTGTCAATCGATGTCATAGGTCGCAGAATAGATTGATCGCAGTCGATCGATAATTTCTACCCTATCAATCGAATTGCCATCGTTCGGTGGGTGTACACTACATAAATACGAAAAACTTTATTCCATAAGTCTCAAATACGATTTTCAAAGTACTGATTTATATTATTGCGAATGTTTCGAAATTCCTTATAGGTAACTAATTTGATTTATCATTCATCCAATTTTTATAATTCAAATAGTTCAATATTCCTAACGTTTATAATTACTATGCTCAAAATACCTATGGATTGGTTCTGTATATATATATATATATATATATTATTTATATGTATGTATTGTAAATACTTATTCAGGAATAGGTTATTTTATCTAATAACGCATATATTAGGTTGGGGAAAAAGTCTTTTCGCATTATAGTATGTATAAACTTGTAATAAAATCTCTTTGGCTATACTATTTGTATCTGGCTGGTTTTGGTATCATTGAAAGTTTAAATTTTAAAGAACATAATTCCAAATTTAAATTAGGAAAATGTGTGATTTTCATTTGTTTTTCGTACCGCCAAGATGAGTGAATCTAATGAAGAAATTCGATACATTTTAAAATTTTACTACAAAAAAGGTAAAAACGCAACGCAAGCCGCGAAAAAAATTTGCGATGTTTATGGACCTAGTGCAGTGTCTGTGAGAGTAGCACAAATTTGGTTTAAGCGTTTTCAATCCGGAAATTTTGATGTCAAAGATGCACGTCGCTCTGGTCGCCCTATTACAGATAAAATGGATGCTATTTTTGAAAAAGTGGAGCAAGATCGGCATGTCAGTAGTTACGACGTAGCTGAAGAACTGGGAATTGACCACAAAACAGTTTTGGCGCATTTGAAAAAAACTGGATACACAAAAAAGCTCGACATTTGGGTACCTCACGAGCTCACTGAAAGAAACCTAATGAACCGTGTACTCATTTGTGATTCTTTATTACGACGTAATGAAACCGAACCATTTTTGAAGAAGCTGATAACTGGTGATGAAAAGTGGATCACGTACGACAAGAACGTGCGAAAAAGGTCGTGGTCAAGGCCGGTCAGGCTTCACAGACTGTGGCGAAACCCGGGTTAACTCGCAACAAGGTGATGCTGTGTGTGTGGTGGGATTGGAAGGGCATTATTCATTATGAGCTATTACCACCAGGCAGGACCATCGATTCTGAACTCTACTGCGAACAACTGATGAGATTAAAGCAAGAAGTTGAGAGAAAGCGGCCGGAATTAATCAACAGAAGGGGTGTGGTTTTTCATCATGATAACGCTAGACCTCACACATCTTTAGCCACTCAGCAAAAATTAAGAGAGTTTGGCTGGGAGGTGTTAATGCATCCGCCGTATAGTCCTGACCTTGCACCTTCAGATTTCCACCTGTTTCGGTCTCTTCAGAATTCTTTAGGCAGTGTCAGGTTAACATCACGAGAGGACTGCCAAAACCACTTGTCGCGGTATTTTGACCAGAAGTCCCAAAATTTCTATAGCAATGGGATCATGTCCCTACCTACAAGATGGCAAAAAGTTATCGAACAAAATGGTACCTACATACTTTAGTTAAATGTAAATAAACTATATTAAAAAATGTTTTGAATTTTCTTAAAAAATGCGAAGAAACTTTTTCCCCAACCTATTATATTGTTACATCTTTTTGCACCAAATACAAAAGTATTTATTTTACTTTCCGTTCGGTTGACTGGTAGAGAATGCCTTGTTGCATTAAGTCCGCCCTTTGTACAGTTTTAAGTGCAATAAAGATTAAAATAAATAAATAAATAAATACCGAGTTATAATAGATCGAACGAATAACAAAAAGTCCGACTTACCTAATGATCATTCCATACATCGAAAATTCGAATTCTGATTATTAAAATATCTATTAATTAGAATTCCGAAATAAAGATTCTTCGAACGTATAAAAAACGGAAAGCAGAAAAATCGCATTTACAACTTTCGCTGAAATAAATTTCGTGAATTTTAATAATGGACATTAAAATAATCATAGGTCTTATGAAATTTGGATTTTTGAAAATCGGAATTTGGATTAAAATATTTCTGAGTATTTGGGTGTTCTCGTTCAGTGGTAACATTAAATGGTCGCCGTCAATCGATAATTTCTACGGCATCAATTGATTTGCCATCAATCGATAAATGGATTGGTCGCTGTCGATCGATGGTTTCTACCACACCAATCTACAATCTTTGATTAATAATCAAAGTCTACAATCATCGAACAGAAAAGAGATACGGAAATTTGTGTTGTGACGCGCAAAATGGGAATAATAACAACAATAAAATTGTCCGCCATTGTCGCCCTATAGGAATATGCTTCATGTTCCACACGTGCGTACTGTGTATCGTGGTAATTCTTATCTGGTAAGAGTTTTTAACGATTTTAATGTAATAAGCAAGAACCATATGGATGAGATAGATCTTTTTTGTAGTAGGCTGGCGAGCATAACTAAGTTGATGACCGATGACCTGGCGAACTTAATATAAAATTGTTTAGAATAGGTTAGAATTAGAGCAATACTTACTTTAAAATCTTAAGTAATTGAATCAAAATAGTGTATATACTAGTTCATTACTATATGTGGAGGCTTGTTATTGGTTTCTTGTTATATATTTATGTGTTTAGTTATTTTTATACTGAACTTGGGGGGGCCCAAATAAAATAAAATAAACAAACTACAATCAACTACAGCTATACATACTGTATACACGGTTATTTTTTTATCACCCTGGAAAATTTAAGGGACTCTTCACGACAAGGTATTAGAATGATTTAAATATGAATAAAAAAATAACTCACCTAATTTTATATTAATTTTATAAAAAATGAAAAAAATTACCAGGGTGATAAAAAAATAACCGTGTATAAGTGCTCAACTGTAAATCCAAACCATTGATTTACTACCAAACCAAACGATCATTATGGCGACTGGTAAATACGCCTTACAAAGTCTATACATTGATCCTACGCTTTTGTTGCCTGTATCCTACGCCTACCCTTACCTAATATCATTAAGGATGTTTTATTGATACCGCTTTCATTAATATCACGTGCTCCTTTCGTATTTCCCCTTAGTCGTAAATTACGTGCGCCCGGACACGAAAATTGTTTCATAATAACGAAACTCATAATTCGTCATCCACCAATAATAGTAGGTACAAAATAATCAAAGTTACAAGTTGTATCGCGCTGTAATTATTATCTTAATGATTTATACCTATCAAGAAAAAATAAATAAATCAAGTTCTTATTTCGAGAAACAAATGCTCTAATGTTGCGTCATATTTTTATTGCTTTATTTTTTATTTAATACTGTTGTATATGTCGAAATTTCATTGTTTGCTTTAATGCGTAACAAAAACCTGGCAACAGAGATTAACTAAACTTCAAATTCACCATTATCACTAAGAAGCAATCACCTGCAGAACGCTGTGGAGATATTAAAGACTATCGATCGATATAATTAACGTTAAATAATGTTAAAAATATAGCACTTATTAACGTCAAATAATGGTAAGAAATGTAGAAAAAAATGTAACTAGTAAAAGATTTTAGACTACAGCGATTTGTAAAAACCAACTATATTGAGTTACTGTTTCCCGATTTTTCGGCCGAATTGCATCAGGCCGTGGTCACGGGATGACCTGATTTATTTGTATTTAAAAGAACATTATCATCTTCTTGTGCTTCTAAAAAGTTTTATTTAAATTATTATTTCACCTAGTATATACATGTATTCATTCCAAGATGTCTGCCAATACAATTAGGACGGAGATTTTTTAAAAATTAAGTTAACGATTTTATTAAAAAGTATGATAATGA
Source organism: Schoenobius gigantellus (assembly GCA_963935595.1). Taxonomy (NCBI): domain Eukaryota; kingdom Metazoa; phylum Arthropoda; class Insecta; order Lepidoptera; family Crambidae; genus Schoenobius; species Schoenobius gigantellus. Next base: position 10,707,455 of record OZ012541.1, on the reverse strand, counting down.
TAATGTAGGTAATGGACTCAAAGCTAAAAAATAATTAGGTAGGTCCTAGGCAGCAGCCATTACACCACTTTCTCCTCAACCTGGAGAATTGATCTGGGGATAGAATGTTGACGTATTTTGTATGGAGCTAATGTCAAATACCTATCGCAAAGAAAACCACAGACAATTTATTGAAACTGTCCGTAAATGGTCATGGCATCAACACGATAACTCGAAGACATAATTCCAAATCAAAATAATTATTTTCTTGTATAGCTTTATCTATTTATCGTTAGATCGTTTGAATCGTATCCAGTGTGTTGAAGTCAAAATGTGAGTTGAAAATAAAATATGTAGTACTTATATACTGCGCTAGTAGCGACTTTGACACTGACAAAGAAATAGTGAGCCAAGTAATACAGGAAGCCGAAGAACGAAATCTGGTGTGACATTCTGAAACCATCTTTATCTCACCATACTCCTCATCGATTTGGAGCATTAAACAGACGCAAATAGTAAATTGCACAACAAGAGCACAAAACGAGCCATTTTAAACAATTTTAAAATGGGTTTTATGATCGAGATTTACACTCCGCTTTTCACTTCTATTGCAAGAAAATAAACAAGGATTAAGCATAAACATTTTTCGCACTTCTTTCCATTAAATTCTCAGGCGAAATCATTATTTGATCGTATCGTTTCTAGTGTGCGTTTCAAGTCTAGATGTGAGGTAAAAAATAAAATACTTAAAGTAGCGGCTTTGACACTCACAAACAAATAGCGAGTGAGTGAAACACGAAGCTAGAACGAAATCTAGAGTGACATTCTGGAACTGTCATTAAATTAAGTACACACGAATTTCATGGAAGCCAGAGCGCTTTCATTGAAGACATTAAATACGGTCTCCGCGAAATAGTGTTTGCAGACGGCGACGAGTGTGTAATCGGAGTAGCTGGATACTTTTAAAATAATGACACTCGGTGATAAAAGTTATTATTTCAATTCTCTTTACCGCTATAGCAAATACGTGAGAAACTGTCTACCATTGGTTTGCTGTTAGTGCGAAGCGATTAGGAAACTAAACAGAAGTCGAAAGACTTATGCAAACCCAATATCTTAACCGCCGCCACCGTGATTTATTGGTTGAGACTACTGGTAGTGATCTGGAGCCTGGAAGTCCGGGGCTCGATTCCCCGTGGAGGAATCCTACATACTACTTATTTTGCATCAAGTCAATATTATTTTTTTTAGTTGAACTTTTAATGAAGAAATATTCCGTTTATTCAATTTATTTTAGAAATGGGTGTTAGCAAAATAAGTAAATAAGAGTTTGGCATTAATGGGTCTATACGAGGAACGATTAATGGTATTCCCCGCGTGGTACCATTGGCCAGCGGGACCATGCGGAATCATATTTCCTCGTGGTCCCACCAGTGGGGCAAAGTAATGGGGCCACGAGTAACGACCCCAAAAAAGAAACAGATGTTAAAACCAAATGTCATACAAAGCATCTGAATAACGAAGTTTATATGAAGCAAATAATATTTTTGCATAAGAAAATCAAACCTAAATACCATACCTATACAACCATTTATTAAGACCGCGACATCTAGCCTAAATAGGAATTTCTTAAACAGAGCTTGTGTTAGATTAGGCGTAATTTGACAATAATAACTGTGTGATTAATGCCCGCTCCCCGAACGCAGCGATAAATCACAGAACACCCGGACACGGCCTCATCAGCGATAACCATGTTTGACAAATTAATTCGGCAGCTTTCGATTGCTATTGTACATACAACGTTCGTATGAGCAGAGGGCCAATTCTACAAATGAAACTGTTAAACCGAAACTTAACCTTTGCGTTTGACCAGTATTTTGGACAGCCCCCTGCACATCTATCGGAAAACAATCAAATCATGGAATCTCTACATCTATCAGTTTTTATTGCTGCGCATCAATGCGAGACGGGACGTGAGTTTATGGAATCAAATCCGCGACCCGACATTTTTGAATAGAGAGGCTGCGCTGGAGTCTTGACCAGAAGTACTGATCGGTTCTGAGCAAAGCAACGGGGTTCCAGTTTGAAACGTCGTAACACATAGGTACCTACTAAGACTCATAGACTTCGAATATAGTGGCGTATAGACCAACTGACAGTGCAGTGCGGAGCCTTATAAAGTCTTAGAAAGTTTGAAAGAGACAGTGACATTTACTTCTTTGTTGCCAATTTTGAATGACAGATCACAGAGCCACATTGGAATTCAGCCCATGGATTTAATAGTTTTGATTATTAAGTCCATGATTCAGCCACATGATATAAATAAATATGTCACAAGTCGATAATGACAGCGTACATTATTATGTTAGAAGTTCGCGTTCCCGTCGTTAACGTTTTAAATTAAACTTACTTGTACTGTTAGGTTGCCTGGTAGAGATTGACACTTTGGCCGCCTTTTGTTAATAAGGACTAGTTTTAAGGACAACTTGTAACTATTTTTTTAGCAATAAAGTTGTAAACACATACATACATTATGGTATGTAAAGTTTGTCCTCTTATCGCGCTCTGCTGCAGGCGGCAGGTGGAAGGAAGCATATTTTTTTAGGCGCTTTCCAATCACCCTATGCAGCTGGGGAGGCGATAGCCCAGCCGGAGCGACATCTGAATACCCTTTTCTGGTTTGTCTATTGGGGGTTCTTTCAGTGAATTGGGCCTAATCGAGAACGTACTCTCAAAAGGGGTTGGAGGAATTCCGGGGAGAGGCTTCGCCAGAGGAAAACAGTGGAATAGCCCCTTGTGGACTGAATTACAAACAAATGAATTACAACAGCTTAACTCTATTCTTAGTCATAATAAATTATGCCACCACTACCTACTCCTTTTAAAAAGGGGTAGCAAAGTTGCGACCCTTGCAAGAACCACATATAGGTACTTTATGTAAATGTAGCCACTTACCGTCAGGTTGCAGTGCGCTCTAAGTCAACTTCATTGTATAAAAAAGCTAGGTAAATACTCAGATAGGTCGATTGCAATAGTTCAGTTACGACTAGCTGTAGATTATGCGTGGAATCGGCCCTCTATATACGCTAATTGTTGGGATGATAGTGCCTGCCATTATTTCGCGGTCCTGCCTACGATTTGTACCGTCAATCAAATATTTTGCTCAAATATTCATGGGTTAAGCGATTTGATAATTGGCATTATTTATCTATTAATTGTCTGTACCCTCATAATGTGGATGCTGTATTTATTATGGACACACGTGAACATATACAGTAATAAATTATAATAGTATAATCTTTTATTTACCTGAACATGGTGCAATAGGTGATTATATTTAATTAAATTCAGTCCAACATATTCTAATGTGCAAAGTCATATACTCGTATTTCACGATTTTTCCACGAAGCTATCTACACACCCTCATTACTTTCAACCCCCGTATCTTTTACACCCACATTTATCAACTAAACCACCATAATGTACGATGGGGAGATTGGCGCTACTACCACATATAAACAGAGTGGGCAATAATATTTATAATAATTAATTATTGTTATATCAATGTTATAAGTTTTTATTAAGTATTTAAGTATTTTACTATTAGTTATATTAACTTGTTCTTCTTTATTTGGGTAGTTCGCAAAAAGTAACACGTAAATCATGGCGCACTTTTTAAAAGTTATTCGCAAAAAACCAACAACGGCGAGTCGTATTTCGTTTTTCCTTTTTACTTTTTTTTTGGAGTAAGATAATAAATCGGTTTAAAGTAACTGCTTAATTCACCTAATTTTTAGAACACAAAGGCACTATCATTCATTCATATTCATGTCATTGTCCCACCATTGATTTAGGGCCAATACAGTTTGGGAGCTGCTGCTGTGAATTTCCTTGACAGAAAAAACTCAATAAGCTTTAGCTCAAAATGGGGATTGAACCCGGAGCCACACGTCACTTGTGACTATAGACCAGCGAAACATTCGGCCAAAGTTTAAATACAGCTACCTAGAAAATATTAGATTATAAAATTTGTGAAATTTCTCAATCGCTGCCGTTCGGAACGGAGCTCTGAAGGCTTGCCACGTTCCCTGGCTGGATTGCTAGTCGCCCGATACAGCAACCAGAGGCCCAATTCAGCTAATAAACAACAGCCGAATCAAAACTGAACCGTTGCGGTCGACCAATCGGAGCGCTTATATTGCCTTTCAACTGCTCGATGACGTGATAATGTGGCGTTCTGATTGGTCGATCGCAACGGTTCAGTTTCGATTCGGCTGTAGCTTATTAGCTGAATTGGGTCTCAGGTGATTAGGTTTTATGGTCACAACGTTATATGACTTACGGGCAAAATAAAAAATAAAATTTATTATAACGTGGACAAGCAGATTCACTTAATTTCTACGAAATGTTTTGCCTCTCCAGCACGAACGGAGCTCTTTTGCGGCTGAAAACTTACAGCAAAATCTCGTTTTGCTAGTTCTCTATATTCAGCAAAAGCGGTTATTAGATAAATAGATAGATAAATTCTTTATTGTACTTTACAAAATTAGGGTTAAATAAATAATAATAAAAAAAATACATAATAATTATGGTATAATGGGCGGCCTTATCGCAATGAGCGATCTCTTCCTTCCTTTGGATGGACTCCATTTACGAAAACGAAAAAATTAGGGAAGTTGGAAATGTACAAGATTAAATAAATAAAATACCTCTATACTTACATACAATATACACAAACACACATAACAAACATATACCGTTGTAATAGATCTACAATGACAGATAGTACCAGTTATTAAGTGATCTTTTGAAAATGTTTAGTGACTCTGCACGCCTGATAGCTATAGGTAAATTATTCAGCACGCGTCGAATATTAAACTCGAGAGTGTAGTAATAATAGTTATTTGAATTTCGAACATCGGCTGTTGGAATTATTCAGCGCCGAAAAAATGGTTTTTACCTATTTTTGGATTTGTTAGGTACCTATCTTACGCTTTAACGCGATGTCTTTTAAATTACAAGAGGTGGACTATTTAGACAGATATTTATGGCTTTATTGTTATTTATTTAATTCGTAACTAATGCCTATTGCTTACACGAAGCGCATTTTATGTACGGTATTTAAAGAACCTATGTTACTGCGGATAGTAAAAAAATCTCTTTCCTGGAGGCGATCAGTGTTCATGATCCAGCGATCAGGGTAGTGAATCTAAACGCACCATTACGCGCAGGGTCCAACAGTAACAGGCCGGCGTGGCCGTATCGACCCTTGAAATAAAAAATATAGCCCATTCCAACGCTTCGGTAATTCAATTTCCTCGGGGGAATATCTGTAGTACTGGTACAAAGTCGTGTAGCTAACGTTAAAATTTCCGTCGGTATTGTCGAGATATTGGCGAACGCATGGCGCGGGTGTATTAACATGGATGTTTTTAATTAACTTTGCCGATCGCTTTTGGGAATTACTGTCGATTTCATCAATTTCGTCATCTATCGGTTCTGTACCGTCATTGCGTTGCGCATTGCAGGCTTATTGACCGTTGAATCGAAACATCCATCCCATCTCCTAAATTAGTGCATGTATTTTATGTAGTATATGGAACACGTTCATTTAATATGTGTAGTTTTAGTAGATTAGTAGCTAAGGGCTGTAAGGCATCAATTGCAGCCCGAAATAAATAGGCGCACGAGCGCAGCGAGGGCGCCTATATTTCAAGGGTGCAATTGGTGCTTACACCCGAGCTAACTACTCTGCTTTACATCTCGATTGTGAGGTAAGTAGGTCCTTATTATGCTTTTCTAGCTACATTACTATAGGGCTTTTCTAGCTACATTATTACCCTAGAGCGCTAAATGGTCACCTACAAGCCCCATTTGGGGGTAATAAGGACCTACTTACCGAATATTATGCCTTTTGATTTTTATGCCATAATGATGTATGCCGATCGAAATTATGACAATCAACAGTATGCGTTTCAAAGTATCACCGCCATGTGCATTTTCTGTCAACCTTAGAATCATTCTGAGTGTAAGAAAAAATAAAACTAAAAAGGCACAATAAGTATTAATAATAAATACAGAAAAATGCATAACAAATAAACAAAATATAATTTTAAAAAAAACATTTATAATAATGTTCGATACTGAAATACAATAAATTATATGCCTCCGGAAAAGCCCATTCCGTTACTGTAAAAGTCAGCTCAAACAAACAAAAGTATTAAAATCTGATCCCCGCATTGTCCCCGTTAGTCATTGAGGTAATAATACATATTACCTCAATGCCGTTAGTACAAGGATAACATGCGCTATCAGAAGGTCCCGCCCCGCATTTATTGCGGACGCGAGTTACCGAGAGCTATTTTTGAATTACGTATGCGACTTCGAAATCACCGATGTGACTAATAATCACCGATTTTCAATAATTCTTATTTTTGAATATCACTTATGTGACTACCTTAGTCACGGATGTGATTTCATTACGAGTGCCCTCACCCACTCGTAAACAAGTCATACATAACTGTGGAAACGTTATCTGTGTTTTGTTTAGAGAACATATTGACAAGTTTGAAGTTGATGTATGATGATTTTGAGTTGGATTTAACATTTTTAAAATTTGTCAAATAAGTAAATACTTATACACGGTTATTTTTTATCACCCTGGAAAATTTAAGGGACGCTTCACGATATGGTATTAGAATGATTTAAATATAAATAAAAAAAAATAATTCAATTATTTTTTAAAAATACAAAAAATGCTGCACTAGTTGAGAGCAGCATTTTTAGAGATTTTTTTAGTATTTTTAATATTTTTTTATTTTTTATTTCATTTTTTTTTATTTTTTATATAATATTGGATGTGTCCTGAAGCGTCCCTAACATTTTCCAGGGTGATAAAAAAATAACCGTGTATAAGTTTAAAATCTTTTTTGTGTCACAAACAAACTTAGACCAGTATTTTCTTATTATTTTGGCCTAGTTGCAATGAATTTTTAGCCGTATAATAACCGGTATATACCGAAAACGGCTACATTCTGCGTGGAACCGAACCCTTACGTATGTGTGTACTTTATCTATGTTGGCAGCTCTGCGTTCGACTTTCAAAAATAGGATGTTTAGGAATTCGTGACTTCAAAGTCATCGCTGACTATTTAGTCAGCGGTGATTTCTAAATCGCATACGTAATTCAAAAATAGGTCTCCAGGAGCGTCGGTAGCGGTACATGTGCTATTTACACGTCCAATTTGTATGCAAGGGCTAGCACTCCCCTGGCTACGTCTCATCTCGTTTGCACGTCGGCGAATAGCGAAACAACACTGATAGCGAAACCTTTTGTGTGTACATTGTAAGCAAATTCCCGATCGTTTACCTTGTTATTTGCGTAAACAGAGTCTAACCGAAGCTTGTTTTTCTTATATTAAGAGCCTAGCAAACCACTTGATTAACCAATTCAGGGTGAAGTGCGAAGATAGCTAGTGCAGGAGAGGGACTCGTGCATTTTTCTCCAGTCTTCTGTTTAAGTAGAAGACTGCAGAAGACTACATGTGAAGCCTTGCATTTGCAGTACAAAACAGTATAAGCGGCCCAAATATGCAACTGTCAAGTCTAGCTTGTTATTTGTGCAATAAGCGTTCAACTTCTTATATTATTTCCATATAGGGGAGAGTTGGTTATATCGTACTGCCATTTTAATCGTACCACTTCTAAATTTCTCACTTAATGGGTAATTTTTTCTACACTGGCAATGCCAAACCGTGGCCCTGCGCAATCCCCCGCCACCCGCCATTTGCTATTGATGTAAGTTGACAACTGTGCGCATGAGTGAAAAAAACATTTTTTTGTGGAAGTTAATGCAAATATTGTCGTAAATTCGTATGGATATGACTCGTAAACAAGGTAAGCTATAGAAACACCGTTTTCTTTATTCTATTACAATTTTATACTAGTTTATTGGTGGTTTTTGTAGCGTGTCTAAGTTTTGAGGTTAGGCCGGACTGTTACTTTTTTTTTAAAATGGCCTAGTTCGCTAAATCGTACCACTCGCAGTTGGGTAAATTGTACTGGTACGAATTAGCCGACTAGTTTAAAACTACCTATATTTAACAGACTGTATTTATATTGTTATAGATGACGGACCGTAAAGCTAAAATTAAATATTATAATTGGAATAAGGAGGGCCTAGAAAGAGCTATTGTGGCTTACGAAAACAAGAATTAAATAAGATTGCTGTTGATAGAAAAATCCAAAAAGGGAGACCGGTTATCTTCGATGTCGAAACTGAAAATAAGTTGGCTGAGTACATTCTTCATCTCGAAACACACATGTTTGGTCTAACAATAAGCGATATTCGACGTCCCGCATTTTTTTCTCATTATTATTATATTTATGTTGATTGATCTCAATAATATAGTACAATCATGTTATTCTTATAGTAAAGTTTATAGATGTGTTGATAACATTGTTCCTTTATCACCTAAGAGTTAAAAATAATGTTCCTTTATTACCTAAGAGTTAAAAATAATGTTCCTATTACCTAAGAGGTATTAATTATGTTTCTTTATTACCTAAGAGCTAGTAATAAATAATTTGGTTGAAAATTTTACTATCTCTAATTCAGTGGTACGACTTAAACACCTATGGTACGATTTAAAAACTTGGTGGTACGATTAAAACGACTAATCGGCTAAATCGTACCGATGGCAGTCCTTTATAAAAAAGCATTTTTAAGGATGTTAGATTAAACGTACGGAACTGATTTCTCTGTCTTAGCAAGGCAAAATATGAAACTTTATTTTGCATATCCATTAATTATTATAAGTCTTGTCACAGTCGAAATATTTAAGTTAAAGTAAAAAGTGGTACGATATAACCGACTCTCCCCTATGTCTCTATATTCTAGAAACGCGATAGTCGATGCGTTATGAGAAAAGTTAGGTCAAACAATGATTCATCTTCGTTCTGGCTGAAGTTTTTCCTATAGTTCTGCGGTGCTCCTTAATCAAACACCTGATATTGAAGCGAGGCAATACTTCGCGTCGGCCGCCAAGTTTTTCCAACGATAGCACTTGAAAACTACTGGAGAGCCAAGCAGGCGGCCTTGCCAAAGTTGCGGTATAAGTTGAAGTATGTTTTCACAGTTTCTATCGTCGTTCGGAAATATCATTACTCTTCTGGCTTCAATGTACAAGTACCTAATGTCAAACGCAACTCATGAAAGCAAGCACTTAGACAACAGGTACTATACTGTTTTCGTTCGCGCAATGCTTTTGACAGCAATAGTCTGCCATCATCACCCATATTATATGTATGCCCCACTGTTGGGTATAGGTCTTTCAACGGGTCCACAAACTAACAGAAAGTGACTTACCAAAGTGGAACGATACCCAAGGTTGCTTTGTTTTCAAACCCAAACCGAAGCGTCCAAACAACTATGCCACCGAGCTTCTCAAACAACGGCACATAAATAATTTATACTTTCTATGTTCGGAAACTTTTATGAAATTGTCAAAGTAACATTCGCGTTTTTTTTTTGGACTATTAGCTTCCTATTATTACGGAATACTCGTAAAAGAAATATATACTCGCACTCGTGTATTAAAAAACACCTTCATTAATCGTTTCATTTCTTCAGAGTAGCATTCAATGGCCGACGAAAACTTGAAAATTTCACGCGCGAGCAAAACGGAATATTATCACATTACCATTTTTCGGCCTTCTCAAAATTCTTACTTAGTTCGTTGTTCACTTACTGGAATAAAACGGGACTTACCTGCGTTAATGACTCTCGCTTAATGTCAATTTATAGGAGCACCAGTTTCCTTTGGGGGAGAAACAGGAAAATATTTTGAGTTGAATATATTTTTTAACTTTTCTCGTTGTGTAGATTACCATACTTATAAGGATCCAGCCGCGTTAGACGTAAAATGAGTGGGTGTATTAACATGGATGTTTTTAATTAACTTTGCACGATCGCTTTTGGGAATTACTCTCAATTTCATCAATTTCGTCATCTATCGGTTCTGTACCGTCATTGCGTTGCGCAGGCTTATTGACCGTTGAATCGAAACATCCATCCCATCTCCTAACTTAGTGCATGTATTTTATGTAGTATATGGAACACGTTCATTTAATATGTGTAGTTTTAGTAGATTAGTAGCTAAGGGCTGTAAGGCATCAATTGCAGCCCGAAATAATTAGGCGCACGAGCGCAGCGAGGGCGCCTATATTTCGAGGGTGCAATTGGTGCTTACACCCGAGCTAACTACTCTGCTTTACATCTCGATTGTGAGGTAAGTAGGTCCTTATTATGCTTTTCTAGCTACATTACTATAGGGCTTTTCTAGCTACATTATTACCCTAGAGCGCTAAATGGTCACCTACAAGCCCCATTTGGGGGTAATAAGGACCTACTTACCGAACATGAGAGATGTAAATGTATTTTATTGTCATTTTATTTAGGTATTTTTTTAATATGATTGTGACATCCCGTCATTATCTCTAATTACATATATCAACTTTCCACTACCTAAAGGTTGCCTGGCAGAGATTTTGTTAATTCTTACTTTTGTTACCACATAATTACGGATATGCGTTTTTTTTTATTAACAATAAAGAATTTATATATTCATTCATTCATTCATCCATAGTGAATAAATGGGACAATGATAATAATACAGGGTGTATGAAGAGTCTTCATACGCCCTGTATTATTGAAGACCCATAACGAAGCCCGCGTCTACGCATTCAGATCACTAAAATTGATTTAAGTATATAAAATTGTATATTGATGGAAAACGAAAAAATTATTTTTTTGGATTTTAGAAAGCAGCTTCAAACTTAAATATCTCGGTAACTATTAATTTCCCAGGTATGGTCTACAAGACAAAAATGACATTGACAATGGGGTCAATACGTGGGTTTTGGTTTCGCATTTGGCCTTTTTACACCAGTTATAGTAGTGTTATAAAACAGCCCCCGCAGCATGAACACCGAAACACGATATGATAAAACGATAAATAGATATAAATTGACAAAATATTTTAGATATAATGGCTACCTTGAAATAACCATAACCAATATGTGTATGGAAAGGCATAATTTGAATAAGCATAAGTAACAAAAGGCATAAACTTAAAGTTAAACTCAAAAATCTTTATTCAATATAGACCTTTACAACCCTTCGGAGCATAATGTACAATACGCAAAATGTGCACGACACGCAAAATCGACAAAACTCAAAATGTACAATAAAGGCACTTATTGACGTCAAAAAAAACATAAAAATCTTCAACCAAGAATCTAATTAACTAAATTATTTAATCCTTGTATAGCCATTATTAAGATGTGTGCAAATACAAGTCAAATGAAAAAAAATTTACTCTACCACCTGTTCGGAAATTGGGAGAGCCTTCTCGAGAAGAACAGGCAAGAAACTCGGAAGGTCTTGTATTTTTTTTGTCTCCTCTTTTAAAATGTAATATAATAATAATGTAATATAATTTATGTTTGCCATAATGTTTAAAAGGCATAATATTCAAAAGACACACTTGATAAGCATAACTGACAAAATATTTATACTATATTTTCAAAAAGCATACTCTTACTATACATAACAAATTAAATCCTTAATTTCTTAAGGAACATTTTTAGAATTGATATTATGTAATTATACAGAGACACAGCATGCATACAGGTATGCAAGCAAGCACACAGCATGGATTCAGACCTTAGGGCATTAACCAGGCACGCATGCAAGCAGGCATGCAGCATGCAAGGGTTCTGTCATGTAATATATTATATATTGGGGTGATCCTGACGCGTATGCGGCATCAGTAGCCGAGATGATATTGTTGGGCTTGGAATATTATATCCCGTGCTCGACGGTGCGCGTCGGTGGTCGCTCTCAGCCCTGGTTTGGTAGGTCCTGTACTGAAGCTATCAATGCTAAGCGCGAGGCCTACCAAACTTGGGTTACGGCTAAAAATGTCGGGGACCCAGAGGCGGGCAAATTGAAAAAGCTTTTCAATGCCGCAACCAGGTTGTGCAAAAAGGAAATAGCCGCAGCAAAGTTTGCACATACTCGCAGAATTGGCGAGAGATTACTAAGTCACCCTGCAGGGAGTCGGGCTTTTTGGTCTCTCGCCAAGGCTGTTCAGGATAATTTCTGTCGAGTTTCGTTACCATCATTGCGTAATCCTGATGACTCACTGGCTCATTCCGTCAAAGAGAAAGCAAATCTTTTATGCTCTCTATTTTCATCAAACTCAACTCTGGATGACGGAGGTAATACACCACCAACCATCCCACGATATGAGCACTCTATGCCTGAAATCCGCTTCACACGAGTGCGGTACGGCGAGTCCTTTTCTCCCTTGACATTAGGAAGTTCAGTGGGCCTGATGGTATTCCTGCAATTGTGCTCAAAACATGCGCTCCCGAATTGGCTCCAACTCTCACGAGGCTTTTCTCTTTGTCCTATAACTCGGGCAAAGTCCCGTCTTCATGGAAGATCGCCTTTGTCCATCCGGTCCCCAAAAAGGGTGATCATACAGATCCTTCAAACTATCGACCTATTGCGATTACCTCCCTGCTCTCGAAGGTAATAGAGCGCGTGGTAAATAACCAACTCCTAGATTACTTGGAGGACCGCCAGCTTATTAGCGACCGCCAATACGGCTTTCGCCAAGGTCGCGGTGCTGGTGACCTGCTTGTCTATCTCACCCACCATTGGGCAGCTGCTATCGAGAGTAAGGGAGAGGCATTAGCTGTTAGCTTGGACATCGCAAAAGCTTTTGATCGGGGCTGGCAAGGCACTTTTATCGAAGTTATCATCTTACGGGCTCCCGAAAATCCTGTGCACATGGATTGCTAGCTTACTATCTGGTCGTAGCATCAAAGTCGTTGTCGACGGAATGTGCTCGGATTCCATGCCCATAAATGCTGGCGTTCCTCAAGGATCTGTGTTATCGCCGACACTGTTTAACCTGCATATCAATGATATGTTGCTAATAAGCAATATTCATTCCTATGCGGATGACAGCACTGGCGATGCGCGGTACACAGGTCGTGCTAACATTGCCTTCTGTAGCAGTAAAAAAGAGCAGAGAACAACTTGTACTAGACATTGACACGTCCTTGGAGCAAATTTCGGAATGGGGTCGACGGAATCTTGTCCAATTTAACCCCACCAAAACGCAGGTCTGTGCATTCTCTGCAAAGAAAACACCTTTTGCTGTGACGCCTAAGTTCCAGAACACTCCCCTTACCATATCTAAAAGTATCGGGATCCTCGGCGTCGACATTACAAACGAGGTCCAATTTCGGGGTCATTTGGAGAATAAAGCACAGCTGGCATCCAAAAAATTAGGAGTACTTAATAAGGCGAAACGGTGCTTCACGCCGGGTCACCGACTTTTATTATATAAAGCCCAGGTACGACCCCACATGGAGTATTGCTCGCACTTATGGTCCGGTGCCCCAAAATACCAACTTCTTCCTCTTGACTCCATCCAACGCAGGGCTGTTCGTATCGTCGACGATCCGGCACTCACAGATGGATTAGAGCCTCTTAGCCACCGGAGAGATGTTGGGTCTCTGTGCGTGTTCTACCGTCTGTATAACGGGGAGTGTTCCGAGGAATTTTTCAAACTGATTCCTCCATCGCTATTTAGCCACCGCTCCGCGCGCCAGGGAAGTAGAACTCACCCCAACCAACATCAGCATACCTTGCGAACATGCAAAATGTGGAATTAGTTTCCTCCGGGGGTGTTTCCAACTCACTACAACATGGCATTTTTCAAGCGGGAGGTAAATGGGGTCCTTAAACTCAAGGCAGGTGACGCATAAGCGGCACCCTTGATGTCGCAGATGTCCATGGGCGACGATGACCACTTACCATCAGGTGGCTCGTCCGCTCGTTCACCGCCTTTGGTGACATAAAAAAATATGATGTGAAATAATATTATGCCTTTTGATTTTTATGCCATAATGATGTATGCCGATCGAAATTATGACAATCAACAGTATGCGTTTCAAAGTATCACCGCCATGTGCATTTTCTGTCAACCTTAGAATCATTCTGAGTGTAAGAAAAAATAAAACTAAAAAGGCACAATAAGTATTAATAATAAATACAGAAAAATGCATAACAAATAAACAAAATATAATTTAAAAAAATCATTTATAATAATGTTCGATACTGAAATACAATAAATTATATGCCTCCGGAAAAGCCCATTCCGTTACTGTAAAAGTCAGCTCAAACAAACAAAAGTATTAAAATCTGATCCCCGCATTGTCCTCGTTAGTACAAGGATAACATGCGCTATCAGAAGGTCCCGCCCCGCATTTATTGCGGACGCGAGTTACCAGGAGCGTCGGTAGCGGTACATGTGCTATTTACACGTCCAATTTGTATGCAAGGGCTAGCACTCCCCTGGCTACGTCTCATCTCGTTTGCACGTCGGCGAATAGCGAAACAACACTGATAGCGAAACCTTTTGTGTGTACATTGTAAGCAAATTCCCGATCGTTTACCTTGTTATTTGCGTAAACAGAGTCTAACCGAAGCTTGTTTTTCTTATATTAAGAGCCTAGCAAACCACTTGATTAACCAATTCAGGGTGAAGTGCGAAGATAGCTAGTGCAGGAGAGGGATTACACCTGTATATCCTGTAGATTACACCTGTAATGCCCGAGTTATAGGACTGCTTGCCGACCTGCAAGATGCTTCTTCACGCCTATTTTAAAGGCCTAAAGTTTGTGCATTAAAAATACATATGTCGCCACTCGCATTCTACCCGTCTAGCCAATTTACATCTCTGCGAAGAGATGGTAAACTTGGAACAACATCCAGTTTTAAGGTCGGATAATTTACAATACCAAGGGCCTAAGTTGTCTAGACTGTTCACTTAGGTCCACCAGCGCAAGTTCCGCTGGTGTCCACACACCCGACTAAATCTCCCTCAGCCCCCTATAAAGGGCACGATCGAGATCAGAAAGATCAATTCACCGAACGTTCAAACGGAACACTACCTTTTTACCCGTTCTGAAGGACTAATAACTTCCGGAGTGTTCCGTCACTTCAATCGTGGCATGTCCTGGGATCTAGGCGACCCATATCACCAGATCAAAATAACACTATCTTACCTTACCTTACGCCAACCCGTCTGCCCAGCGAAGTATGGGTAGACGAATATCTCCTCGTTTGAGGAGACTCGTGCATTTTTCTCCAGTCTTCTGTTTAAGTAGAAGACTGCAGAAGACTACATGTGAAGCCTTGCATTTGCCGTACAAAACAGCATAAGCGGTCCAAATATCCAACTGTCAAGTCTAGCTTGTTATTTGTGCAATAAGCGTTCAACTTCTTATATTATTTCCATATATGTCTCTATATTCTAGAAACGCGATAGTCGATGCGTTATGAGAAAAGTTAGGTCAAACAATGATTCATCTTCGTTCTGGCTGAAGTTTTTCCTATAGTTCTGCGGTGCTCCTTAATCAAACACCTGATATTGAAGCGAGGCAATACTTCGCGTCGGCCGCCAAGTTTTTTCAACGATAGCACTTGAAAACTACTGGAGAGCCAAGCAGGCGGCCTTGCCAAAGTTGCGGTATAAGTTGAAGTATGTTTTCACAGTTTCTATCGGAAATATCATTACTCTTCTGGCTTCAATGTACGAGTACCTAATGTCAAACGCAACTCATGAAAGCAAGCACTTAGATAGCAGGTACTATACTGTTTTCGTTCGCGCAATGCTTTTGACAGCAATAGTCTGCCATCATCACCCGTATTATATGTATGCCCCACTGTTGGGTATAGGTCTTTCAACGGGTCCACAAACTAACAGAAAGTGACTTACCAAAGTGGAACGATGGCCAAGGTTGCTTTGTTTTCAAACCCAAACCGAAGCGTCCAAACAACTATGCCACCGAGCTTCTCAAACAAAGGCACATAAATAATTTATACTTTCTATGTTCGGCAACTTTTATGAAATTGTCAAAGTAACATTCGCGTATTTTTGGACTATTAGCTTCCTATTATTACGGAATACTCGTAAAAGAAATATATACTCGCACTCGTGTATTAAAAACACCTTCATTAATCGTTTCATTTCTTCAGAGTAGCATTCAATGGCCGACGAAAACTTGAAAATTTCACGCGCGAGCAAAACGGAATATTATCACATTACCATTTTTTCGGCCTTCTCAAAATTCTTACTTAGTTCGTTGTTCACTTACTGGAATAAAACGGGACTTACCTGCGTTAATGACTCTCGCTTAATGTCAATTTATAGGAGCACCAGTTTCCTTTGGGGGAGAAACAGGAAAATATTTTGAGTTGAATATATTTTTTAACTTTTCTCGTTGTGTAGATTACCATACTTATAGGGATCCGGCCGCGTTAGACGTAAAATGATTGTGGTATTCTGTAAAAACAAACATAATGTTTAGCAGAATATAAGACAACATTTACATACAGAGGCAACATTCTAACTAATGGATCTCGCTCATGTTGCCAATACCTATGTGTATTGATTGGATTCCTAATATTTGACAAAATATTATTAGCTAATAGTCATTTTAAAAACATAACAGTTGACAAAAATCATTTTAAAAATTTATCAATTTACAAACAACACTTTAAAAACAGCTTTATAAACAAACAGTATGTACTTAGTAAATTTTAAATAAACCGAACAATTGAGAGTTTAACTCGCTGAGGGTTCCTTATGAACAAAGTTATCTAAGTATACAAATTTCTTACTATGTATATTTACAGTTTTCAGATTTCCCAACCCTTAACATGTGCTCTAAGACCTTGCTTCCTGTCAAATTTCATTATTATAGAACAACCGGACAACATACAGACAGAGGCAACATTTTAACACGTTGAGTGCTCGTAACGCCGAGAATAACGCCTAGGGCCCGCCACACGGTAACGTGTAGTGAATCAAATATTGTTTAATCTTCTCGAGCACATCGTACGTTAACACGACGAAAGCTTTATGTTAACTAGCTTGTGCCGGCGAACTACGTTTCGCCATAATAAAAAATAGTTTACGACAGACCTACCGAATATACACAAAAAATTCAATAATAATCGGTCAAGCCGTTTCGGAGGAGTTCGGTTATAAACACATTCTGTGACACGAAAATTTTATAGATTAGAAAATTAACGTCAGGGAAGAGTTTAAGTTTTGAAAACAAATAGGTTTTGGTGCCCTTGTGGAATCGCACAATTCGCGAAAATATGCGACATAAACGGTCATATATTTTGATCGCGTTGACATACAAGTATTATTTTTTCAGATTTCTTGATATAAATTTGCTTCATATCTCTCGCATTCCCGAGAATAGGATCTTGATGAAAAGACGGACAGACAGACAACGAAGTGATCCTAGAAGGGTTCCTTTTATTCCTTTTCAGATACAGAGCCCTTAAAAAGCAACTCTTACAAAACTTCTTTTTTTCACATTATTCATTATCAAAAATCAACTTCAAAAACAAAGGAAAAAATGATATAAGTAGAGGTATAGACAACCTATGTTGAAGTCTGTGCCAAACGATGATCTCCTAGAAAATTTCAAATTTTGTTAAATTTGTCACCGACTTTGATATAGAAATGGGATGTGTAACTTGGACATGGCCAGCGTAGTGGACTAAGGCTTAATCGCCCAAGTTTAGGGTAGGATTGAGCCCTTCAGTGGGGACGTATAATATGAGCTATTGATGATAATGATGATGATGATATTTAAAAAACTAACCTCTTTCTCTTAAAAGTTAAGGATCTCTCCATCATCAGATCCGCCATTTGTGGGCAGATTTTCAAAATTATTTTTGTAATCGAAAGAGTAAGCTCCGGAGGTGGTCCCATTGTCACCAAGTCATGATCTGATCATGGGATTCCAGGGAAACCCTTAAATTCCATAATCACGTACAACGCATGTTTCATGTTTTTCTGAAGATTTTCAAGTATTTGCGTCTGGTAGTCATGATATAATGTTACTGAACTAATTATGTAAGGTTTTTGGTAGATAAGAAGCTTGAGAATTAGTTTGAGATTAATTCTTTCAGTACTGTTTAGAGCGAAATAAGTTTTATTTTAAGTTATTCTGGTGTTGACTTAGTAGCTCAAATTCTAACACAAGCAGCAAGTACACTTCTGGACACATCTATTGGCCCACCTTAGAGTTTAGGTTTCGATGGCCCCTACCTAAATATGATTGCTAGATTGAACAAAAACTATTGATGCAGTTTTAAACCTGACACATTTTACCATCTTTTTCGATCGTATTGTTTTAAATTTGAATTCAGAATACCACACGACATGGAGCTACGCCTAACAAGTCGGGTATGCGCCTTGATGAAGGCGGTTGATTTTTGAATAAAAAACATGTTTTATCAAATAAAGGTTTAATTAAATAATGCGTGTTGCCTCCATTGGCATCTACTACAGCTCTCATACGATTAGGCATAGAGTTTATCAACCGCTCTATGAAATTTTGAGGGATCATCTCCCATTGCTCTTCTATGGCAGTTTTCAACTCCTGCATCGTCAGGGCAACTGGCTGACGAGCCCAAATACGTCTTTTTAGCTCGTCCCACATGTGCTCAATCGGGTTCATGTCTGGGCTTCTGACTGGCCAGTCCATAACTGTGATGTTCACATCCCGAAGATATTCCCTGACGATGCCGGCCGTATGGGCTCTTGCAATATTATGCATAAAAAGGAAATTTGGGCCCACATGGTCCACGTATGGCATCACGTGAGGTTCTAAGCACTCACGAATGTACCTTTCAGCATTTATTGTTGGCAGCCGTGGTCCCGTAACAACCTCAAGTTGAGTTTTGCCGCTCGCGGATATACCGCCCCAGACAGTCCATTAGCCACCGCCATAAGCAACCCTCTCTTCAAAGCAGCATTGTGCAAAACGCTCTCCCTTACGTCGGTAGACTTTCTTCCTTCCATCATTGCCATGTAACGCAATTTTACACTCATCAGAAAAGAGTACACGGCTCCAATGCTGCTGAGTCCAATTTAAATGAGTGCGCGCGAAATGAAGACGCGCTGTTCGGTGGGCTCGCGTTAGTTTGGGGCCATTAGCTGGCTTGTGTGGTACCATATCGCGTTCTTTTAACCTTCTCCGAACAGTTCGAGCGCTCACAGATACTCCGTGGAAGTCGCGAAGTTGGTTTTGTATCTCAATGGAGGTAAGGTGACGATTTCTCAAGCTGGTCATCACGATGAATCGATCCTGCCTTTCAGTTGTGACCCGAGATCGTGGCCTTCCTTGGCGACGAACAAAGCCGCCAGTCTCTAGGTACCTCCGATAAACATTTCGGACCGCAGATCGACTTAAATTAAGTCGAGCACTCACATTTCTTTGGCTGTGTCCGGCCTGGATAAGTGCCACAGCTTGGGCTGCAACTTCAGGCGAAGTATCCATAGATTATTGATAGAACCTCACCTTAATGTTAAGAATAAGTAATGTTTGTTGCAAAACCAAAGAGAAAAATCACACTTTCAAGAATTAAATCCAAGTAAACCAATAAAATCAGGTTTTCTTAGTATTCGATTGTTTGATATCAACGAACAGGCTCCAAATTGTCTTTTGTTTCTTTAAATTCTGTGTTCGAAATTCAAAAAAAGACTATTGAACAAAATTATGAATGTGCCAGGTTCAAAACTGCATAAAAATTTTTTGCTCGACCTAATATAAATTTTTAGCTAGGACTAAACGAAACTGAAAATGCAAGGTGGGCCAATAGATGTGTCCAGAAGTGTATTATAGCAAGTATTAAATTTACTAAAATATTTTTTTGCAAACATAAAACCGACTTCAAAAACACCAAAAAGTCATAAATAATATAAGAAAAGTCGGTGCAAAGCAGTGATCATCACGTGGAAACTCTTAAAAACATAAGAACAAACAAATTAATATAGTCACTTAAAATTTGGCACCAACTTTAATATAAAACTGTGATGTTGTATGTATTCTTATAATTATTTATGACTTTTTGGTGTTTTTGAAGTAGGTTTTATTTTTTGTAAAAAAGAAAAGACACTTGTAAAGAATTTGAATTATCGACCTCTGAAGTAGCTCCCCTGTGCTTCATGCAGTCTAGTGTTCAATGCGTCCAATTCCAGAATAGCTTCGTCAGACTGCAGGTGTAAATGAGCCATAATTTCAGCTAGTCTGCCTTGCACTACGCATCCGTGCTCCTCTGAAATTGCAAAACATAATATCTTGGAGAAGCTACTCGCCCTTTATTAACCTGGACTCGATCCAAATTAGACCCATGGAACGAGATGACCCGTTAATTAATTTTGTGTGTTTTCTTGTTGTCTAAGGTTCTTAAATCAGCGAAAATAAATTGTACATATCAGGTATTTGAAGGCTTGGTAGGCACTGTCATTATTTTAATTGCATCTTACATAAAGGGTAACAATTGTAATATTATCAGAATCCTTAGTATTGCAAATTTAAACGATGTTTCTGTTAGCACTGTACCTGTGGGGTACGTTCATGACGATGTTAGTAAACATTTTTCTGAAATATAACATTATGACTTAAAATAAAAGCTGATAATATAACTGGAATCAGAAAAGCATTTATCGAACTATGACTAAGAACACTTCCTATCGACTTATCCTTCGAAGCCAAACAACAACAGACACATGCAAACTAATAACCATCCCTATTTTCGCGCTTTAATGCTCTCGAGTTTAATGCCCACATTTGTTTAGCAATTTACAAATGTCAGGGGTTTTTCCTGTATTATCTAAAATTATTCCCAGCTGTGTCTAATTGTTCATTCGTCTCTTCAACTTTACCGTCCCCCATTTAAGAAGTCATAACGGTACTGTAATAACAATAGCAATTTATAAAGTGAGGCATTACATACAACTTAAATCCATTTGCACGGAATTAGATGCGGCTTTATAACCATAATATTGATTCTATGTGAATTTCGATCATGATATTTATTCGTTTCTGGCTTGTTGAATTGTAGTTCTCTAAGAAATTTTCTAAGCTTATAGTTGTGAACTTAAACCATAGTATAAATATGTAAATATATATATATATATATATATTTATGTATTTATGTATTTTCTTGCGGAATAAAGCTTTTGATCATCTGATGCAATCATAATTGTTTTTAATACTATTTGTTACGATTTAATTAAACTTGTCAGCCACTCTTAACACTATTGTTTTTTGGCCTCAGCCAATATTGAGATCTTTGGTGCAGGGACCGGAAACTCCGTTCATTTGCTTAAGCCGTTCGAAAGGGTAACCCATTCGTATGGTAACCTAGTGGGCTCGGTAAGCCGTTTAACAGGTTTCCCAACAATAACGATAACCCGTAAAATAGGGGTTACCACCCACAACAATAATTTACCGCTTACCAAATCTTAAAGGTTTTTAGTGTTTATGCGCTTAACCGCTTACTGTTCGGGTTAGGGTAACCCTTTCCCTCACGCACACCGAGCGATTGAAATAGCACTGCGGACGCAATAACGCCAGAGTTCGGTCGCGACCTTCGGCACATATGCGGTGCAAAAGCAATCTACACGCGATATACCTAAGGTCTAAAATATTTTTTACAAATTAATCAGCGTTTAGAACGGTAACCCATTTGGGGGTTTTTGATATCGGTTAGCGGTAACCCGAATTAATTCAATCGAAGGGATTAATGTGTAAACCGGTAAGCCGTTTGAAAGCTTACCGTAAGGCAAAGGGTTTAAAAACCCAGCATTATAAAATACCCCATCAAAACCCTAAGGTTACCGGCTATAACGGTAACCGGGTCCGGTCCCTGCGTTTGGTGTCGACATAACGAGCGAAGTCCAGTTCCGTGGCCACTTAGAGGGTAAGGCTAAATTAGTTTCTAAGAAGCTTGGTGTGCTCAATAGATCGAAACAGTATTTCACTCCGGCGCACCGCCTTCAGCTTTATAAGGCGCAGGTTCGGCCTCATATGGAATACTGTTATCATCTTTGGGCTGGGGCACCCCAATACCAGCTTCTTCCACTGGACCGCATTCAACGAAGAGCGACTCGAATCGTCGAATGCCTGGAAATATCAAATCGGCTTGATACTTTGGCGCTGCGTAGAGATGTCGCCTCGCTATGCATCTTCTATCGCATTTATCACGGGGAATGCTCCGAGGAATTGTTCGGACTTACACCTGTCGCCTCTTTCCGCCATCGTTCCACGCGACAAAAAATCCATGCCCATCACTTAGATGGTTGACAGTCCACAACTGTGCGATTCTCCCGTAGCTTCCTGCCTCGCACAGTCAAACTTTGGAACGAATTGTCGCCTGCAGTATTTCCGGACCGATACGACCTTCAAACTTTCAAAAGAAGAGTGTATTCCTTCCTCAAAGGCCGGCAACGCACTTGTAACTCCTCTGGGGTTGTGGGTGTCCATGGGCGACGGTAATCACTTACCATCAGGTGATACGTCTGCTCGTTTGCCCCCTATACCATAAAAAATCACTATTGTTTGGACGAAATAAGTTTTATTAAAATTAAATGTATAAAAAATAATAATATAATTCTTCAATAATTTTGGTCGCATTTTGAGTAATACGAAAAAACGGCATAAAAATATACAAGGAAATTTCATATTATATACACTTTTGTAAGTAATATAAACTAGTTATACGAATTTGTAATTGGCATTTACTAACATCGGGTCAGCTGAAAATTCCACTTTTCCGCTTTCTAAAAGCTAACCCAATTGGCCTATTGTAAGAATATTGCTGAGGGAATAATTATGAATTCTAATAAACAAGAAGTGTTGTTGAAAACTATAAAAACAAGGAGCAAGACAGTGGGAACGACTATTGTTCGACCAACCCTTTCTTCTAAACAATTAAATGTAATGATGACAGAACTCTTTAGGGTTTTTTTTTATTAAGTCTACTCCCTATATGTTGTCGGTGGTGCTGTGGACTCTGCATCACTGGACTTCTAATCGGGAGGTTCAGGGTTCGATCCTGCCATGTACCAATGGATTTTTTTGTATATTTCGTATTTCATAATGTACATTTGTCCGACGCTCCTACAGTAAAGGAAAACAACGTGAGACAACGTGAGACAACGTGAGGCAACGTGAGGCAACCTGCATACATCTGCGAAGAAATTCAAAGGTGTATGTGAAGTCGACCAATCCGCACTGCGGCCCAATTCAGCTAATAAACTACAGCCGAATCGAAACCGAACCGTTGCGGTCGACCAATCGGAGTGCTTATATTGCCTTTCAACTGCTCGATGACGTGATAATGTGGCGTTCTGATTGGTCGATCGCAACGGTTCAGCTTCGATTCGGCTGCAGCTTATTAGCTGAATTGGGCCTCTGCTGGGCCAGCGTGGTTGACTAAGGCCTAAACACTCTACTTTATGGTAGGCTCGAGTGTCTCAGTTTAACAATATATCAGCTGTGGTCATGATGATGATGATGATGATGACTCCCGAACCCGATGTAGGCAAATGTCGATACAATATAATTTTTTAAATCAATGCTTAACTAAGTCCGTCGTCAAATTCACATCATTTCCAGACCAAATCCATTAAAATCGATTTAGGCGTGAAGTAACGGACAGACAGGATTATTTTCCGACTTATATTGGTTCGGATTTTAACTTGGACCGTTTCCAAAGAAAAAGTTTAGAAAGCCTAAATTACATGTACTTTTATAGATTGTATGACCACTGCTTAATTCAACCCAAACAACCAAGCAGTAGTTATACCTATAAAAAGCACACAAAATAGACGTATCGTATTCCGCTGTTTCCTCCTTTAAAAAAACCGATATTATGTTATTTTTCATTAAAAATTAAAGAATGTTTTTGGCTGTGCTTCTATATTTTGCTTGAGTATATTAGAGGATGTAAATGAGTTGGAACAAACGATGTATTCCATTTTTCTAAAGAACTTTGCATTTTCTTTAAAAATCTATACAAATAAATAAAATTGAAGTGTCTGTTTGTAATGTCAAAATAACAAGTTTTTACTAAATGGGTATGAATGTATATCGGGTACCAATAACAAAAACACTTTTTTGTCTGTCCGTCTGTCTGTTTGTTTGTTCCCGCTAATCTCCGGAACGGCTGGACAGATTTTGACGGTACTTTCACTAATAGATAGCTAATTACGGTAAGGTATAACATGGGCTATATCTCGCCCGAGACGAATTTTTTTTCTTTATTTATTTTTAGATGTATTCTTCTATTAATGTCCGTTTAGTTTACTATGTCCGTTTAGTTTACTACGTATTAAAAATCTAGTCAGTTCTCACGCGGAGTTTATTTCCTAATGTATGGGAGGGTTCCTAATGTAACGTATGGGAGGGCAGTTAAATGTAAGTAGATATCTCTTAATTATTTCAATAAATTTCGACAATTTCGCTTTCGATTATTAAACCGCACTTTTCGATTACGTAATACCTCTTTTAATTTAACTTTGGGGTTTAATACTGCATGCATCGCGGCGCACGCCACAGGGTTGGCACTCGTCGCCAAATTTAATAAAAGCTAAACGACTTAATGTGTTGACAGTCATAATTAATGGATCCATTTGTTTGAATTATGCTTGCGTCATAATTGTCAGTAAATTGACGCCGAATACTTTATTTCAAAGTATACTTACAGAGTTTTTTGATATGCGCAAGAGGTGTAATTGAATTATTAATTAAAATTTCACTTAATTTGTTTCAGTTGAATACTTGGCTTTATCGTTTGTCGAGTTTCTGATAGGTTATTAGCGGTTCGTTGTCAGATCACTTCGTTGTCTGTCTGTCTAGACCCTTTTTCTCGGGAACGCGCCAAGATATCAAGCTGAAATATATATCCATAATTCGGGTCTATGGTCTCATTTAGCTGTGAAAAAATTAAACTTGTAAGTCAACACGAGCAAACGATATGACCGTTTAAGTGGCATATTTGGCAATTTCTCAAGGCAATCAAAAACTATAAGGCCTTATTAATAAAAATTTCACTCCTTGGATCATCCTCGGATTAGTTACTCCGTGTTTTGTCTTGTTTTAACATATGACAGCCGACATGTGCGGGAACAGGTGCTGTGTTCCGGTTTGAAGGGTAAGATATGGCAGTGAAATTACTGGGTACCGTGACTTTACATCTGGTGTCACAAGTTGGCAACGTACACTGTGGTTCTTGTGGGGGTTGCAGTTTTGCTGCGAATCTCACAAGAGCCGCATGTATTATAGGTGACTGTTACCACTTACCATCAGGTGGGCAGTTTGCTTGTTTGCCAACTTTCTGCAATAAAAAAAAACACGGAGTAACTAATCCGAAGATGCTCCAAGGAGTAAGATTGTTATTAATAAGGCCGATAGGGTACTTATATATAAACTACTTCCCGTTCACCTAGAATCATGAAATTTGGCAAGAAGGAAGGTCTTATAGCACATGCTAAGGAAAAATCTGTAAACCATAAATATGTACATAATTTGGAACATACATTGCATGGGACCTTCGGTGCGCTAGTCCAACGCACTTAGCCGGTTTTTCTAAGCTTATAGCTTCAGTTTCTTACAAAAAAATAAAACGCGATAAGTGCACTACAAAATAGAACGACCACGAATTTCGGTAACTAGAAAACTAATGAAAAGATTTTTAAAAATTAACCACGGAAACATACGCAGAGTAGTTTTTTAACGTTGATTATTTGTTGGTTTTATGAGTACTGAAACTCATTTACTTCGGCAAATATTACTATGAATCAGTTTATTAATTGAATTATATTTATGTATTAGGATTTTGAAAATGTCTAATTATTTTTTTAGTAATTTTCTCTTTTGACCTCTGTCCTAACTGAAGGTTGACTGGTTTTCAACGCCTTAGTCATTAAGTTCACCGTTATACACAGCTTACATGAACGAATAAATGCTAACCCGAATCATGATATCACGAAATCACGCACCCAGGAACAATACAAAACCATGAATTAGGCCAAGGGCCATACGATGCGCCATCTCGCTCTCGCTGCGGTTCTAATATTGTTTTTAACGATATGATTAGGGGGCTGCATGTAATCAACAAAACAAAATCACCCATCGTCTTTCAATCTACCCACAGCGGATGGAAAATATATACTGTGCCAATCCTAGAGACGCGGGCGATGGCGCGCGACGCGTCACTGATCCAGAACACGCGACGGGTGAGCGAGCAACAACTACCTAGCAGAGTGTAACATATCCATAGTGTAATATCATCAATCGTGCACGACAGCACGTTGTTTGTACTAACGACAAATCCACATCTATGCATAAAACACTTTACAGGTAAAAAGTATGCAAAGTTGGTATTTTTACTACAGGGACCTAATTCCGCTAATCTAAACGTTGTTATCGTGTCTTGATAGCGTTTCAATAAAACTGCTTTTGTCACTTATACGCTTTTCCTGGTGCTATTTATTTGTATGTGCTACAATTTCTTGATATGTAAATAGTGACAGATATTTCAGTTAGTAATCGATTGACCAACAATATATAACTGTCGATAAAGACGATTCTATTGAAGCATTGAAGCGTTATTGACACGCCACAAATGCGTTAACGCTAGCAGAATAAGGCCCCTGTTGTACCTGTTTAGAGTTTTTCCAGCCAATATTTGAGTGCCGGAAAGATAGCGATTGTAGGAAACACTAAACCAAGAAATTTTGTAAATATTGATTAAAACAGTACATACCTACACATATCACTCATACCATCTCATATAAATATATGATATACACATTTGCATATATTTATTCATACAAAATATGCTTACACAAAATTCCGCTTCAGTCTGTATTTAAAAGAATGTCTATAAAAATGCTATGTTGTTCTTTTTTAGGATTCCGTACCTGAAATAGAAAAAATGGCACCCCTATGGGTTCACTTTGTTGGCCGTCTGCCCGAGTTGATTTGGTCAAGCAATATCCTACTATGACTCTTTTTTCGTTGAAATAAATATTGATTAAAAATAATACAAAAATAATCACAAATAGCTCCTTACGCAAAAAGCCTGAATAAATGTATCCAATAATTTTAAAAACCTTCCAGACACAAAAATGACGGGTTGCACTCCGGGAGTGCCGGCAGAAGTGAAAACTTAAGTATTAATGTTGTGCGTTTTGGATATTATTATTTTGGAATGGTTATGGAATAATTTTGCACGAATTACTTTAATTATCAGAATAAAAGTACTATCTTTTATGTGGTAGAATACAATATTTATTTATTGCGCTAGCGTACACAAACATGACAATTTATTACATTAAAAAGTTTATCCCTCAGAAAAATCAACTTCCTGTTGTAACGTTGTGCGTACATAATTATATAACTAGTAATAATGAATCAAAATATTTACAATTAAATTAAAAATATGATCAAA
This sequence comes from Schoenobius gigantellus, assembly GCA_963935595.1. Lineage (NCBI taxonomy): Eukaryota > Metazoa > Arthropoda > Insecta > Lepidoptera > Crambidae > Schoenobius > Schoenobius gigantellus. The sequence goes on along the minus strand of OZ012541.1, from coordinate 10,680,064 downwards.
ACAGACATTAATATACTACTTAAAAACGTAATTTTATAACAAATAAATAATATTTAATTTATACTAACTTACCTAATTAATATTTACAACAAAATTAAATAAAAGCACAATTTAGATTTTTCCTAACAAAGTAAATAAATTGATTAAAACTGTCTCAAGTGACGTGTGACTTCCAGTACTTTTGCCAGCCGCTATTGTTCTCGGCCGGCTTACGTGGACCCCTCACCGCACCTCGACAGTCCCTGCGGCCATTTCAATTTTAACTGGGTACTCTCCATCCGTCTTACGAATTTTCGATCAGGGTCACGTGTCCTGACGGTCACGTGTCCTGACGCGAGTTTAACATTTTTTACCCATTACAAAAAAAGTGTACAACGCCGCTAAAGAAGTTCTCACTTCAAAAAAAAAATTCCCTCATCGTAAGCGGAAGTGGAGTCCAAATATGAAGATAGCTGCTAGTGCAAGAGAGAGAATACAAGACGCACTAGCCACCCATACCTTGCCGACTTATTAAGTGATTCTGAAACACCCCTTTTGATGGACCCATGCAGTTGTAGAAGGGAGGATCACGTATGTGACAGAAAGTTTCATTTCAACTGTGTGATATAGAAAAAGGTTTCGAAATTTCTTAATTCGCGTTGGAATGGTAGTATAAGTTGGTGGTAATGCAGACCATACGTGTATTCCTAAAAGGGATAGAAAGTGGGATTAGGGAAAAAGCTTTTCGGAACGCTCACCATGATATAAAGGAATAGGACGTACGTAGTTGCTGGTTATCTCTACATGGCCGATGAGTGTTGCTCGCCGCTGCAACCTATCCAAAGCGTGAACTTGGCGAAGCCATCCCAGAGGTGCGAGCAATACCTATACCTGTAGACTGTACTTGTGTTTCGTATAGCAAACACCTAATCAAGATGTGGAGCACCCAATCAGCACATGTTTTGTATAGCAAAATGATATGTGACTGCAATCTTGCGCATTAAACTCAAACTCAAAAATCTTTATTCAATATAGAACTTTCATAGGCGTCAAAAAATTATCAATTAAAAATTAATTAGAATCTAATTAACCAATAAATTAATTTCAAAATGTATTAGATTAAGTTAAACTATATCTATTATTTAAACTCTGTATGTACAGTCGGCAACACGTGAAGCTTTACATTTGCATTACGAAAGCCGCCGCTATTACGAGCGTCATAAAGGCGGTCTCTCGTCTTGTCTTCTCGTTTAAATTGCCAACATTTTTTTTTTTTTTAAAAAAAAACGTCGCCCCACACTAGGATTTTCTCCTGTGTCGTGGGTGCAGTTACAAACATAGAATATCACATGCACATACGCCCAGACCGGAACAAATTTCTGTAGGCCATACAAAACATTTGTCCCGTACGGGAATCGAACCCGCGACCCGTTGCGCAGTAGTTGATCACTCGACCTCTGCGCTAAACGCGTCGTCAAATTACAATAATATAGTATTTCACAAACATAACTTTGGTTTCATTAAAATATATAGAAATGCCTGTCGAAGTGATTAGGCTACAGCTACCGCTAATCATCAGATGAGTCGTAACCTGGTTTAGCACTCATGCTATAAAAAGAATATGGTATAGGTAATAGGTATGTCATTAATCAGTTCTGTTCGATCATTACACGGCAAACATGCATGCTATGAATATGAATAGTTTCTTTATTAAATCGGCTAATTTTCTACCCGCCATCATTATACAACCACGTTCCTGTCACGCAATAGGAAACTGACCTAATTCTAATGATTCCGCGAATCGTTTCTTTCTACTTCAGTGAAAATAGTTAAATAGTTCCTTGAAAGAAACGTCGGCATTGCTAGCATTTCTTCTTTGGAATGGCACGTGAATTCGAATGTCCAAACAAATACTTTGAGACAAGCATTAGGAAATGTACATTTGTGTATTTTCTTGTTATTTTCACTATATTCGATGCATATAACCTCCACTCCACAATCATTTTGCAAGAATTCCCGTATGATATTGACTATATAATAGTTATCTCATTGAATGTCAAAATACGCCCTCGAAGTGTTGGATATTTTCGAATAAGACACACGGACATATAAAATTTCCCAAAGAAAGAAAGAAAGAAAGAAAAGTTTATTGGCCATTAGTCTAAGATAAAAGTTTAACAATGATAAAAAAAAAAACAACAAATGGCCAAATGGTCCCATCTCAGCTAAATGCTTCTGTTACATATTGTAACAGAAGCGCTGGTTTTCAGAGGGAACCATTTGGGGACGACATAAACATAATAACAAAAAAAAACAAAAAAAAACCTCTAGCTATAAAACAAAATTAAAATTCAACTTAAATACAGAAAAAAATAAACTTAAGTAGGTAGGTATATAACACTAAGCAAAGAATTAATTTTAAAAAAGGAGTAAAGATGATAAAGATGGAACAGAAATAACTTAATAACTAAAATAACTTATTTAGGCTACGCGATCCGATGATCTTATGCTTTAGCTACGGAGGCGTACAGTCTATGAGCGCAACTTACTGTCTCAGGTAGGTATTTACCTTAAGGTAGGTATTGTATTTATTTACATTATCAAGATATTCACTTTTAGCTAGACATAGACACCCCTCGCTTTTTATACTAGCTATAAAAGCCCGCTTCCCTGGTTTCATTTTTCACCATATTTTCATAAATTTTTCACGAAGATACATCGTCATTACCTTACACTCCCGTATCTTTTACACCTTTACACCTATGTGTACACAACCACTATAGTGCACTATGGGAAGCTTTGGGGCTACTAATGCTACTAACACATACAAACACTAATCACCTGTGACGTGCAAGTTTTGCTGTAGAGTGACATATTTAAAATTTCGTTGAGATGCACGACATGTATGCACTCCACAATCTTGTATACTTAATTATATCCTGTCTTACCTGTAATATTTTCTCGTTATGTTGTTTTAATTATTAAGATCAATGATACTGAAAAAGACACTTAAAGACATATTAATAAGGATTCCACACTAAAACATATTATTGCCACTATATTGAACTCTGACCATCGAACGTTTGCTAGCCACAGACCTCCGTACGCCTTTCAAATCACGAATTCATAGTTTTGGGCACAGATAATATAATACTACAGTAGTTTTGGGTGACTTTGGGTTCAGCCGCGGCTGAACAATTTGATTACAAGATCCACGCCAATTTGGGAGCGACTCCCAAGCCTAATTCGATCTGAAATAACTCCAAATCATTGACACGTTCATAGTCGTTTTGGGGTATCTCTAATTTGTTTTTTTTAGGATTTGTATTTCAAAAGGAATAACGGAACTCTTATAGGATCACTTCATTGTTGGTATGTGTCTGTCTATCAAGGCACAAAGGTATCAATGTACCTATTCGAGGACTTACTAAACATTAGTCTAATATTACTAAGCAAGAGATCTTATGATACCCGTTAATTAAAAAATGTATTTTACGTAAAATAAAAACCGCCTTCAAAAAACACTAAAAATTAAAAAGCAATATAAGAATACACACAACATCACATTTTTGTATTGAAGTAGCTGCCAAGCGATGATCTCCTTCAAAATCTTAAAAAACCTAAGAGCTAACTAACTAATGTAGGTAGTTATAGTTGAAATTTGGCACCAACTTCAATGAAAATATGATGCAAAACATCACATTTTCGTTTAAAATCGGTGCCAGGTGCCGGTGTGTTTATATTATAATCAATTCATATTAGTGTTCATATTATTTTATATCATTTTCCACTTTTTTGTGTTTCCGAAGAAGATATTTATTTTTCGTCAAATATTTTTAATTTAATATTTTTTGTAAATTAAAAACCAACTCACTGAAGCAAATTGAAAGAATAAAACTAAGGGTCAATAGGTGCATATTATATATAAAAAACTAACTTCTATAAGTCAGGGGTCCTTCCATCATCAGCTCAGCATTGTGGAAGAATCTTCGAGATGATGATTACCTACTAGACGCAAATACCTTAATAGCTTGAGATAAAAAAACACGAAACACGCCTATGGATTCCTTTGATAAGTTAAGGGTTTCCTTCGGTTTTCTTGGGATCTCGAAAGTATTTTCAATGCAAAATGAATTTTGAAAATCGGATGATAATTAGCAGAGTAATCTCGAAATTAGCGATTAGAAATTTCGAGTCCACGGTGTCACATATCAGTTAACGCATTAAGCTGTCGGTCACAAATGTGTGATGTCAAAACTATTGCGTTTGTTAATGCGTTACGTACGACGCAGGTAGAGCCCGAGAAATAAAATAACCTGTCTTTACTAACACTGAAGATGATTTTACTCTAAGATGACTAAACGCCAAAATTAGCATAAGTCATTATTGAACTTAACGTTAATAATTAGAGGAAGTATCTCGAAAGTTAGTAGGTATATAATTACTTGAAATTTAGTAAGTAAATATGAGGGGCACCTTAAATAATAATGAGTATGTAATGTTGTAATCTGTGCCTAAAGCTTAATTCGGCTGAGCGATAACACAGATTACATAATGCGATATTGAAGCAGCTATACGAGTATACCTAGCACAAATCCTATTAATATTGTTAAACATGAACATTTGACTGCTCATTGCCTATACTTGTACTATGTTTGTTCGGGTGGAATCTTGCAACTCAATTTTGATGCAGATATCTTCAACGGATTGAGCTGAAGTGTTGTATGAAACGTGTATACACGTTTAATTTGGATGACAATGCACGGTAAGCTGTGTGACATCATTCTAAATCAAACATGGCGGACTAGTTATTTTTAATGCACTCCTACATTATGGGTATCATGTGAAAGAGCTTGAATTATGTAAGACAATGCTTTAAAAAAATACAAGATGGCCGCCGCAACAAAAATTACAATCACATTGTATTTTTGTACAATCCCCCAATATGGGTATCACGTTTACAATTTGGCCTTGTAAAATAAGTACCTATACCATGAAAAAAATACAAGATGGCCGCAAAATAAAAAAAAATAATTGTAAAAAAAAGATTTTTTAAAATAAGCTGTTACGAGTATTTTAAATCTCTAAAAAAGAGAAAACAAACATTAATTTATTACATGACACAATTTGTTATTTATGATAATATAAAAGCTTGTGACGAGAATGTGGATAAACTATAATACAATACCTATTGATATTGGAAATTCTAATAAAAAGCTTATTTTCCCCTTTTTAGAGCATTAAAATAAATAATTGATTTTGGCAACTGATTTTTTCCACGTAGCCACACGTTTGTGTTTATGGCTGACAACACCGATGTAAGAAGAAAACTATTGTTTCGCCGCGCGAACCAGTGCAAAACCAAAGAGTAAAGAAATATAGAAGGTGCAAGACCTTTGCATCCCCTTTTCTCTTAAACTGTAACTGCGTCGTACCTGGTCACGATTCATTACCTACCCGAACAATTTGTTAGTGGCGTGCACGGTTAATATTTTGTTGAAAGCCTATTTTCACATCAAACAACACGTCAAGAAACCAATTAACTTCAAGAGGTCAGGGTTAATAGCCTAATCCTTCGTTAAGGTGCTGGTCGAGGTTAGTGGTCGTTATTGTTGTTCACTAAAAAGCAGGATTTCTTCTTTATTTGAAAATATATAACAAGCATATTGTCATTATGAAAGAATTTTGTTAGTGAAGGCATGTGTTCGATGTATAGTCGCCCAAAAAAGTGGTTCACCACCTTAAGGCGCTACTTTACTGTTTTCAAACAATTTCGATTTACTGTGTCGCCACAAATATAAAACATACAGTTCTAAAATTATGTATGACATTGTCGAACATTTTATCTGTTTTGAAGAAAAAACAGAAACACGATTAATAATATTAATAAAATTCGAAGAAAGTGATCTTCGGCGTTTAATGTTTTACAACTGCAAATAAATAATTTCATTTCATTTCATTTCAACAGCTGTGAACCAGAAAATACAATAATAAATGACATAAAAGGTATACCAGTAGACGTGCATTTTTGTTGTCTGGAAAATTGCAAAAATACATTTTCTATTTTGTATCCCAGTTTTCCAAAAATCGATTAAAACATGTAACAAGTAATGTTTGAGTTCGGTCACAGGCTCACAGCGCGTAAGCGACATTTGAAGTGGTGCAATTACCAACTATTATAACCGTGACGCAAATTTTGTTTGATAACGCCTATGTGCTCATCTTTTCGTCCTTCCTTCCGCCTGTCTGTCTGTTTCATCGAGATCTCTACCCTTAGGCCATCTAGAAACTTTCCACAAAATGATATAGTCTCTACTTTTGCTCATTTTGTTTTTTTTGGTCCGAGGCTAGAGTCATGACAGCTAGGGTCATAACCCCAAATTTTCCTACACAGCTCTTTCAACTGGATTTTAATGCTGAAATAGCAATGCTGATACTAGCACAATAAGATCTACACCTGTACTACAGTCTCCACGTTCTATGAAGCCCGTTTTGACAGCTGTCATCCCCAATTCCCCATAGTTTATCTGTCAAAACTGACAAATAAACTATGGGGATGACAGCTGTCAGATGCTTAGGACGCGGGGCTTGCTCTTATCATTCTCACACACTTCATTAACTTACTCGAAGAAAAAATTGCGAAAATATGCGACATAAACATTAATATCTTTTGATCAGTTGACTTACAAATATGACTTTTGCAAGATCACAGCTGCAAGAGACCGTCCGACGAGAATATGTGACATAAAGGACAATGTCGAAAATCGCCCCATGACCAACAAAGATTTGATTCACGTCATAATTATATGCGTATTTTATAACACTCATAACAAATATATGTATTCGACGGACAAATCAAAAATATATAAAAGTACTTTTAGAAACAAAACCAAATGAAGTAAAATATAGGAATGGTTATTGTTACCTTTGCTCGATTGAATAGAATTGAGTCGATTTTATGTAGGTATGGACGTTTAATTATTTGTATAAGTTAAGTTTTTCATAACTTACAACGTAAATTAAATTAAAACATACGTCAATTGACTACTCACGCACTATCGCTTGTTAGTTCGTTGTATTTTTGACTTGCTTTATAATTTCGAGATTTCTTGTTCTTTACTACGTGGCTATAATAACGTTCTTTGATTGACTGCAATAATTATTATTTAAATAATTGTATAGGTATGGACTATGTGTATTGCTCTAACAATATAAAGTGTTACTTCAACTAACCTCAAAATCTGATTCATTTTGATATTTAATTCGATTTCGAAACTTGTCCGTAGTAATTGACGTGTACGTACAGTATTTACTAATGTCTAATTATACGAAAATCATTTTTTCACTGCTGTTGGTATTGGGGCGAACAATGTATGGACGCAGAACAATGTCCTTTGAGCTTGATATCCCTACGCGTTCCCGAGAAAAAGATTTTGACAGACAGACGGACAACAAAGTGGCCCTAGAAGGGTGCCGTTTTTCCTTTTGAGGTACGAAACCCATAAAAATCACAAATCAAACGAAATGTTTCCTTATAGTGGAATGTTGTATTTGTGTAGTTATATGAGAAGTTTGCGATATGTCGCACTCCACTGTTGTTCCGTGGTAAACGTGGAAAACGCAAAAAAAATTTTTACTTAATCTATACTTTACTTAATATTATAAAGCTGAAGAATTGCTTTTAATTGCTTGTTTGTTTGTTTGGTTGAACGCGCTAATCTCAGGAACTACTGATTCAAATCGAAATTGCTTTTTGTGTTGGATAGTCCATTTATCGAGGAAGGCTTAAAGGCTATATAACATCACGCTACGACTAATAGGAGCTGAACATCAATGAAAAATGTTGCAAAAGCGGGAAAAAATGTACGACATCTTGTTATGTTCCAACATCCACGCGAACGAAGTCACGGGCACAGCTAGTATGATATAAGATGTTTGATCCACAAGACTAGAAACGAAAAGCAAAACCTGATCATTGATTAAATCCTCCTTCTGAACAAAACCACAGAGGTTCTTCACGCCCCATGTATCTAATACAGTCGGCTAATGCGAAATAGAATCGAATGTTGGCCGATTCCCGGCAAGCGGTTTCGGCGGAACCTCTAATGTATAATTCATGTTGTTCGGCCTCCGACGTCCGCCAGTGGCCTAAAGGGGACTTAAATTGACCGTGGATCACACTTATCAGGCTTTCATTCGCAATATGGGAACTCAGTATTAATTATTATTATACAACTGTCCTGGATAGCGAGAGGAAAACAATTAGGAAGAGCCATTATTAACTTCCAATTACATAACTCATTTAACCTTAATCAAAAGCTTTTATACACTTACTATTTTTTTTACATACAACAGGAAAGCTCTTGGCCTTCATCTCCCCTGAAGGTAAGTTTATAAGGCCGAAGGTGGAAGCGAGCTTCATACTACAACAACTAAGGAACTGGCTTTCTTAGCTCATAATGTCGGAATACAACAGTGCTATTAACATTTGTGGATGTTTGTGGCGACAAACTTAGGTATGACGGTGGTAGCTATACCGGGTTATTTTTTCATCAGGAGCCAAATTTTGTATGCTTGTTTAGACAAGCAAAATGAACAACTTTTACTATGGGACCAATATCGAAGTAGCGAAATAAAAATCAGCTGTTCCATACAAATGTTCAACATCCACTGAACCTAAATGTATGGAACGGCTGATTTTTACAAGCTTTTATTTAACTTGCAATGTATGTATGTTCGGGTGGAATCTTGCAACTCAATTTTGAAGCAGATATCTTTAACCGGTTGAGCTGAAATTTTGTATACACGTTCAGTTTGGATGACAATGCATGGTTGACTGTATGACGTCATTTTAAATCCAAGATGGCGGCATACCCAAGATGGCGGATCAATTATTTTTAATGCACCCATACAATATGGGTATCAAATAAAAGGTCTTGCTAAGAATAACTTGAAAAATTAAGTGATGTCACTATAAATCCAATATGTCGTACTTCTAAAGCTAAAAATCAAATTTGAAGTAGATATCTTAAGCCGATTGAGCTGAAATTCTGTATAGATGTTCCGACAAACGACCTTGCAACAATGATGCGTTGAATGAGATGAACAGACTGAGAAACGTGTCCATTGATAACTAAAAAGTAAAAAATAAATTAAATGTAAAAAACCTTTTTAAAAACAAGCTTTTATTTAAATGCGCTAAAAAGAATTAATTAACTTTTACACTAAAACTTTTACTTATAACGTCATTTCACATTTGACACAATTTATATGACATAAAAGCTTGTCGCGAGATTTACTTTTGTAGAAAAAAAGAAAATTAAATAATTTGATGTGAATAATTTTATACATTACAATTTTCAAAGTAAATACGAGTAGGTACTTAAAAGTACTCTTTTAAGTACTTTTAAGTTACTACACACAAGTAAATCTCTCGACAAGCTTTTATGTCATATAAATTGTGTCAAATGTGAAATGACGTTATAAGTAAAAGTTTATTAATTCTTTTTAGCGCATTTAAATAAAAGCTTGTTTTTAAAAAGGTTTTTTACATTTAATTTTTTTCGCGATTTCGAGTTTGGTCCCATAGTAAAAGTTGTTCATTTTGCTTGTCTAAACAAGCATACAAAATTTGGCTCCTGGTGGAAAAATAACCCGGTATAGCCAGACGGGTTCAGAAGTCCTAACACCAACCAAACCGAGCAGAAAAATGTCTGCCCCCATGGGGAATCGAACCCCGGACCTCCCGATCAACACCCGGTGATCTAGTGGTTACACTAGACCACAGATGAGATTACCCAAACGGCCTCAGTAACACAATTTTGCTTGTTCAATCATGCTCGGAACAGCTATTCCTTGTCTTATTCTTGCTTTGCCCGCAGCTTTGCTTGCGTGAATTCAGGTTGATCTTAGCGTGATGTTATTTTATATAGCCTACAGCCCTCCTCTATAAATGGGCTATGCAACACTAAGAATTTTTTAATCCGCACCAGTAGTTTCTGATTAGCACGTTCAACTAAATAAACAAACTCTTTAACTTTATAATCTAATATATAAAAATAAAAAATGTATATAAAAATCTCGTGTCACGGGGTTTATTATTGAACTCCTCCGAAACCGCTTGAGCCATTTTATGAATTTTTTGTGTATATTTAGGTGTAGGTCTGACAATTGGTCGTTGGCTATTTTTTTAACTGCTAGGTGTGAAGGGTAGCCCTCTCTAGATTTTTTGACATTTTTTTTTATTATGACTGGGCTTCAAAAATACTTATAACACAAAATTTTCACCCTTCTATTTTTTATAACGATAAGTATTAGTATTTTTACTGGCAAAACGTGGTTCGTGGGCACAGCCAGTATTAGTATAGTATAGTATAGATGTTACAGTTGAAATATATAGGTAAGTCGTATTTTAAATATATACACTGACGAGCAAAAATTCCGGGTCACTTGGAATTACTTCGATTTCTCGTAGGTAGAGTATACATATAAGGAATAGATTTGAAAGACAAAATATATGAACCGTTTTCTTTCTTGAGCATTAAGTGCTTTTTTATTATGATTACTATTTCACATGTAACTTGTTTAGTACCCATATGTTTCATAGCTGAGGAGATATCGAAGATTTTGCAAGTGACCCGGAATTTTTGCTCGTCAGTGTAGTAGGTATTTAATTTTTCAGTAAGACTTCTTATCCTTACTTACTCCTTATATAAGATTTAGTACCAATTTCTCTACCTTTGAATCATCGTCAAACATCAAATAAACATTAACAAAACATTAACAGTCGTCAAATAAACATTAATCCGTTTCATAGTGAACTTATTTTACTACTCACCTAATATTTCCTAGTTACATTCAGTTTTTCAGAGACAAGCAAAAGGAATAAAAGTATAAATGATGAATGCTTCAGGTGCTTCAGGTCTTCATAACAGGAAAATGCTACTTAAAGGACGGTATACACTTCTCAGTAGAGATAAATTTCTGTTTATAAGTTTGTAGACACGACAGGACAGTGTAACTTTGGCGATTATTCATTTTGATTTAAGAACATTGCACGAATGGAGATTGCAAGTCATAAGCTAAGCAGTGTTGGGATTATTTTTCTTACACTCACTCGTATATTCTTTTTAATAAGCTGGTGGGTGTCTTAGAGTAACATCAGATTTATTATTTTATTTTACTGCCGTCATCTCATGTGATCTGTTTCACGCAAACAGAGCTCACGGTATCTTTGTTTTAGCAGTCTGTGGACGGGCTTGGGATTTGATGATTTTCATAGATAATTTATTTTTAGTTTTTAGCCCTAAGCAGTTGGAGTACTCCAACCATTATCTCTATTGAGATTCGGATTCATTGGGAGGAATCATTGTTCTTTGGTGAGGATCTGTGGACTATCAAATCTTAACTAATGGTTTTGTTCGTCAAGAGCTGTTCACAAACTGCATATTTTATTTCACATCTATGTTTCATCAGGTATAAGTATGTTCTTTAATCCTTGTCGTGACGCTTCTCTTTGTTTAATTATATGAGAGAGTCACATTCCAATTTCTAAGCTTATATTCTCATATAAAAAAATGGTATTTTCACCAGTAAGAGACCCAATTCAAGATAACAACACTTCCTATTTTAACCCCCTGTCTAGAATGTGTCGTCTATTTAATGATATATCAACTAAAGATTAATTTTGATATATCAACTAAAGATTAATTTAATGACATTGACATATTTAACCCTAAGCTCACTCATTTTAAACGATGCGTTATATCAACTCTCTACTCTGCTACGTAAAGGTTTTAAAATAAACTAGCTCAAATATAATGTGTGTGTGTACAGGGTGGGGTGCATCATAGTACTAATTTTGTTAAAAAAAATTATTTTTAATGTAATAATGGTACTTGACAAAATATATAATTGAAGTAATATGGTGCAACCCAGCCTTAATTTGATCAAATGTCGCCCGAACCGGAGAATGCTCTATGGAATTACGATAGTGTGTTCCACTCTTCACTGTAAGCTGCTGTGTGCACATATTTTGGCTTGCTGTCTAGATACAGATCTGAATATAATGTGTAAATATTATGTAATGTTATGACTGTAAGCTGTTCTGTGTACCTACCTTATAAATAAAATAAAAAATAAAAATTGGGTGCCGTTTTTTATCTACATATAACTTACTAGCTTTCCGCTCGCGGCTTCGCCCGCGTGTATTTTGTTCTCCCGTGGAAATTTTATATTTTCCCGTAGAAAAAATAGCCTATCGCTCGCGGCTTCGTCCGCGTTACTGTTTTCCCGTAGGAAACTTTTTTTATATAGCTTAAGTATGTTAATCAAGGATAATGTATAGCATTCTAATGGTGAAATAATTTTTGAAATCGGTCCAGTAGTTTTTGAGCCTATACAATACAAAGATACAAATCTTACCTCTTTATAATATTAAGTAGAGATCAGTACCAAATGTAATGACGGAGATGTTTTTATCTACAAATAACTTACTAGCTTTCCGCTCGCGGCTTCGCCCGCGTTACTGTTTTCCCGTAGGAAACTTTTTTTATAGCTTTTTTTTAACTTTTTTTTAGATAGCTATATGCTACATTATCCCTGATTAATCAGGGATAATGTAGCATTCTAATGGTGAAATAATTTTTGAAATCGGTCCAGTAGTTTTTGAGCCTATTCAATACAAATATTTCCTCTTTATAATATTAAGTATAGATCAATACCAAATGTAACGACGGAGATGTTACATTGCATCACAGCAAAGATCATGGTGGTAAAATTGCGCATGGATAAATTTATGAACGAAAGTATGGCTGTCTCAAAAAACATTGGCTTTGACATTATCGCCGTATTAAGATGTTAACCTTATTGGGCTATCGCAAAAATATCATCATGTCACTAGTGACTCGCCTAGCGAGCGACGAGAATTGAGCCCGCTCGTTGCATTGCAGTCAGTCGCCCTAACTGGAGAACCTGATTAAAACAGCATGCATCAATAGAAATGCACGTTCAGTTTATGACAGTAAAAACGAGGTAACCTTTTAAAACTTCGTAGGAATACAATATGACTTTAGGCTCTGATCCAAAGTAACAACATATGTATTCAAAAAAACATAAAATATGGGTTCACCTAAATCATAAGCTGAGCCCGAAGCCGATCGAGCACATATGCAAACGGCCCGTTAATGTTCTTTAAGTCATTTTGATTCAGTGCGCCATCCATAGCCCGTACGTAACGTTATAGGGCCGATTCCACTAAAGCAGTTGAACTGAAACTGTCGCTTATTTTTCTACAAGCGTCCCGCAGTATAAATGTATCGAATTGATCTTATCAGTGGAAACATTGTGCCACAAGCTGGCTTTTGTCTAGTGGCGCCAAAGCATTAGAATTCGAAAGGCTATCGAATGATTATGAAATAATTCGACTTCCCTATTCCTATTCCTGCCGCTAAACAGCGGTGCTTTTATTGGTGTATTCTTGTTTGAAGAGAAAGCGAGGCAGTGAAATTATTGGGTTCTATGATTGACATCTTATGTCGCAACATTGATTTACTACCAAACGTAGATAACGCATGAACGTTCGAAAAATGGGCCGGTGAAGAACTGCCCAATCGGGCCTCGTGCAGTTCTTTTCCATGCGTTGGATAAGCAATTTTGAGCATTATGTTTGAGAGTATAAAGTTGATATTTTCTTGTAGCAATTACTAAAACGTCAAATTTAATGTGGCTAGGTATGAAATGATGTAACTGCACACGGTTGTATTTCAAATAGTTGCTGTAATAATATAGAATAAGGTTGAATTCGATGAATACGGTACTTTCTTTATGGTAATTTTAATTCGGGTGTGCATAGTCAACTACCTATTTAACAGCGTACAAATGTATAGTCGATTAGGTGACAGATTTCAAGCGCGTTTTTGTATGAAGTGCTCTATCTACGTTTGGTAGTAAATCAATGTGTCGCAACATAAAATGTTTGTGGCAGTTGCAGATTTATGAAACTTACAAGAACCAAATGTTAACAGGTGACTGTAGCCATTTACCATTAGGTGGCTAGTCTGTGTGTTTACTAACATTATTATAAAAAATATGTTTATTTCATACATGCATATAATAACATCGTCATCGTCCGAGTGGTTTCGGTACATTTATCGAATAAAATTACCATATACCTAATTATATGAGTGAATGATTTCCATTACAAATTGAAACCCTTTATCGATTTTCGGATTGGATTACGATCATCGATCAGTTGACAAGTTCAGAAATCAGAATATCGCATCTCTTTTCGAAAGCAGCAGTGAAATGTCGGCTGTGCTTATTTAATGGAATTGACCCTACTGAGGCAAACGCCTCGTGTGCAAACTCGACCCAAAGGGATCTCATAAGTTTATTGCTAAGGTATCAAGTAAACAAATCAATAATACTTGGTACTCGCAACTGTAGTGTTAACTTACGTAAAACAGAGGGAATCTTACCTATTTGTGGTTTATTAATTTATAACTTAGCTCGGTAGCGTAGTGGTTTGGTAAAAACTTTAAGCTTTCGCGTTGCGTAAATAATTATTATTGATACAGGATTAACGTGACTTTTTGGTAAACACCTTATGGGCATGACGTTTCGGCCTCTGGTCATTGTCGCAGGTAGGTCGCCACACCTCAGAAGAATAACTAAAGCAAATTGTTCTGAGGGCCACACTAAGATGAACATAGATTATCAAGATCCGATTAATCTATAGCAAAAACCAACAGTAACAATCTGATTAACGATTTCCATCACAGAACAAAAAAACTTATCAAGCTGTTCTGTGTTCTGTTATTTCCATCATGGCGTCGAATCTCCACACAGACTTTTCGTTTGTGCAGGAGGTATTATAACAGTGCACAAGCATACACTAAAGTGTATGTAATGCAGTGTAAGAACGTGTATCAAGTTCTAACTCAACACAACCGATGGAAAAGCTAACAGGAAATCGTCGCGCATAATCGATGATCACGAGTTGAAATTTGGCACCGACTTCAAAATAAAAAATTGTGATGTTGGTATTCTTACATTATTTTTCAGTTTTTGTGTTTTTGAACTCGGTTGCAGTTGATCGATTGAGATTGATTTCGGCTCATATTTACCAGACGCAAATACCTAAATAGCTTCAGAAAAACATGAAACGCGTTGGACGTGCCTATATTTAAGGGTTTCCCTCGATTTTCCTAGGATCCCATCATAAGATCATGACTTTGGTCATGATCTTATGATAGGATCCCCTTTCAAAGGCTCTCAAAAAAAATAATTTTCCAAATCGCTTAATAAATGAGTTATTATGAGATTTATGAGGTAACAGACATAAAAAGGAACATACAATCGAATTGATAACCTCCTCCTTTTTGCGGAGTCGGCATTGATTTACTACCAAACTTAGATAGAGCTCTTCATACAAAAACGCGCTTGAAATCTGTCACCTAATCGACTATACATTTGTACTCGCTGATATATACTTGAATATGCACGCCCGAATGAAAATTACCATAAAGAAAGTACCGTATTTATCGAATTCAACCTTATTCTGCATTATTACGGCAACTATTTTAAGTACAACCGTGGGAAGTTACATCATTTCATACCTAGCCACAGATCAATCGACGTTTTAGTAATTGCTACAAGAAAACATCAACTTTATACTCTCAAACATAATGCTTGAAATTGCTTATCGCGTTGTCGCTCCAACGCATGAATGAGATAACACATCGTGATACGACGCCCGTGCGAGCGAGACGATTGTGATGCACTGACACTGCCGCGAAGCGACATGTTTATGATTAAAATAATTATTTTTGATTGGTTTTTACGTATAAATCGAATATTTGAATACATGATAAGATGTGTAGTGAGTTTACTCACGCAAAATATGAAATCCCGTCTTTTTTCTGCCGTTTCTGGCTATTGTTACCACAACTTTTGAATGAGCACTTCGGCATGTTGACGTGCCGACAGCTACTCACTTACTATGGAAAAGAACTGCACGAGTCGCGATTGAGCAGTTCTTCACCGGCCCACTTTTCGATCGTTCATGCGTTATCTACGTTTGGTAGTAAATCAATGGGAGTCGGTCAAAAATCACTAAAAGTATACGAATTAACTGTTTTCGTTCGTGAATCTGGCGATGCGAAAATGGAAGCTGCGCAGTGATTGATAATATTGCAATCAATAAACAACCTCCGTCAAAGAGTAGATTTCGCGAACTATTATTAGATCGCGCTGATTCTCCACAATGCGTAAAAATGATCCAATTCGGGTTCTTTCTCGAGCGGTGAAGTTCAGCCAATCAAAGCACGGCACATGTCAAACTCCTATGTAGTAGGTACTTATCTATTCTGTGCTCATACTTTTTATTGAAGGTCGCCAGACTCGCCAGTATTGTCTCGAGTGCTCGGAAGTAGTCGAGACGTTAAATGTGATATTGTGTTTATTTCTTTCTCTTTTATTTAATTATCCTATTATAGTATGTTTTTCAAGTTATTTACAGTAACATGAGATATTTATTGTAGAATATAACTGGGCAATTTAATTGTCTAAATAAACACTAATAATATTATTTATTCAAATTAAAATTATTGTATTACCTAAAAGAAGGCGTCGATTGGCGTTGGCGTCCCTCCAATCGGGAGGTAGCGGTTCTAACCCGCCACGAACCAATGTGTTTTCAAATTTTGAATTCATATGTATATGTTTATTCGACGCTTTTACGGTGAAGAAAAATATCGTGAGGAAACCTGGACACACCTGTGAAGAAAGAACTTCTTTACAGGTTGTATGTCAAGTCGACCAACCCGCACTTGGCCAGCGTGGTTGACTAAGGCTTAATCGCCTTAGTTTAGGGTAGGCTCGAGCCCCTTCGGTGGGGACGTATATGAGCTGTTAATGATGTATTACCTAAATGTTTATTTATCTTAAATAAATAATTATTTCATAGAAAGTTATAGAAGCTAAAAACCGATCCTACGAATACAGACAAGCTACGTTCAAAACGTACCTTCAAAATGGCGTCGTTAAAAATGGCGGAGCTCGACATGTTCAGAGTTCTGATTGGCTGAGTTGTGATTACCGCTCGAGAAAAATTTCGAATTCGAACTTTTTTCGAATCCGTGAGAATCAGTCAGACCCCTAACCTGTAACCATATCATGTATCTTGAACCAATTCCGAGCGATTGACATTGAAATTGTGATTTTTTGTGCTTAATTTGCCACATTGCACGTAGTTATTAACAGTGAGTAAAGACTTAACAAAGTTCAAAAGCGATCAATTACTTTAATTATTGAGCATTTTTAAGGAAAGTTCTATGTAAAACTTATCAAGCTGTACTTAAATATTCTGCAAAAATAGTTATTGTCTAACAACCGGTACTTTTGTCGACAGAAAACACGTTCACCGTGGTGGTGGAGAAAGACGGACGCGGGCTGGGGATGTCGGTGTGTGGAGGAGGAGACCTGGTGAAGATACGCAGGCTGTACCCCCCACAGCCGGCGTGGAGAACGGGCCGGCTGGCGCCCCGAGACCTCCTGCTGTCCGCTAACGGCGTGCCGCTAGCTGGGCTAAGCACCTATGTAAGTCGGATTTATATCTTGGACACATTGTCATTATCATCCCAGATACATTTGCCCAGTGTTGGGCATAAAAGGTTTTGAAGATTTGGGCACTCTATCACTTCTTTGGCCCAGTGCGGATTGGTGGGGATTACCAGGGCATCATTGATACCCTTTCATTATCGTGACATGTAGAATTTCGACAAACCTAAATATTTTACCTGTGTGTTTTATCTGAAATGTTTTTTGAAAAAAATATATGGTGAGAGGTTTGCGCGCAGAACTTCCCATTCGCAAAATGTCACAATGTCACAAAACGTTTTATATTGGCCATTGCATGCAAAAGAAAACAAAGGAGTAACCAAATGGTCCCATCTCAGCAAAAAAAAATTTGTTACATATTATAACAGAAGTGCTGATTTTGAGATGGGCCCGTTGTGGACGTTTTACTAACATCCATTTAGGTTAAACGAACAACTGCGACGCGCACTTATAATCACTGGTAGTATCATTATAAAATATACAGATATAGACTAGCTGCCCACCCCAGCCTCACTCACACGGGTATACTTACTTAAAACCTTTTTTGACGACACCACAATGTGAGAAACCATAGATTTGGAATAACCTGAATGTCAATATGTCAATTTCGTCACTTTAATATGAAAATTTCTTTGATTATTAAATCATAATTCTTACATTTCGACGATTTATTTTTATTTATATAGATAAATAAGAGAAGTTAATTTAATTAAAAACAGTCTTAGCACAGGTCCATGTCTTGGCATAAAAAAAGAAAAGAAACATCGTGTTATCTATCGATAGCAGCTTCTTTAATATTTTTGTAATTTTATGACCGACTGATACAAAGGCGCCACCGAATCGGTTTCCCGAAAGATAAATTGACGAAAAACACCTTTTCTTTCAGAGAACGTTCCCTTTAAAATATATTTCTGAAAGCGCCGCCTGTCCGCCAGTCTCCAACTCCGCAATTTGTATTCCCTATCAGACGACAATTTTGTTCTTTACTTAAAACACGACGTTAAAACCTTTCTCGTCTTTTACGTGCAGCGTATACTAATTGATTTTATTCAATATTTACTTGAAAACATTTAAAACGTCTACCTTTTCCGAGTTTAAAGAGGTGGACATTTATTGCGTCAATATGCAAATAGTCTCTCCAACAATAGCTTTGCAGTTCTGTGTATTTTGAGCGTCGCAGGAATAATGAGAAGCTGACAACGAAAACTAAAATGTACTGCATATTTGTCCAGTTCAATGTACAATAAGCTTCTTATCAAACTATACTGTTTGACCTTTTGACCGTCCTTATGTCGCTCGTAATAGTGGCGGTTTTCGTAGTGCAAATGTATAAATTGAATGAGAGCGTATTACTGTACTATAGACAGTCTAGTTCTTAGATTTAGTGTGTCAGGTTATGGGTTTGCGAGTGAATTCTAAAACAAAAAAAATTGCGCTTTACAATTTTGACGAGTACTGTATGTTCCACGAGTAGTTACTCCTCCATCGGTGGGTCGATTTTCAAAATTCTTTTTGTAATCGAAATAATATATATCTGACTAGCTGTGCCCGCGACTTCGTCCGCGTGAAATAGTAACTTTTGTTAAAGTTGATAAAAAGTACTAGCCTATGTTATACCTTATTTAATTAGCTATCCATTAGTAAAAGTCCTGTCAAAATCGGTCCAGCTGTTCCGGAGATTAGTGGAAACAAACAGACAGACAGACAAAAAATATTTAAATTGTGTTTTTGTTACCCGATATACATTCATACCCATTGAGTAAAAACTTGTTATTTTTACATTACAAACAGACACTTCAATTTTATTTATTTGTATAGATAGATGATGGGATCACAGGAAAATCGTGAAAACCCCCCTAAATGTCATAGGCATGTCTAACGCGTATTTTGTTTTTTTTTCTGAAAATATTCAGGTATTTGCATCTGGCATCATTTCATGTTGCTGTGCTGATGATGAAAAGTTTCTGGTATGTTGGGCGTCATTAAATATAATAAAAACGTAATGACGCGTTCTTGTATTCTTTCAAGTGAAGTGAGCTGATAGTGTAAAGTATAACCACTTCTCAACAATTAGGTGGTTAGAAGTTTGAAAATTATTTTTAATACTGTTTAAAGGAAAAGATATTTTAATATAAACTAGCTGTGCCCGCGGACTACGTTTCGCCATCAAAATGCTTAACACAGTGTTTAGTTTTTTCCTTCATTTTATTCCATAAAGTTTCAACTTTATTCTGCCTTTTTTGAGCAACGGCCAGTTCGAAATTAGGACTATTTTCCTAGGTTCGTAGTGCTCTAGGTACTCTTCAAGGCCTTTCATTTTATAAACATATTGCTGGGTTTGAAAACGGACTTTTATTCGCCTTTTTGAGCGGCAGCCATGTTGAATTTACGTCAATTTTGCTACGTTCAGAGTGCTTTACTGATCAAAGCCTTTTATTTGATACCCATATTGCTGGACTTGGAAACGAACTTATCTGTTTTTTTTAATGGCAGCCATGTTGAATTTAGTACGACTTTCCTAGATTTATAGCGCTCTACTCTCCAAAGCCTTTCATTTGATACCCATATTGTTAGGTTTGGAAATGAAATATCTCTAAAAAGTACACAAAAGATACGTTTCCCTTGTTCCCGTGTAATTCCCTTGTTTCTGCTAAAACTAGACCGATTTAATTACTTTTTCAACTACTACTACTACTAAATACTCTACTTACTAAAAATTAAAGAAAGGCTTTAGCCACGGTATATAGGCACTATTACCGTGCTTTGACTGTGTTCCTATGTTTTACTTTTTTCATATAATCTCGTCAAATTTGTTTACTGGATGTTTGAAAATAGCAGAAAATCAGGCTAATTTTTCAGACGTCTGAAGGTTTATATTTCATTTAATAATTACCTCTCATTCAAAAAAAAACAGAAACATACTTATAGAGGCCATTGATTTTTTTGGAAAAAAATCGAACAGCTATTGCCATTATCCAGGAAGGAAATAGGGGACTACGTTTGTATTGAAAAACGAGCCGTACAATTTCCTCTTAAAATTTGGCAACAACTTTAATATAAAAATGTTACCTGTATTCTCATTTTCTCAGTCCTTGTTTTTCTAAGTCCATAATATGGACTAAGAAAAACGATGTACGATTGCATTTTGAGTGCGAACAAAATAGTATTTTACAAACAATGACAAGAAAATGCAAATCTTTCCTCGCGCATATTTAGGCAAAAGAAACTGATTATAACTTTCCTTTACACGGCGAAATGTCTTCTCGGCGATATTGTTGTTTCACGCCCGCAACGGATATATACGGCGTCGTTTCAGGACTGTTTATATTCCATTTTATTCGAAGCATTACTTCTTAATACGCTTTTTATGACGCAGTAGCGAATACGAATTCTATCTGTTGTTTTAGCTTGTTTTATCTGAACTTACAATCGATATGAAGCAAATCCATAATGATGTTAATTCAGTCCTAGCGTTAACTTCCCTCACTTAAGGTCAGCCCTTTTGCCATAGTCGCTTACTAAAGCTCAAAGTATGTACATAACAATATCAGCGCGCGCCTTGCGCGGCGCATTATATTATTATGACGTCATCAGCATACGTTTTTCAATACCCGGATACAAGCCGGATACCTACCGCATTTTTGAAATTCGGCGCGTACGGTGGTCTCATATTATTTTATACAATGAATTCCAAAATGCGGCCAGACTACGCTATATTATTGCGCTATATACTATAGCAGCGTATAGTAAACCAATAATATATAGTACAGCTAAGTGTTAACGTGTCCATAATCCAAATGTATGGTGCGCGATATTGCTGTGCTATGAACTATATGCTATTATATTATAGCGAAGTCTGAAAACACCCAGTACCTACTAAAACCACTGTGAGAGCGATATGGTCTCTATACATTGCAATGGCGGTCTCCGTTTTTATTTTTTGCCCTATGATATCATCATAGTAATTCCCCAGGGGGCCAATCCTATTAATAAACTCGACCAATCAGAACGCCGCATTATCACGTCATCGACCATTTCAAATTCAATCATTGTTCTATCGCTACATTCCGTTGGGCCCTTTTGGTACACTACACATGGTCTGAAATACTAAATTGACTATAGTGGCAATTTGTCAAGAGTTCCAAAATGACCAGTATTATTATGTATAATTCTACAAAAGGTCGATCCATAATATTTGCATATCCATAAGCGAATTGTCTAGGATTTCAATTTTATAGTTAACTTATCTTTCCGTCCGCGGCTTTGGCCGCGTGGAAAATTGAGTTGAATTTGGGCTGTTTTGTTTTATCCTGTTTTCTTTGGGACTTACCAAACTTTCGTAAAACATTCTCCAATAATGGATTGTTTACATTTCCTACTTTTAAATCAAGAAATGACGGATTTCCTACAGTAAAAATGCTCATCCCCATCTCACCCCCATTTGATCCCTTAAGGGTGGGGCCTATAAATACTACCACTTTATATATTACTAGCATAGACAAAAATCATCCTTGTTTTAGCATGGACAAAAATTTCTCTAAATCATCCTTTTTACTAAGTAATTAAATGCCTAATTACTAATTCCTACATTCACAAATTTAATAATGATGATTTGCCTGTACAAATGCTATCACTTGTACCACCAAATAAACATTTATAATAAGTATATTGATACTTATAAAAAATATCGAGATAAAAACTATACTATCTTTTAAGTAAGACCAAATTACTCATCAAAATCGGTTAAGAGGATTGTGAAGTAACCGTGCGCGGCGTGAGTAGGTATTTTCTAAAATGCTATCTGTTTCACATCGCTCGGCCTCCGGTCTGACGTTTACACCACAAATACAACATGCGCAAATTTTCACGCACACTACGACACAGCAGCGCGCGACTCGGCCACGATACTCGGCGGCTGCGGCCGGCGCGAGAGCTCGAGATTATTATTCTATCGTTCGTTAATGTTTTGCGTTGCTTATATTTCTGACTCCCTTTCCGCTCGCAACTTCGCCATCGTTACTTTCATTTTTCGTGTGGGAATTTTATGTTTTCACACAGGAAAAATAATTTTATAGCCTATATTACTCAGTGATAAAGTAGCATTCTATTAGCCAAAGAATTTTTAAAATCAGTCTGGTAGTTTTTGAGTTTATTCATTACAAACAAAAATACAAACGTACTTAATCTTCTTTCTTCATAATATTTTAGTAGATGAGGTTCGGAATACAGAATTTATTTACATTTCGTAAATTATTTCTGTATTGAAATTTATTGTGAAGGCACTTTTTTGGTATCCCTATAGGTACCTTATAGGATTGAGGGTGAGGACTTTTTGTTAGGAAAGTATGTATCCTATATTTACCTGTCTAGGGAAAATGCCATTTTTTAAGATGAGTGTTATACTGAATTAAAATAACTTGCATTTGAGATGTGAATCTTTTCTGAAAAAAAAAACATTAAACATATTATAATACTTTTACATACAAACTAAATAGGAACAAGGATACAAAAATAAAAAGTAATAATAAATAATAATAATATTTTTTTGATTGGGCTGGGCAGCGTTTGCAAAACTTGAGCATAAAACAGAAAGCGCGGATCTTCAACTAGTGTGTCCTACCAGTGCTTACTTATGGAGCCGAGATATGGATAACAACTAAGGCCATCGTCCACAAACTAGAGGTGGCACAAAGAGCAATGGTAAGAAAATTGGTAGGAGTAACACTCTGGGACACGAAAACGAATAGTTGGCTCCGAAAACGGCGTCAGGTCTCGGACATTAAACACCGCGTAGCAAAGCTCAAGTGGCAATGGGCTGGACATATAGCCAGAAAGCCGGACTCGTGGTGCAGAACTATCTTAGAGTGGAGGCCATGGAACCGTAAAAGACCCAACGGGAGACCACAGATGGTAGAAGGACGACATCGTCAAGATG
Source organism: Schoenobius gigantellus (assembly GCA_963935595.1). Taxonomy (NCBI): domain Eukaryota; kingdom Metazoa; phylum Arthropoda; class Insecta; order Lepidoptera; family Crambidae; genus Schoenobius; species Schoenobius gigantellus. The sequence goes on along the minus strand of OZ012541.1, from coordinate 10,656,531 downwards.
GTGGGCACGAACTGGATTAGAGTAGCCCAAAATAGAACGGAATGGAGGAAGTTGAAGGAGGCCTATACCGCCATGGTAGAAGAAAAGGCTTAGATGATGAATAATATTTTTTAATAATTATATGATTATTTTTGTTGGTGATGTTCACCTCAATTTCTTTATTAATAAGCCAAACGTAACATCATCTGCAACTAGCTCCATCTCCATCCATCTTTGAAATTAGTCAGCAGCAAAACAGAAGTGATGTGCGTTAGTGGAATCAGGGTTAACAACAGGGCTCTGTGACTGATCCCTCTATGAGTTTCCATAATTGATCCTCAAACCCAAGATTCCTCGAAAAGCCCGGAATACCAAAGGAAAAGATGGCTAGATGACATTAAAAAAGTAGACTGGACTGACATCCACAATTAAAAAACGCAGGCGTTTTAATTAGTAAATAACTAGTTATACTAATAGTTTTAGAATTTATTTTTTTCCACCTCCGTGGTCTAGTGGTTGAGGCCACCGGGTATTGATCGGGAGGTCCGGGTTCGATTCCCATCGGGGACTTAAGCTTTTCTGATCGGTTTGGTTGGTGGTAGGGCTTCTAAGCCCACCTGGCTAGCTACCACCGTCTTACCTAAGTTTGTCGCCGTAATAACATGTTAATAGCATTGCTGTGTTCCGATATAAGGCCAAGAGCTTCCCTGTCGTATGAAAAAAATACCTATTAGTAGGATTATATGTAATCAGAAAAACGTCAAAACCGTACGAAGGGTGCCTTCTCCAAATATATGCCTACCCTGCCTAACCTACATATATTATTTACTTTGTCGTTTGTATTTGTTATACATTCGTAGATTCCATAACGCGAGTACAAATAAAATAATATTGAAAATAACGCTACTTGCATATAGTTTGTTACACGTTTTTTAGCTGCTCCAACTTGGTTATACGAAAAATACTTTGTGAGCAACTTAGAATACGATAACGAACATACAATGCATAACACACAAGAAACAAAAAACGAATTTCTTTTGACTGTGTGTCTTTGTGGCACATATCTATTATAAAAAATAAAAACCGACTTCAAAAACACTGAAAAGTTAAAAATAATTATAAGAATAGGTACAGACAACATCACACTTTTATATTGAAGTCGGTGCCAAACGATGATCTCCTAGAAAGTCTTAAAATTTGTCACCGACTTCAATATAGAAGTGTGATGTTGTCTCCTACCTATTCTTATAATTATTTTTAACTTTTCAGTGTTTTTGAAGTCGGTTTTTATTTTTTGTTAAATATTTTTTATTTTTTATTTTTTAGTGAAAGAAACCCTAATATAATACCCTAGTATTAAATTAGGGTTTCCCTCGATTTTCATGGGATCCCATCATCAAATCCTGACTTTGGTGACCTTGAGACCATTCTCTATCGAATACAAAAAGAATTTTGAAAATCGGTCAACAATTGGCGGAGTAATCGCGTAACATATACACAAAACACGTTGGACACACGTAAAAATTTAATGGTTTTTCTCGATTTTTATGGGATCCCATTATCAGATCCTAACTTTGATGATCATGAGACCACCCTTGGAGTGTCCTATCGAATACAAAAAGAATCATCAAAATCGGTTCATAAACGACGAAGTTATCCGCGAACAAACATGAAAAAAAGCATATAGGTATACGGTCGAATTAAGTAACCTCCTTTTTTCGAAGTCGGTTATCAAACAACTACATACTTAGTTACAATTTATTTTCTTATTTGATTTTGGGAATTTACAGTTTGTTAACAGGCTACAGGCTGCTTACCCTTAAATAAGGTTTGTATTGAAATAAGATCCTTAAAATAAAACACTAAAATCAATAAACGTATTCGAAAAGACATTTACTTTTTGATGTAGAAGGTATTTGTGTAGACTTGAGTAATACCTTTCAGTATTGATCGATATTACTTTCTCCTCCCTAGTCGACAATAACTACGATAACATTATGTCACATCACTAGTAGATTATACTCCATTATACCCCTGCCCCCGACCCGTATCGTGCGATAGAGAGAGTTGTGAGAACTGGTCGAAATTGCCTACAATTCCTGTTTGAAATATTGTTTCGGGCGATAACTGTTTTACCCCCCTAAACCTTTACGAAATTAGACACTTTTGGTCTCATTCTATTCAGTATACCTTAAAAGATGTTTGTACGTTTTGCTTTTTTCGTAATTCAGAAAAATTTAGTCAAAAAAAGATAAAAATGCTCGAGGTAGTTTTTAAGTCTAAAATATAGATATTTAGATGCTAATAATTTATATTCTGAGCAATATTTCTTCAAAATCAAAACGTACAAACCTAGATCTTCACTATATCTACCACATTTCCAAAAATTATGAAAATTGGACTATGTTTGTTTATTTGTTTATTTTGAATTGGCCGAGAGTAACATAGGCAAGTCAGTATTTACAGATTAATATAAGCTAAATCTAGTCTTCTAAATTTTCACCACAACATGTCATGTCATTAAATACAATAAAAAAAAATGTCATATCCATACAGTAAAACAATAAATAATCAATAAACAAAATAATTTGGCAAATTCGTACATAAAAAATTATTCATCAACAGGTAAAAACAAACGCTCAGTCAATCGAAGGGTCATAAATTCATTCAGTGAGTACATAGGATTTTCCACGAGAAAACATTTTAATGTTTTTTTGAATGAAGGATCATCAAGTTTTGTCACTACTGGTGGCAATTTATTATACATGGCAATTTTGTTATAAATGCCTTGTTTCCGGACTTTGGCTAATCTAGTTCTTGGCTGTAGCAATTTATTATTATTTCGTAGGCTGTGGGTATGTAAGTCACCTCTTTTTTTTTGTGGGAGAAAAGCGTTATCGCTTTTTGTATGAAAATTTACAGCTTCACAATCCTTTTAAGTTGTTTCGGAGTTTATCCCGGTCAAACGTTAGATATCACTCTAAAATACATAAATCAGAGCCACATCCAAATACCAAAAAGACAAGTGAATGCCGGAAAAATATATAAAAGTCCGAAAATATTGAATATTTTTTATTGATTTTATTCACAACATTTATCATATAGATTGAGTTTAAGAAAGTCAAGTAGGTATGTATATTACACAGATTATTCAAAAAAATTATTTATGTAAGATCACCATGGTCAAGTTTTGTCAACAATTCTTTATATTTTTTAGCAAAATATAAATATTTAAAAAAAATTAAAGTCAGAATGGTTTACTTCTTAAGTTAGACATTTTACAAAAAGGAATGTCTATATTTGTAGTACACGGTATACGAGCGCGGGTCAAAAAGTTCGCGGAATGAGGGGCATGGATGGGGGAAAGGTGACTTTTTACTACCTGCACTAGTTGTGACACTCATTAGCCGTCTTATTAATAAACGTAGACTAAGGCAGGAGTAACTTTACTCCGAGTATTAAGTCAGTAGTAAACGTTTTTTATATTAATAAACACGGAGAAGGGAAGGAGTAAGTTAATCCAACTCTACTCTCGGAGTAAATGTTATACCTGCTAGCTACCTAGTTTAGCGACAGATTAAGGTTGGAGTAGTGTTGTCTTTGCGTAAATCTATATAATTTGTCAACTTTGACACGTATCTTGTCATTAGATGGCGATGTCACGTATCTTGTCATTAGTTTCATTTTTCACAGTCGAATTGAGCGAATTTGTGTTTATTGTTGGTGTGGTTAATTTTGTATTGTATTAAAATGGAAAGTGACTATTATTTAGGATGATTTGATGTTGATCGACGAAATCGAAGAAATTGAAAATAGCGCTCCACTAATAAGAAGTTTTGTCATGTTTTTGCAATATTGCGATCACAAATCGCGAACAAAATAACCACAAAATAACCTTGAAAGACAATCTCAAACTGAAAAAGGTGAAAAAAAAACAGAAAAAACTGACATCCCATGTATTTCTGTCTGTCACACGATGCTCAAATCGTTCACCGACTCATTCTTTTTACTTTTAAATTGCAAGGGTTGCCATAACATACGCGTTAATCCGAGAGTAAGGAAGGCTTTGTTAGTCTAAGCTTACTCCGTGTTTATTAATAATGTTATAAACACAACACTACTCCTAGCTTAAACTGGTAGTAACTACTCCGAGAGTACATTCGGATTAAGGAGGTAATAGGCGATTTTTATTAATAAGGCTATAGGAGTATAAATACTAAGTTTCAAAAAAAAATAGGTCATCATTACCTGAGCTACACATCAATCAACAAGTCAATCCGACAGAAAATTTGCAACATGGAGAAAATTGAGTTTCGCGCAGTCATTAAGTTCCTTACCAAACAAGGAAAACCTCCCCAGACAATTTTGGAAGAGATGTCTTCTGTTTACGGGGACTCTTACCCTGGTAAAACCATGGTTTACAAATGGCACAACCTGTTTAAGCAAGGCAAGAATTCGATTGAAGATGATCCGAGGCCAGGGCAGCCTGTCGAGGCAACCACGGCAGAAAACGTCGAAAAACTTGAAAAAATCATATTGGAAGATGCCCGTTTAAAGAAGAAACAGCTTGCAGAAATGATTGGAGTATCAGCTACAACCATTTTGAACATCTTACACGACCATCTTGGCATGTCAAAGGTGTGTGCAAGATGGGTGCCGAGAATGCTCACGCCACACCAGAAGCAGCGGCGAGTTGAGTGTTGTCGCGAGTTTTTGGCGCTCTGTGGTGAACAAAAGGATGAAGTTTTGAACCGAATTGTGACTGGAGATGAAATTTGGGTTCATCATTATGAGCCTGAGTCCAAACAAGACTCCATGCAGTGGCACAAAAAGGGCACACCACCTCCGAAGAAATTCAAAGTGTCTCCGTCGGCTGGAAAACTCATGGCTACTGTTTTCTGGGATTCAGAGGGAATCTTCCTTGTTGATTATAAAGAAAAGGGTGCCTCTATCACTGAAGAGTACTACGCTGCACTATTAGAACGTCTGCAAGATGCTGTGAGAGAAAAAAGACGGGGAAAATTGACTAAAGGTGTGCTCCTTTTGCACGACAATGCACCCGTGCACAAGGCGCAAGTTGCGATGGCTGCTGTTCAAAGAGTGGGCTTCGAAAGAAGAAATTTTCCAGCGATGAAGAAGTGAAGAGCGCAATTTCGGCCTATTTTGACGACAAAGAGAAATCATTTTTTTTCAAAGGTATTAATAAATTAATTGATAGATCTAATAAATGTATTAGAGTTAAGGGGGAATACATTGAGAAGGAAAAATAATTTTGTGTTTTATTTCTTACTTTTTACCCTCCATTCCGCGAACTTTTTGACCCACCCTCGTACGTCGGTGGCGCAGCGAACTCGACACTTGGCGTCTAATCGGGAGGTCCATGGTTCTGAACCCTGCCATGTACCGATGTGTTTTTCGTTTTCGAATTTCATATGTACATTTGCAGACGCTCCTACGGTGAAGGAAAACGTCGAGAGGCAACCTGCATACATCTGCGAAGAAATTCAAAGGTGTATGTGAAGTCGACCAATCCGCACTGGGCCTAAACACCCTTATTTGGGTAGGCTCGAGGCCCTCGTTGGGGATGTATATGAGCTATGATGATGATAATAATGATGACACGGTATTCGACTAATAAAGAGATCTCTACCGGCTAAACCAAATAGCAACGTTAAAATGTTGAGTTTAAAAGCTCTATCAAACTGATTAATGACGCTGTGATTATAAATACAAAAGTGAACATTCTTTTTTTGCATTAAATACTCGTACAATATTCCCTCGCAAAGACTTATTTTTATTAATAGAGTCATTAGCCTTACAATCTTAAGCCGCAGTAAATGGCCTCAATTTGTTTTCGCTTTTTAGGTGACAAAAATCTGGATCTCCCTTTCTGTGAAAGGTTTTTCTTCTAGCTACAATCTCGAGACAATATTTTGTTGTAGAAAAGTCATTTGCAGCCTAGAGCTGCATAATAAACCAGTTCTTACAGTGGAGTTTTAGTGTCAATGTGTATTTCAGAGTTTGTTTATCCAAATGTACACAAGAAGCTTTCAAACAGCTATATTATACCGTCTCCAAAATGTATGTTACATGCACGGACGTATCTTCAAATACTTCGTCCTGACGTCTTCCGATTGTATTTTATTGAGTATTTTATCACATCCTTGCTATAAATTTACAACAAAAGTTTGTGTGACAGTTAATGCCTACATTAAATCATGTGCGTGTGGTGTGAGAGCTCTTTTTTTTAAAGTTATAATATTTTTACGAAATCAAGGAAGAATTTAGGAAATAATTGTGAAAACAACATGGTGAAGATAAAAAAATTGTGAACACAATAGGGAGAAAGTTCTGGTCGATTAACTGGAACACTCACTCTGCCAACCAGAGAAAATACGTAACTCCGGTCTCAAAATATATTCGATATAAATGTTCAACATTTTTATGTGGAATAATTGTGTTGAATTTGTGAAACCTATTCACAAATATTCAAAAGATTTTAACGGTTTATAAGGATTTGGCAAAGGTTTATTTGGAACACTCAGTTCTCTTTGGTGCAGACGGAGTGTTCCAAAACTTACTAACTTTGGCTAAATCAATCGTTAATATTCTTACTCTGTTTTACGAGTATAACGCAGAGTCAATTTGTGAAACAAAAACCTTGACGTAAAACATAATAGTTAGAGATAAAATTAAAAATATACTTTCTTTACAACATCCCGTGCGAGAGCTCCGTATTTTAGATATTATTTACATAACCCGAACTTAAATACAAACGGAGGCCACATCAGAAATTGTGAAAATGTTGTCACTAAAATTTTGACTCATTTTTTATTTCAGAGCTTGTTTAATTTTAACAATAATCAACTTTATTACATTTCTAAGCGAGAAATGCATAGGGTGACCATTTTTTTGTCGGACACATTTTTTTAAATGATTGGAAAATAAGGTAGAGGAGGCGTTACGCCAAGAAGCTTCAGAAAGTTCAAAGGACAGGGACAGTTTCAGTGACGGAGGCAGCAATGAGAAACAATGACAATGATGAGGAAGACTTTTTTAATTCTGTTACTCAGTGCAAAAAAAAACCTAAGAGCCTCAAATCATTAAAGGCTAAAGCTCAATCTCTCGTCAAAATGTGGCTAGACACGAAATCCAAACTCTTTTAATGATGCGGCATTCCTCGAGGAACAGATATTTATAAATCTGTTTACTTATATTAAATATAATACTGCTATACCCTCGAGCGCTGCAGTTGAACGTCTTTTTTCCACCGGCAAAGATATTTTAACACCGAAACGAGCCTCACTCTCAGACGAGAACTTCAACATACTAATGTTCATGAAGGGGAATATCCACATTGTGCCAGATGATTAAATTACACACTTTTATTTTTTATATATTTACACACTGTCTTTTTTTAAACCTAACTTATTAACTTCCAGAACCCAGTATGCATGGTCACCCTAAACAAATTTCTCACATAGAAATGTAATAATGTTGATTATTGTTTAAATTAAACAATCTCAGAAATAAAAAACGTGTCAAAACTTTAGTGACAACATTTTCACAATTTCTGATTTTGCCTCCGTTTGTATTTAAGTTCAGGTTATGTTAATAAAATCTAAAATACGGAGCTCTCGCACGGGATGTTGAAAAGAAAGTTTTTTTTTCATTTATTCTCTAACTATTATGTTTTACGTTAAGGTTTTTGTTTCACAAATTGACTCTGCGTTATACTCGTAAAACAGAGTAAGAATATTAACGATTTATTTAGCCAAAGTTGATAAGTTTAGGAACACTCCGTCTGCACCATAAGAGAACTGAGTGTTCCAAATAAACCTTTGCCAAATTCTTATAAACCGTTAAAATCTTTTGAATATTTGTGAATAGGTTTCACAAATTCAACACAATTATTCCACATAAAAATGTTGAACATTTATATCGAAAATATTTTGAGACCGGAGTTACGTATTTTCTCTGGTTGGCAGAGTGAGTGTTCCAGTTAATCGACCAGAACTTTCTCCCTATTGATTTCACAATTTTTTTATCTTCACCATGTTGTTTTCACAATTATTTCCTAAATTCTTCCTTGATTTCGTAAAAATATTATAACTTTTAAAAAAAGAGCTCTCACACCACACGCACATCATTAAATCAAGCATCGGAAAACATCGAAAACAATCATCTAACTTACCAAAGAAAATTGACAAAAAGTTGTTTGACCCTAAAAATCATTTACAATCGCAAGAGCACCTCTATGTCATTACTATATACTGCCTAGATGTGTCGGTCATATTCAGAAACACGAAGTTAGCCGATTCCCATTATTTATCGTGAAGTACTGTACTGAAAAAAATTTTTGTTACAAACATTGATACCAAACCACCACATATTTATACTGCAACAAAGAACACGAAAGATTGGATCTGCCTGTTCTAGTACATCGCACGTGATAGAAAATTTCAAAACGCTCTCTAAAAATCTTGTCGTTAGAGGTGAAGGTATACATAATTAGGTATTAAAAAAGTCATGTTTATAATATGTTTTAACTGGCCAGCTGCAAATCTGGAGGCTCGATTCCCCTTTGGAACAGAAGTGTTTGTGTTTACTTTGGTTGATGGTAGCTACACCTGACCAGCTATCGCTATCTTAACTAAGTTATAAGGTGAGATAGCTAGCTCCCCAGTTGTAGCTGAGGCCAGGTGAAGCTCGCTCCTTCCCGGGCGCGTGGATAGTGGTATCGCGTTGTGGACCCTACTACACGCACCCTAATGGGCAGGCAGAACGTCGGGGGTTTTATTGGGTAGGTCTGGCACTCTGCCGGGAGAGCCCCACACATGCTCGCCGTCTGCCAACGGCAGGTATGATGCGGCGACGCATTGCCCCCTAGAAGGAAAAAAAAAGGTGAAGCTTGCTCCATATTCGGGCTTATCCTCACTGAGCATTAGGTATGATGAAGAGCATTCGTGTTGTAAGTAAAAAAATACACATATACAATGCTAGGCCTTTGTGATAAGTCCACATTTGTGTTTTCATACCTTTCATTATACGCCAGTTGTAAATAATTACTGTTACATACACTAGTTTTCCAATACTAATTTTACATTTCATAACTGACTTTACAGTTGCACAGTAGTACATACTTAATTTGTGTCATTCCATGAATCAATATATTATAGCCGCCATTTTGAACTACTTCTTTAAATAAGTACTCTAAATAAATACACGTAAGTACTGAGTTTATTGTACTGAAAAAAACAAAAAGGCTGTGCCATCTCATCGCGAAAACATCACGCTGAAACAGGTCTATGCAAATACCTTCTACACTAATTAAATTGAGGGAACATGAACCTTTTACAGGGTTAAGTACATTACACAGTAAACAGTTTGACGGTAGCGTGCGGTGCTCTAGTGTAAGTGCGACGAAGTTTAGGGTAGCCGCATATCAAATGACTTTCCGCGAGAATTTTTCTCGTAGTTATGCAGGTAAGTACACGCGGGAATATCAATCATTATACTTATTATTAAAACGTGACTTAAAACATGCGTAGACGAAGCGAGAGCGGAGGAGATATTGTATTATAAACAACCAATAATATTTCGTTATTCCCACATTAAGTTTCCGCTTAGTTTCGGTGAACCAAACTGCATGTAAGATACCTATTGAAGCAGAAATTTGAGCCGTACCTGTGACAAAAAAAACGGAGATCTGAGCTATGTCTCGCAAGCTCACAGCTGGCAGCTGGCTACAGCGGAGACGAAATGTTACTCATAGGGGCGTGCAGTGAGCAATATTTCAACTTCCCTCACTCGCCGTACGCAGCTCAAGTTTGCTCAAGCTAGCACCCGTCTCCTCTCCAATCTATCATACGCGTTCCCACACATCTTCGATTTATTTCGAGGATGTAGAAGGAATGTCGAACAAAAGCTGCGAAGCTTAGCATGCAGCCCCACCCCGCCACGCTTTCTCACGGAACCTTAAGGCCACAGCCACACCGCGGTGGCACGCTTAGCGGCAAGAGGTTAGTTGGTCGCTTAGATGACGCATCGCAGTTGACACGTTCCGGCCGTGTGAAGCACGACCAGGGTGCAGAAGAGATAAATAAAAGATATTTTAGTCTTAAGTACAGCGCATATTACAAGACCTCAGGGGGGGGACAGAGGTTTCGCTGAGTATGACTCGCAGAGATATAGAGAGGTACTTAGCATAGTTCTACCTAGAGGAGACAGAAGCTGAAGCGAGACGCGGAGGCCAGAAGTAGGTTCGCGAAGACCGGAACAGGCGTCGCGATCTTCAGCAGGACCGGAACAGACGCAGGCGGTCTTCGTCCAATCAGCAAATTCGAACAGGTGTCGATCTGCTGCCCGTAAAAACGACCCCTAGTTCGGGGTCAGGCACAATAAACGAACTAAACGTTTAAGATGTTACCAGGAGAAACGATGTTCGCGGAAAAAAAAAGGGTCTAAGTTACTATTAAATAATTATCGACCTATAACACTTATACCTATTTTATCAAAGATTTACGAAAAGGTTATGCAAAATAAACTTGTTTCCTTTTTTGATAAATACAACATTATTACAGACAATCAATATGGATTCCAAAAAAATAGGTCTACTGCACATGCAGCCTTTAATTTGATTGATTCAACTCTTAGAGCCTTAAATGACAACAAGTTTACAACGGTTTTATTCTTTGATATGTCAAAGGCATTTGATTTTGTCTCGCACAGCCAACTACTTTTCAAATTAGAACAGAGTGGTATTAGAGGTAACGCGCTAAACTGGATCAAATCTTACTTGCAAAATAGGATGCAAGCAGTCGAAATAAGTCAACTTGACTCCAAAAATACACTACAAAAATACAAATCAGAGCTTAAATTAAACAGATTTGGAGTACCGCAAGGTAGCATCCTTGGCCCTCTACTGTTTCTTATATATATTAACGACTTACCAAACATTACGAAACACAAAAGTGTCTTGTTCGCAGATGACATATCAGTTATAGTCACCACAAATCAAGAAAAAAAAGTACTTGATCATGAACAAGACATACATGAAACATTAGTAACAATAATAAATTGGCTTAAGCATAATAATTTAAGAATAAATATTGACAAAACTAATTTTATTAATTTTAATACAAAATTGACATTAAATATACATTATAATAACAAAGTACTCAAAGGTTCAGATGTCACGAGATTCCTTGGAATCAACATTGACAAAAATATTGACTGGAAGACACAGGTAGATAACGTATGCAATAAAGTTAACAGCTTTGCATTTGCTCTATTTAAATTGACAAAAACAGCGACAAAAAGTACGGCTCTGACAGCCTACTTTGCATATGTGGAGTCTGTTTTGCGATATGGTCTTATACTTTGGGGTAATAGCACGGATATAAAAAGGGCGTTCATTGCACAAAAAAAGTGTATAAGAGCAATTTGCGGAATCGCTCCTGATGTTTCATGCAAACCATTTTTTATAACTTTAAACATAATGCCCCTTCCCTGCCTATACATATTCGAAGTCGCCAAATTTGTAAAATCAAATACACGTTATTTTAAAACTGCTCACGACTTATTTCCGAGAAATACCAGACATTGTGATAGACTGCTCATTGACGTAATTCCGAAAAGTGCGCGATTCAAGAAAAACTGTTTTTACATGTGTATCCAAATATATAATAAGATACCTCAGGAACTAAAAGACAAGCCTTTAAATATATTTAAAAATGAACTGAAAAAATGGCTCGTGGAACGCACTTTCTACTCTGTCCAAGAATTTTTAAACTACAGAACTGTTAGGTAACTCATGGACATAAAAAATGTATTTGAATTGTGACTGACATTTTTAATATTTTTTTTTATTGACATTGTATTATAATTTTTAATCTTGACATAATTTGTGATTGATATTATTAAATTTGAGGAGTATTTTTTTTATAATAGAAATTGTTATTTATCGAAATAATATTATTAATTTTAAATTTCACTGATAGTTAGTTATTATTATAATTTTGCATGCTATCTGTGTATGGCTGAATAAGCTGAATTTTATGTTACCTGACCATCTTCAGTGTACCTTGTTCATATGCAAATAAATAAATTTGAATTTGAATTTGAAAAAGAAATGGTTAGAGCGGGATCTTAATTTATACTCTCAACCTTCTAGAACTTTTCTAGAATGTTGGGAGAAAGAACCACAAAGAAACGGCTTACTGCCATAGACTACGTACGTGGGTTCGTTCTGAAATACTATTCAACCTGGCCCAACGCATACAATTATAGAAATTAAAAATATTTATGTAGCAAGTGTAAGAAATCATCAGAAACATCCCTGTTTATAAATTATTAAAAAGGATATTAATATCAAAATTAAGCTTATCAATAGATTTCTGAACGTAAACAGATATTTATTTCGAGAGCACTTTCGTAACGATATTTTTATTTATATAACTACCGGCGCGGCGTTAAATGTCAAACGCAGAGTAAACAAAACAGCCTAGATGTGTTGAACACTTGTTGATAAAAATTTAAGTAATATTTTAGTTGTGAGTGGTTACTACTGGTTATTAGGGACATTCACAAAAAAAACAATTTTCTAGAAAAATTTAAAAGAGAGACATTTTACTATAAATACAATTTAGATCACCAGGCGCACGCTGCCAATGTGGCTACTATCTATCGAAGCATTTCGACCACTAACCCTGCCTGAGAGGCTTAGAGGTTAGCTAGGCTAACCTCTAAGCCTGCCACCTCCGGTGTGGCCTTTGCCTAAGAGTGTTTAGTCCCATTCCCATATCGTGTGATCAAGACTACAATCACAAAATGTACTGTCTACGGGACAATTTATCTCTAGATAATTACTTATCAGTTACCAATGAATTTTGTAGTGTTTCCGTACATTTATTGTGTAACTCAAAATCTGTCAAGATCGCTTGTAAATTTGATTGTACATACATCGCCGCCTTTTTAATGACAATCATCAACTGAGTCCTGTATTGACGCCGCAATGATTTTCTAATTTAAAGCTGCAAGCGTTCATACAGCTACGGATTGTATTATCTGTGGCTAGAGTGTTACTGTTTAACTTCAGTTGATCCCAACGCTTTGTTTCCCAGTATACGTACGTGAAATCGACCAGTATACGTTTTCCATCATAATATTATCATTTCAGCCCACGTCACAAGGTTAAGGCCTTATTGGGCAGACAAGCAGACCTGATGGTCAACCTGATGGTAAGTGGTAACTGCCGCCCATGGACTTTGCAATATCAGGGACATAGCCAAACTGCTGCCTGCTTTGAGTGCAATACTCTCCTTAAACCTCGCTCGGATATGGAAATCCGAAGTCCCTCCGTGACTCCAGCGACACAGAGAGATCCGAAGGTCCACCGTGACTCCAGCGACTCTATTGAGTTCAATATAACAGAGTCATCGATATCGATGATCCGAGTAGCCCGTCTTTGCAGGGAGTTAAGTGGTTCAAGTTGGTATTTTGGAACTCTCTTAATTATCCATTACTTGCACCATCTAAAATAATTGAAAAAACCTTTGAAAATACCTTTCAAAGGTTGACTCGAAGAGATCTCTGTACGGGATAAGTCCACCTTTTGTATAAACTTCTTATATTTAGAGTGTGTTTAATGTTTTTTTCAACACACTTGCTCGTAAAGTTGGTCTTATTACCTTGTATTTAGACCCGTTATTCAGTATATTAAACACGAGTGCTTTTCACTTTACATAATCGCACAGGTGCGGTAATCTTAACACGACAAATTCTTATTTGTTCAAGATTGCAAAGTAAATGTATGTCCAGTACGCATTCTTAAATTAGTCGCTTAATACTTTTTTTTAACACGAGTTTATGCGGCTGCCAATTGGAAACAAATGGACAGCCTCTACTACTGGTTACTTAAATATTAAATTAACAACGACATTTAAACACAAACATTTAAAAACAATAATTAATAACTATAACTAAAATAAATTATTAAAAATTCACACAAACTTGTTTTTTAAAAACTAAAATATTCGGTTTATTTAGTTTTGAATTTTGGCTGTGTGGCCCTTTTTTGTTGGCTGTATGAAGAGTTTAGCCATGCCCGGGCAGCGCGCGAAAAAAAAAGGCGCGCGGCATTTTCCCGCTATTTAATTTTTTTGCCTTTTTGTTGTAATTGGTTATCTACAAATATGTCGAGTCCAAGTGAAGAAGAATCCATATTATTAACTCCGCCGGAAATAATTATGGAGGCGCGAAGCGTGAGTAATAGTTTGTTGCCGCCAAAGTCAAAGGATAAATACTTGGCGGCATACGATACTTTCATCCAGTGAAAGATTGATAAAAAAGCGCAGTTATTTTCAGTAAAATATTAATACCACAAGATCTTTTATTTTCCTCACAAGTTTGTTGAAAAACGTCGTATGATACACGCGCGCATTGGTTATTACGTACTCTGCTTTCTTAGCGCGCTCGTATCATAATGTACTATTATTTAATTATATTGCTTGTTTATAATAAAGATTTTATATAATACAATTCAATTGTTTTTACAGCTCCTAATTATAACCGGATCGTATTATGTGCGACAAAGACAACGTTCAACGAAGCAGAAACTATCCAAATATCTCTTTTCAATGCTCGATATGCATTATTTATCACCGAGAAGTGTACACATTTTGTTACATATTTACCTTACATGCAACAATTTAGGTTACGTTTTCAAAACGAATTTGTATACAATGTGCGGCCGGCCTTACTCTTTATTACAACACGGCTGCCCGGAGGCTTTCATAAACTTTTTACGTTTATAACCAACCTCGGACCGGGATGTGCTGCGACAACAAATGACATTTTTAGCATGACTTAGGCTATATTTCGTTATGTGATCGATGTAACATTGTTACCACTTCATAAAAGGATTATGTAGGCTAGGTCAGCGTGTAGGTAAATCATGTTCATTTTTTTTAGATATAAAATTATAATTAAGATTTTTAACACCCTTGCTCGTAAAGCTGATGTAATTCCACCGGTTTTAAATATGTGAAGCGGGTCATAAAAAACGCGTTTGTTACCAAAGCAAATAGTTAAGTTATAGTCCATACAAATTCCATAACAGTATTATTTGCCATTTCAAATATGGAACTGATCGCCGCCGCACGACTCCAGCTAGTGAGCAGCGCGCTGTTGCTTTGCTATTCAAATTTCGAACTAATCGCCGCGCGGGTCCAGTTAGTAGGCAGCGCTAGCGCGCTGTTAAAATGGCGGGAAAGCAACAGTGTGCATTCACAGATTGAGTTTATTTAAAATAATGTTTTTTTTTTCTGTTTCCTCGCAAATGTTTTAAAAAACGTCGTACGATATACGTGCGTATTGGTTATAACATCTTAACGCACTAATATCGTAATGTACTATTACACCACAGGTATACTCGTTACTGAGTCTACGCCAGTATTATTTACAATTTATTTTTAATAAATTACGGTCCCGCTTTTTAATTGCGGGTTCAAGCAATACAGCAGTCAAATTACTGGGTACTGTGAGTATAGACATGTCACAAGATGGCGTGCAAGTAGTTATTTGCAATGTCTGTTGTTGCTGTGGTCACTTAGCATCAGGTAACTTCGTTGAATTAAAAAACTTAATAATATTTATTACACACATTTGCACCTAAAGCGTTTTGATCTTCATAAAATAGTTTTGAGGTCAAATGGACGCGACCTTAAACCGGTAAAACTTGTTTCAATTGAATGTAATAAATTAACACAATCATTACCATGCCATAGGCTTATAAATTTCAATAACAATCAATATAATGATTAATGGCTCAAATAGACCATAAATCATAAGGGGCGACACCAAGGAATCGCCTCGAAACGGGCCATGAACAATAGGTATTCCTTATAAATAAATGGGTTATTAATTCAGTTTACTCCCGGGCTATTCAATTGATTCTCTGCAAATTTTCCCGGTTCAAAAATTACCTCCGTTTTGCGATTTTATTAAACAATGGAATGAGTAACTATGCCATACAATGAAACTGCTTTGATAGAAAAAATGTTAACATAAGAAGCACTTAAATAATAAACATAAAAATATAATATTGTTCGTCTCATGAAGGAAAAAATATTCACTATCATAACAATTAAGTTCATACACATTGATTTTTTTCACTTATCTTGAAATATTCAAATATCGGATCAATCTACAGATTTTCAAAAATCAGATGAAAATATTTTTATCATCATCACAGCTCATATACGTCCCCACCGAGGATATCAAGTTAGGATGTTTAGGCCTTAGACAACCACGCTGGCCCAGTGCGGATTGGTTGACTTCACATGTTTTTCATCACCGCAAATATTTTTATATTAAAACTAGCTTTTGTTTTCCCGCGACTTCGTCCGCGTGGAAATCCTTTTTTATTGATTCCCTTTACAAATCAAACTAACAAGACATTATTTTTTCATATTGAATAAAACCTAATTGGTGTGACTTCTTGATGGAACATTCAGTTCCATCAAGAAGTCACACCAATAAGTATAAATGTTATTATTTTATATAATAAATAAAACTCTTTCTTTTATCTACAATGTTAAAATTACTTTTGCTGCAAACTACACCCTCCATCTAATTCCATGTCCTCCATGTTTACTTTCATCGTATTTACTGAACAAGAAGTATAGGTACAGGAGATACGAAATTGCTTTTGATTATTTGTTTTTTGCCAGAAATACTTATTGTTAGCGGGAGAGCAATTCATTCTACCAATTGCAATTCCTTCGAACATTCTCGTCCAATAAATTACGCTCGTGACTCTACATAGAGTTACGCGGAACGCGTTATACGAAACTATTAAAACATCAAAGAGGCATATCTTATGCAATGTATGTACCTACATGAATAACAATCTCACAAAACAGAATGGTTCGCTCACCTTTGATATCACGTAGCGCCTGTGAGATTGGTTGGACTTTGTATCTCATTATTATATTCTGTAAGGACTAGAGAAAAGAAGGATCTTATGTTATTATCATTAGTTTCTTTGGAGGAAACTTTACCAACCACTAAGTTGGCAAACACGCCCCAGGTTGCACGGGATCGTCACATTGACGTCATTTTGATGCTTTATGACGACTGGTACTTCTTTTTAACTTCCAAAATGACTTCTTTATAACTATATTACATCACTCAATAAGTCCCCGGTCTGGCATATATATGGCAACATTGTTCACAGACCCACATAAGTTACAGGTAGTACCAACCTTCAAACAGTATGTGTCAAAATTTCATGGCATTTTGGCGGTCAGTTTAGATATTACAGTCATTTTAGTGACGCCATTTTTGTAATTTTCAAGACAATGGATAGAAAGGAATTTCGTGTGTTGATTAAACACTGTTTTTTGATAGGAAAAAATACTGTTGGAGCCAAACAATGGCTTGATAAGCATTATGGGGACTCTGCGCCAGGGAAATCAACTATTATTGACTGGTATGCTGAATTTAAACGCGGTCGTACGAGCACTGATGATGCTGAACGCTCTGGTCGTCCAAAATCGTCAGTTGTTCCGGAAAAAATAAAAAATGTCCACAAATTTGTTTTAAAAGATCGAAAAATAAAGTTGCGTGAGATAGCCTACACCTTGAAGATATCAGAAGGTAGTATCTTTACAATTTTGCATGAAAATTTGGGCATGCGCAAATTGCTTTCCAAGTGGGTGCCGCGTTTGCTTACACCGGACCAGAAACAACAACGCGTCGACGATTCAGAGCGCTCTGCTTGGAGCTGTTCAAACGAAATAAGAGGGATTTCTTGCGTCGGTATGTGACAATACTCGCCTGAATCAAAAAAAATCGTCAGCTGAGTGGACAGCATCCCGCGAAAGTCGTCCAAAGCGACCAAAAAAATCAGCTGGCAAGATTATGGCATCCGTATTTTGGGACGTGCATGGAATTTTGTTTATTGATTATCTTGAGAAAGGCAAAACTATCAATAGTGAATATTACATGGCATTGTTGGATCGATTGAGTGCAGAAATCAAGGAAAAACGGCCCCACATGCAAAAGAAAAAAATCCTGTTCCATCAAGACAATGCCCCGTGTCACAAATCGATGAAAACAATGGTTAAATTGGATGAATTACACTTTGAATTGCTTCCCCACCCACCGTACTCTCCAGATTTGGCTCCCAGCGACTACTGGCTTTTTGCAGATATGAAAAAGTTGCTCCAGGGAAAAAAATTCGGCTCAAATGAAGAGGTGATTGCCGAAACTGAGGCTTATTTTAAGAGCAAAGACAAAGCGTTTCATATAAGGGGCATCGAAAAGTTAGAGGAGCGTTGGAATGGATGTATCACTCTTGAAGGAGAATATGTAGATGAATAGAGTAGAAATTCTAAAAAAAAAAATGTTTTTTATACTTAGACCGGAGACTTATTGAGTGATGTGTTAAGTCAAGACATCAGATCTATGTTGTATTTATGATGCCTAGGCATGACGTCAGAGAGGAGTTTGTTGGGAACTTGAAAAATAAAAACTAACAAACGGTTTTCAAAAATTCTACCCAAAATTCAGAACGTCATTCTAACAACTCAGCACTTCAAAAATTTTTCAAAAATAGACAAATCATATTAGTTACACGTGTTTTTGATTTTAAAGTTTAAAATCATCTTGGATCAGTATTTCTCGATCTCTGCAAATGACTAAAAACTGGCTGTACCCTGCACATAAGAAATGATATCCTCATCACTATCATTATCACAGCTCATATACGTCCCCACCGAGGGGCACGGGCCTACCCTAACTAGTTAGGGCGATTAGGCCTCGACCAGTTGGTCGCCTTGCCCGGGCGCGTGGGTAGTGGAGTCGCAGTGTGGACCTTACCTAGCGCGCCCATAAGAGCAGGGAGAACACCGGAGGGGTAGGCCTGGTATTCTGCCAGGAGAGCCACACACACGCCCGCCGTCTAGCCCACGGCGGGTACGGTGCGGTTACGCATTTCCCCCCGAGAAAAAAAAAAGGGCGATTAGGCCTTAATCAAACCACGCTGGCCCAGTGCGAAAAAATTCAAAAATTCTACCCAAAATTCAGAACGTCATTCTAACAACTCCGAACTTCAAAAATTTTTCAAAAATAGACAAATCATATTAGTTACACGTGTTTTTGATTTTAAAGTTTAAAATCATCTTGGATCAGTATTTCTCGATCTCTGCAAATGACTAAAAACTGGCTGTACCCTGCACATAAGAAATGATATCCTCATCACTATCATTATCACAGCTCATATACGTCCCCACCGAGGGGCACGGGCCTACCCTAACTAGTTAGGGCGATTAGGCCTCGACCAGTTGGTCGCCTTGCCCGGGCGCGTGGGTAGTGGAGTCGCAGTGTGGACCTTACCTAGCGCGCCCATAAGAGCAGGGAGAACACCGGAGGGGTGCCTGGTATTCTGCCAGGAGAGCCACACACACGCCCGCCGTCTAGCCCACGGCGGGTACGGTGCGGTTACGCATTTCCCCCCGAGAAAAAAAAAAGGGCGATTAGGCCTTAATCAAACCACGCTGGCCCAGTGCGAATTGGTTGACTTCGCATACACCTTTAAAATACTTCGCAGGTGAATGTAGGTTTGCTTACGATGTTTTCCTTCACCGTAGGAGCGTCAGATAAATGTACATATGAAATTCGTGAAACGATAACACTAAACAAAACCAAAATTACGTCAAAAACAAAAAAGAATCAATTTTTTAAAAGCAGTTTAAGACATAAGATAGAGGCGCCGCCAGCGACAACTCTAGTACTGAGTCGCCCTCTAGTAACGTAACCAATATTTTAACATGCTGTTAATAATAAAGGGAGATCGTTATTTGCAGTTGTAATAAAAAATGTAATAAAAAAAGCGATACAATACTAAACTGATAAAATATTTTAAAGTGAAACATAGAAGTAACGACAGATTTCAATCTAAGATTAAATTTTCTGGAAAATTATTGTTCTATCTACCAAAAAACTAAGTATACTAGCTAACAATGCATCCTCCTGTAGAGTTTTAGATAATTTGGGCGCATCGGAGGCTTATGATAGCTTGAACAATAATTAAAACGGCACTGATCGAAATGGCACTACATGTAACATCATATAACAGTGTTTCTGTTCCAATATCGTTTAATCCTTTCTCTTAACCCGAGCCGAGCAGCACATGAATTAGTCATATGCCGGCAGCCTGTGAACATTTGCAAGTTAGAGTTAGAATCAACAACACATCAAGTTACACGTGCAATAGGAAACCGCCGCTATTATGCAAGTGACGTAAGTGTTACAAGATCAATAGGTAAAGTTTGACCGGGAACTGCACCTCATCTGATGGTAAGTGACGACAAGGTAAGGATGAGAGCGAGCTCTACTTTGACTTCACAACAAGAATATCAAAATTATTGTAAAGGTCATAAGCCTTACCTATAAGGTAGTGGTAGCTTGCCAGTGAGACTCAGAACTCTTAACTTTGATTCATTTATTGAAATTGAAACTGATTTTCTTTGTTATTGCCAGGAAGCCCTCGAAGTTCTTCGAACTGCGTCGCCGCGGGTCGAGCTGCGCGTGTGCCGGCCTCCCCCAGAGGCGCTCGAGAGCATCACGCCGCCGGAGCCGCCAACGCCACCGGCGCGGACGCCGCATCCGCCATTGCCGCCCCTAGATCCACTCAACTGCCATCCGATGCATTCCAGGTAACCACTTACTCAAGTATTAGCTCCGATGATGCTGAATTTGCACACAGTGCAATTTACGACAAGATCAAACAGAAAACTGATTAGCAGCCTGTTTGTATATAGGCGGGTATAGCCATGTGAGGTGATACACTATAGAGACCAATTTTGTAAATAAAAAAATAAATAAAATAGTTATCACAAAGCTACAAATAATAGTGTCGTAGCGGCACCGTAGCTGATCGAAGCAAAGTTATGCTTTTCGTAGCAACGCTTTTGCTTGTCGTAGCAGCGCTGTAGGTTATTTATCTATCACCACACTATGGATAGTACAAATTTTAATGACGTTCTAACTTTATGGAAACCGTGAATTTATTTATCGAATGTAACGTAAAAAAGGCGCTTAAAACTTGTTATTATTTTAGTCTGCTTTTTGTATCTGTATTTTTGCAGCTGAATACAGCAATTCGCAAAAAATTTGTGGACATTTTGCAAAAATTTTGTGGACCTACTAATACTGTTTAAAAAGTAAATAATTACACTCGCGTTATCTAGTTACATACACGTCTGTGATTACACCTTTTCATGACGTTTATGGACGCGAGCCTATGTGCAGCGATTATTTTCTGCCAGGTTATCGCAGACGACGAGTAGCGCCACCACCTCATCCTCAGAGGGCCGCGGGAGACGGGACGGGAGCCCGGCATCCGACAGGCGGGACCTGCAACTGCCAAACCTCGACCACCACCTGCCCGTCTACGACGTTCAGTATGGGGTGAGCAGATTAATAAGCTCTTATAATAGAGACGGGTTTTTCTAACAAAACATTAGATAATGAAATTTTCTAAAACATTTTTTTTTTCATAATTTAACAATGTAGGTAATAACTTGTTGCTTTTTTTTCTAAAATTCATGTTTTAAAACTCATTTGCATTAAAATAAGTTTCAATTCTATTCTTTCCATTTCCATATCTAGCTGTTAAACAAACAACAACAAAATATTTTTTAAAAGTTAAGAAATAATATTTCTTTTTGCCCACTCTACCCTCTTTGAACCTTTTCTCCGACAAATTATTTTAATGACCCGTAGTTTCGCTCGTTCAATTAATAAAGCTTTTTGTACACGCTGCTCAGGATGACGGATCTGTGGTGAGTAATTATCTAGATAGCTTTGTGTGGGGGCTCTTTATCCAGAAAAAACAACAAAGCGGCGCTAATGTCCTGTCTCAAAAGACCTTGACCTAAAAACCTTTTGAGGAGGTTCGCATACAAACATCGTTAGGAGATCTGTGGGTCTATTATTTTCCTTTGTATATCTACCTATATTTCTAGCAATCTCTCTAGCAATATTTCATTACAATAACCACATTTCACTCGCGTTTGGACTTATGTGCGTTCGTTCATAAGGGCATACAAATTATACCTACAAGAAGAACGGTTGTTGCTAACAAATCACTTAACCTTAAACTGGACAGCGTAGCGCAATGCTGTGTGCACTCTGGTTTATATCGCTACAAACATTCGCCGTGATCAAAACCATGATGATGAGTGACCTAAAATAATAGGTACATCTCGAGCTCCTCTGTGCTTCAGAAGGCACGTTCAAAATAGGGCCTCTTTTAATCTCGCCACGTAGTGTTGGCATTTGCAAGTTAACTCATCGGACTACGCGAGTGACGGAATAAAGTGCCCTTGTGTTTGCAGAAACATTTTTGCATTACAATATTCAATATCCAACTCAGCAGCGGGCAGCGTTCAGGAAGGTACGCAACATATTCCCGGCCCATACCGCAGTATCTCAAGATGAGTCTTCAATATGTGCGTGTTGCCAGTGATGACGCACGTAACTGAGACGTGACCGCTTACTATGGGCCTTATATGGAGGCTTATGATCGTTCAAAGAGTAATGGAGAGGTCTCCATCAAACATGTTTGTCAAATTTACGTGTTTGACAAACTTGTTTGTTCGTGTAGGGCTGTGTTTGACGCGTTTGACAAACGAACTACGTGTTTGATGTGTTTAAAAAGTATCTGGATTAACGTCGTGTTTGATGGAACTGATCGCTCTTGGAGCGGAAAGGTCCTCAAGTATAGCGGCCGCATACAGGAAGACGCAGCGTTGGTAGGCCTTTACAAGGTGGACCGACAATCTGGTAAAGGTCGCGGAAAGTTGCGAAATCCATGGGGAAAGCCTACCTATTTCCAACAGTGGACGTCTTATGACTGAAATGATGATAATTACAATATCTACGGTGTGGCTAATCTCAACTATTTCCATAGATAAAATTAAACGGAAAGCAGTCCATAAACGAGAAGTAGACACCATATCAATTTTTTGATAATAATACCTATGTCATACGCCTACGATTCTAACAGACAACGATACCTATACACAGTTTCATGTGATACGGGATCTCTTGTAACTCATTAACGTTTGAATCTTAATTGGAATACCTTTTAAAAACAAAGAGAGCATTTCGTACTCTTTTTATTACTATCAATACCACAGTAGCGTCGTCGCACTGCTTGAAAGTTTTGACACGGCTGAAGGAAAAACGTCCTAATTAGGACGTTTTCATGTCTTCACTACGCGTGCGCTTATGATATGTTTGCTACTTTTTAAAGTATAATATTAATACTTTTTACACCCTTTGTGACAACGATTGTATTAATATGTTAATTAGGTCTAAAAACGTTAGAACGTAGAGCTTTACGTCTTTTCTAAAGAATGTTAAATCTCATGGCCTAAATAAGATTACTAACATCCAAATCTGTGCAACTAACGTAGAATGAAATAAATTCAATTACTCGTATATGTTCGTTTGATGACTCCACTTTATCAACTAGAACTATGTATTTAAACGATTATATATAGTAAAATAACTTGGTATGTTGACTCAATCTAAATATATAAATTTATTATTTCCAAAAGAGGTACATTGTTACACAAAATACGGATTTACAAATAGTCCCCAAACCTAGGTAGGTAGTCCTGTATCTCAGGGACTAAGGTTATATATGATGTTACAGTTTCCAAGATCTTATTAATTCATACAATGTTTTTCTAATGATTTTCGTTTCGTTATCGATAAAAATGAGCATAATGTTACAACGAATATCAATAGCAGTTTGAATTTCATCAAAAAACGAATTGAAAATAACTGAAATTCGAGCGAAAACGACGCTTGACGAGTGTATGATGGTTTCAGGGCTATATCGCCCAGTCAGTAATCGGTATGACTGGGCTCCAATTACATAGAATAGTACTAGATGCTTTAGTTTAGTTTTAAATTTTATTTATATGTTTAGTGATATTATTACACATATAAATAAAATTTTTCATCATTACACTATCCCACATGTTACTAAGCGGTGGTTATAGTTCTCAGTATTACTAAGCTTGATAGATTTATTATTGATTAAGATATACCGTAGGGCAACATCGACTTCAAGCGGTCCAATCATAATGCTGTTATTTTATTTATAATTCTTGCACGCATAATTTCACATGGTTACTTATATTGAAAACACAGAAAACACGAAGACCAGCATGTCTATTTGCTAACTAGAACTGTCATTTTTGAAAGACACTTTATATCCATTAATGGTTTAGTGATCTTATGTGTTACGGCAGCGTTCATGATAGCAGTAATGGATGTTAAGGCGCATAGTGGTCCTAATTACCTTGCTCTATCATCCCGCACTGATTACATAGGAGTGAGTGAATAAGAGTGAGGGGAATATTTAAGCAAACCTTTACGCGTAAGATGATTATTTCAATTAAAAATTAATAAAGGCGAATAAGAAAAATCCAAAAAGACCATCCGCTAGAATATTGTTCACTTTATTTATTGAAATCGAAAGTATATGATTTAACCTAATATTTACGATGCGATTAGGTTTTAAGTTTTAAAATCGAGGTATGTTTGGGTCACATTTTAACCAAGTTTTAATTAATTTGTGATAGGCGGATGTAGGTCTGATTACGTATCAATTCCTTCAGGCGTTCCTCAGGGCTCCCACCTCGGACCTTTATTCTACTGCGCTTACCTTTTTGACATTTGCACGTGCAAAAAAAATCAAATTATTTGTTATATGCTGATGACAAAAAAGTATTTATAAATATCAGTAATATTAGTGATTGTCTCAAATTACAGGCTGATCTGTCATGTCTCTCAAAATACTACAAAGATAATAGAATCGCAGTAAATTCCGCAAAATGCCAATGCATATCTTTTACTCGACGCTGTTCGCCAATAAATTTCGTATACACTATTAGCAACACAGTTATTGAAGGAGTTGACACTATTAAAGATCTTGGCGTGATTCTTGATGCTAAACTTACATTTACGACGCATATTGAACATATATTTAAAAAAGCGTACCGAAATCTAAGGTTCATATTAAGATCTTCTAAGCCTCTCAAGGATAACGACTGCTTAAGAGTTTTATATTTTGCATATGTGAGGAGTAGGTATACTGGATTATGCTAGCAGTGTTTAGTCACCCTACCAGGCTGTACATATACAACGTATAGAATCATTACAAAAACGTTTTCTAAGGTACTTACAATTCAGAAATAAAACTTATTTCGATAATTATAAGGATAGATGCAAACATTATAGGATTATGCCTCTTGAGGATCGTAGATTATTTATTAGTTAATATGACATTGCTGCATGGGATTGTTAACGGGTACATAAACAACAGTTACCTGGTACAACAATTTAACTTGAATATACCTCTGCGCCGCAGCAGACATGCAAAATTAAAACTGTTCCAGATACCATATTATAGAACAAAATACGCAAGGAACTCTCCTATTTCTCGTATATTTACACTTTATGACAAACAATTTTCCGATATTGATCCATTTCAATACTCTTCTAAGACATTTCAAAAACCGATTTAATTTTTTTTTTAACCATTAACACATTGAGCTTTTAAAACAATTACATCGGATATTTGGGGCTCCCTATCTGTACACCCTTCCCCGCGCCCCTTTACACTCTCTCTCACACACACAAGTACATTTACACACACTCATACACATACACAAAAACACACAACTTACATTCGTACCCTGTATGGGATTATGTAAAATTTTGTACTTCACTGTTTTTTCTCTTATTGGTAATTTTTAGTCTGTTCTTAGTTATCGTACAGTACTTTTTTGCGAAACCTGTTATTGGCATCCTAAAATGTATTATAATATGTAAATTTTGTATTATAAATATGCTGTTCGTTTCTGAATAAAAAAAAACTAATTTATCAAAAAATTAGAAAGACCTTCCTCTAAATAATGCGTTGAATTATAACATAACTTTTTTAATGATCTTTTTATTCAATATTTATGAAGAGTACCGGTTTTTTCTGCAGTGATTTTTTCTGTGATTGACCCTAATGCGCCTTAAGTTCCTATCAAAAATGACAGTTCTATTTAGCAACCGAAGTTACAGAATAGGCCTGCAGAAGTAGCTATTGCTTGTTTCATATTTACAGAACAAATTCAAAATATGTCGTAGCATATAAATGTGCACTGAAAGTTGGACAAGAAGTTACTATCGAAAAAGAATTGCTCGAGAAAGTGAAACTTTTCAACTTATATTTCTCAACGATGCTAATTAATGACTAATCCGTAACGTGACGAAAAAGTTGAGAACTAATTAATTTAGTCTATTATTCGTTTCACCAGGAGTTCGACATAGTCATGACCAAAGTTAATGGGTCGCTCGGCTTCACGCTGAGGAAGGAGGACCACAGCGCACTGGGCCACTACGTGCGGGCTCTAGTGCGGGAACCAGCCCTCAGCGACGGCCGAATACAGCCGGGGGACAGGATTGTTGCGGTAAGCAAAGGCGTATGTAAAGGGGGGGCATATGTATAGTCCATCGCCCACCCCAGAATGTTAGGCTACCGTTTCGAAACTCTGAAAATAATGGACGCCAAATATTGCTAACTTCAAACAAAAATCATGGGCCAGGCCGCGCCTGAAAATAAACTCTAGATACGCCAATGACGGTGAGCTCCCTATATCTGTTACAATTATAATCATGGAAATATATAATAGTATTTTATGCAATAGCTAATGACATAGTTTGGGTATTAAAAAGTCGAAAGTCAATGTTACAAGACGAGACTTGCCGAGTTTTGTAATAAAAGGCCCGAGAATTTCAAAACCTAATTATGTACCGTTACATACATTACTTTTTCTACGACAGCTAAAACTTTATTTCATTAATAAGAATACAGGCATTTAATAATAATAAATTTCTCACAAGGTCACGCCAATAAAACAATTGACATTCAAAACAAAATGTGAAAGCCCGCGCTTTGTTTTTTTAATCATCCATCATAGATAATTCTGGAAAAAAACTTCGACCGCTTTCAAGTTATTATACTTAAGTATCTAACCTAAAATTGAAAAAATTAAGTCTGTATTTCATGTAGGTCATTTATGTAATTTTTGTAAATAAAACTCGATGTTGGTAAATATGGTGCAGTAATAATAACTTGATTTGATTTTTTTTCATGGATGCGTTCGAGGAAACACAAAACAGTGAATACGTTGACACTAACCTCTTTTATTGAAAAAAAGGAAATAACATTTAGCTTATATTTTTATAAGCTAACTCAAAGGAGTGCGCTTATGAAATCCATAGATCATAGACTTTAGTACAATCACGAAAAGTGTATAATTTTAATATTGTTGTCAGCCATATAATTAGCATATTACAATGCGGGAGTAGAAAAAATCAGAAACGAAACCGGGTGCTTCATTTCCTGACCCACACTGGCCCCTATCACTGCACCAGCCATCACCACGCACACCACAAGCTTATCGTAGTCGAGTACTTGCGTGTTGAAAATGCGATGTTATGTCAGAGTTTGAAATGATGACACGACAAGTCTCACAATTAATTCCCAAAATGTTAATGATTGCAACGTACACCTATGTTTTTATAATTGTGACTTTGCATTTTCTATAAAAATCAATACAATAAAAAGTCGATTCGGGTAGAATTCGACCTCGCATCTTCAATATACCGTATTGACCTGGGGCCCTACATGATCGCCTATAACAAGGTTAAAATAACATTAAAACAGAGACACCGCTCTTGCGGCATATAGCGTCATCCCGCTCTAAGTGCGGTTTCAATATTGTTTTGGGCGATCATGGTTAGGGGGCTGTCAGTAACGTAACTATACCATCTGAGGCCCGTGGCAAATTCTTTGGATGGGGTGCTCGCAGTAAAATTTATCAACGTCTTCTTGTTTTAAATGCGTTGAAATCTTAATGATTAGTTTCAATTTGTCCCTGTTGATCTTTAGTTATATCTCACTTTAATTGATTTTAGGTACTTAAAAAATATAATTTTAAAGAACTTAATAGGTACAAAATTTTGTTAAAAATGATATTCGCAGCCTCTTGGGCCGGGGCCCTCTCGGGTCGGGGGCCCGTGGCATTTTGAACGCCCTGCCAGCCTGTTACGCCACTGGGGGCTGTGGTGTTGACAACTCACTAATTCGGCCACCGAGCTCTTATTCAGCCCGAACGAAATTTTAACTGTATCGTTCTCTTCTGTACTTTGCTAAACGAAACTTTACTCACTTTTAATAGCTACGCAACAACATCTAATTTAGAAATCTTTACATATTTCGTGGATTTTGATTTGACTGATTACTTTGTATTTTTTAAAACTCTTAATTACACGATAAATAAATACATCAAGTACTTACATGGAAAAATTTAGACAAAACTACTTACTTCCAATTTAATTTTAATATTGGTCATGGCGTCAACACGGTAGGTTTGTATCCTGCCCGAGGATTTTTTTTTGTTTGATTTGTTCATTTTTTTTGTGTATAGCTCTGTGATATAATTAGCTGATGGTATCATTGTTTTAAACAAGGCTGTAATTTCCACAATAGTGACAACCTTTCCATTTGCAATTTTCACAAAGTCTTTACCTACATCAAATCTAATTTTGTAACTTTCGAAGAAAATTATGCAAACTCGAATTTTCTAAATTGTTTATACCATAATATGTACACGATCTTTAAATCATAAACCAATGACTACACAACGCATGAAATGATAATAATTGCCTAAACCATAAATCGATTATAGACCTAGGTTCTAGACTTTGATCATAACGCCCGAGTTAACACACCTGCCTTAACGATTCCTCCACAATTGCGATTCAACGCTTACACAACATCGAAAAGGGGGTTGCATTACACACGAGTATTTATGAATCGACACAAATATTGGCGCGCCCGTGTCGCGTGCGTGATTAATCGAAATCCGATGTGGAAGGCTACAAATCGTTCTTACAGGTTAGCTGGATACGAAGTCGATATTTGGATAATGCTTTTGTGACGGCCCTAAATCGTCTTATGAAAAATGAATGTATATTTTGCTGTCAACGTTAATGCTCAGCGCGACCATTAATGCTTTTATTTCGTCGAGGAAGTCGGATTGTAAAATATTCGTAAGAGGGATGTGATCAGAAATAGAATGTGTGAATGATTGAGGAGCTATGGACAATGGCGCAAACTATATTTTTGAAGAAAACATTTTTATGAAGCAAAGAAAAGCTATTTTCGCTAATTGATTACATATATAGGGGGTGTTCATACCTCTGTCTTACCTTTCGAGCGGAACAGGTTGATGATACACAAGGTGAAGACGTCGATACAACACTAAATTTACTTGTCTACACTTAATGACTTCCAAAACATGTATATCACTCTTTAATTATTTTTTATTTTAAATATTGGAAAGTATTGGGTGTACCGGAGGAAGACTCTGTACCAGGGTCACTGCTTGGGTACTTCCATCTTGCCTATTTCTGCCGCAAAGCAGCAGTGCTTGCATTGCTGTGTTCCTGTTTGAAGGGTAAGATATGGCAGTGAAATTACTGGGTACCGTGACTTTACATCTTATGTCACAAGTTGGCAACGTATACACTGTATATAGTTCTTGTAGAGGTTGCAGATTTGCTGCGAATCTCACAAGAGCCACATGTGCTATAGGTGACTGTTACCACTTACCATCAGGTGGGCAGCATGCTTGTTTGCCAACTTAGTTTTATAAAAAAAGGTTTCCAGATCTAGGACAAGCAGCTAGGACCCATCTAATATGTAATCATTTCGGCATTCAGTTATTATACCCTATTATACCCTGTATTATACGTTTGCAGGTAAACGACACGCCAATGTCCAACATGTCGCACTCTGAAGCCGTCGCGTTCCTCCGCGCGTGCGGTGCGGAGGTGCGCCTGCGCCTGTACCGAGACAACGCCGCGACCCCGCTCTCGCCGATGTCGCCCAAAGAGGAGGCGCCCACGGACTCAGACGTGCCCATGACCAGGCCGAAGCCGCCATTGAGGTAAACTTAAATTAGGCGCCCACAGACTCCGACGTTCCCATGACCAGGCCGAAGCCGCCACTGAGCTAAACTCAAAGGCCGATTTTGGCATGTATGTTTTAAAATTAGAACGATTGATATTAAGGCGCTATTTTCTCATTTTCGAACAATTTCGATTTCAGAAAATATTATTATAAATGTCATGAAAGTTTTACCAATAGACGTGCATTTTTAATGTGTAAGAAAACTGTAAAAAAATTTTTTTATGTAATAAGTATACAGTTTTGCAAAAATCAATTAAAAGTTTAAAACAAAGTGAAAAGGAACGTTTTCGATAACAGATAGCCAAAAAACAATGTGTATTATGAAAATCTCGTCTCGGGCGGGATTTCTTGCTTTATTGATTTATTCATCATTTCTCAATTTATTTACATATAAAAAAGGAATGTGTATGTAAAAATAAAATATGAATCTTTTCAAAATTCTGTCCATAGTAATTTAACTTTGATACAGTACCTCACAGAACATAAGTACTTTTCTGTATTCTGTGATCTACCTAATTGACGCTAGATGGTAAAGCTTTTACAAATCTATCTTTTGAAGAAAGATATTGAGGCTGCAGTGAATAAAGCTCACTTAATATTCATTTTACACTTTTCAGTAATCTTTACGATGCGCAGTTAAGGCCTGACATCAAACTCAACCCAGCCTCTATGAAGGATGACTGGCTTAATTTGAACGGCAAATGGCTAAAGATAAATCATTGTTTAAGAGTTTTGATGTGAGGGTTTTAGTTACATTTCTTTGCTTAGCTTTAATTTGTTAAAAATGTCATCATTCCGAATAAATAAAGGTAAGAATTCATCTTACATTTTGTAAAAATTAATAACAGTTAATCCATATGCAACAAGACAACAAAAAGGAAATATGTTCGTATGATATCTGAGTATGGAAATGTTGATACTATCACCCTAAGACCCTGAACCTAACTTATCCATTTTTTCTCAATCAGACCGGAAGCAGTATCGATGCTTTGCGACCTGGCCGCCAGGCGGCTAACGCCCGACGTACCCGAAGGGTCTCGCTCCCCCTGTCTCTCACCCAGGAAATTCCGCAAACTCACCAAGGAAAACAACCATTACGAACCACCGAACGGTACGTATTCATCGATCGACATCTTCTCATTACTAATCTACGATTAACCGCATCGAGTGTTTGCTCACGAAACAAAGGGCTACTCTCTAAGACATGGAAAATTTACCACAGAATTATTAAAACTAATTAATTCCCACTACTAAATTATTAACTTATAATAGGCAGCTCACTTAAAAACATAGTTCTAGTCTGATTTGGAATAATTAGAATTATTGCGTCTTTGTTTACTGCCTCTCAGTTGAGTCACTCATTTACTTTGTCTAACTAGTCATATAACAAACAAAACCCTCAATCAATCTGCATTTGATTGGCCATTCGAAAGCCTTTCTACTGGTCTCATTTAGTTTATCCATTATTAATCACTTAGATACTATTAATTATAAGAGATATCTTTTATAATTAATACTTAGTATCTAAGAGAAAATGCAAATTAAATTTCAAATTTATATTATTTTTTAAATTAAACCACCATATCGTACAGACCGTTGTTCTATACAAACGTAGTCCCCTGTTTCCTTTCTGGATAATGGCACTAGTTGCTGTATTTTTCCAATAAAATCAATGGCCACTATAAGCATTTTCCAATGTTTTCCTTTTTATTAAGTTAATTATTAAAAGAGATTTTAAACTTTCAAAAACCTTAAAAGTTGACCTAAATTTCTACTGTCATATAACAACCAACACTACCAATCAATCGGGATATATCAGTAATTGCGCCGGGAATAGTGACTTTTAGCAAGTCACTCCCGCAGGCGTATTCACTAACTACGGTTGGTAACTAGAACTCATTTTTGAAAGAAACTTTCTATCTATTACTAGTTGAGTGGTTATGTGTGTTACGGTGGCGTTCATAACAACAGTACCTTATAGATATTAAGTTTCTTTCAAAAATGACAGTTCTAGTTAGAAAACCCAAGTTAGAAAACATTAGTCCCGCTGATCTACTATCAGATTATACTGAATCAATTATGATTTAGATGCATTGAAAATACAATTTCAGTATACTGAATTAAGATTACGCATGTCTAGCGCATTTGCTTCAGTCGACGCAGGGATAGAATGCGGGAGACGCAGTTTTGAAACAATAGAATTTAAATTTGCATTCCAAATCGTAAGAAACGAAAATGAATTTAAAAAATTCACTATTTTTGATATGTAGGTATTCCATATATTCTGCAACGAGTGGTACTCACTCGTTTTTGATTTCTACTAGTAGAACATAGGTACGCAACGTAGGTACAACATACCTTATATGTACGTTCCTTATCTGGTTTTTTAAATTATTAAGTTATTGCGTATACAGTAGCGGTTTTTATTTTTTCTGCGTGAAATGGAATCCTTGGAATAATTATAGAATTTGTTATTAATGACAACACTGAATTGTAAGAGATTCGAAAAAGCCTTGAAATTCGAAACAGTAGAATTCCGCATATTATGATTTGTATTCGTGTCCGAATTCTAGATTCACTTTTTATGATTCAAAAATGCGTGTCCTGAAATGTTACGCCATTTTCGTACTGGAAACTTTTATTATAGAGTTAGAGAGTAGCCCGCCATCTGTCTAGGCCTGAAATGCGTTTATCTAGTGTTTTATTTGATACGCAGTCATGTTGTTTTATTCCTATTATAGAATGATCCAATAATGAAACACTATTAATTTATTACGTTATAGTAATAGTTAAACAAATATCCTGCATACATACATCTATTTACAATATTTTAATTAACATCTAATCATTTCCAGTCTGAATAATTAACGATGAGAACCATTAGTTTACGTACCATCATAAAACTGCATTTGATTGGCCATTCGAAAGGCTTTCTACTGGTCTCATTTAGTTTATCCATTATTAATCATCACTTAGATAATATTAATTATAAGAGATATTATGCAAATTAAATTTCAAATTAATATTATTTTTTAACTTAAACCACCTGTCCACCGGATTTAAACGATCAAACTTCGACGGCGTATATTTGTAAATACTTAATATGTACAATCTTAATCCATAGTTATGACTACTGTGTATATGATATGAATTCTGAGAATACTGTTATCGGGGAAACACCAATGTGTATAAATGAAACATATTCTACTGATATTGTACACGACGTAAGTAGTAGCCTATCCTAGACGTAGTTCATAATTAAACATTAAAAGATATTCCAACCACGTATAACATAAACACTTCATGATATTTAAAATTTCGACAATCATTTATATTCACACCGTCTTCCTCTATTTGCGTTAAAACATTGCATAATGTCGCATGCTATCACGAGTGTATCAACTGCACTAAATGGCCAAATTATTGTTTTGATTGATGCTATAATGAAAACAAACCTCAATCAACTGACTCTGTTTTGGTTAATTAAGACAATAAAGCTGCGTCCATAAACCGTTGATCATCAATAAAACTGGCGTTCTGGAAATCAATTAAAATATATTTACACTAAACACTTGGAATGATTAAGCCTTTATGATGACTTGAGCGCGGCCACACACCTGCCGGTTCTATTCTGTTCTACCCAGAGAACAGATAGGGTCTCTACTTTGGAATGATTCTGGCGTCAAACGCTCGTCAAATGTCGTCCTCGCTCGATTTTATTTTATTTTAATTTTGACGAAAATCACAATGATATTGATATAATTCGTTGTAATATTATATTGATTTTCGTTGACAACAAAGCGAAAATCAGGAGAAATCGAGCGCAGATGACGTTCGATGAAAGCTTGAGGCCAGGTGAATGATTCAATTTTTTTTTTACAAAAAATAAAAACCGACTTCAAAAAACCTGAAAACTTAAAAATGATATAAGGATAGGTACAGACAACATCACACTTCTATATTGAAGTCAGCGCCAAACGATGATCTCCTAGAAAGTGTTAAAATTTGTCACCGACTTCTTTTAGTGAATGAAATCTTTTTAGTGAAAGAAACCCTAATAGTGTTTTTCTCGATTTTTTATGGGATCCCATCATCAGATCCTGACTTTAGTGACCATGGGACCACCCTTGCAGTATACTCTATCAAATACAAAAAGCCTTTTGGAAATCGGTTTAAAAATGACGGAGTTATGAGGTAACAAACATAAAACAAAATACAACAGAATGATAACCTCCTCCTTTTTTTAAGTCGGTTAAAAAATAGGGCCCCAGAACAGAATTGAGACCGCGTTAAAGGATTATCCCTTACTACAACATGCAACAGAAATAACGCACATCCTATAAGTAATGTTTAATGCAAATGAAGAATCAATTTCTGTTATTTTTATATTTAAAAGCTTATTATCTCCATAACAAGCGCATAGTGCACGCACATAGCATGTGCAGTCTAAGCACCGTGCGGGGCACCCAAGTAGAGTGTGATTTGTGAATGACCTTAACTTAGAATGTTGAATAAAGGGGTCTATGATCATTTTTTTTAATTAAGTAATTGATTCGGAAACCAATTTCAACCAATCTCCTTTCAGGACGAGCATTATTTTTCTTACACGTTATAATTATATACCAACAACCTAGCAGGATTAACCTTCATCATTATACTACGTTTACGAGCCACCTAATAACACATTCACAAAATGTTCCTCTGTTAATACAAATTAATCACGTTAAACCTATTGCTTATTCATTACGAGTGCGATATAACCAACGTTATCGTTCCCAGCTAGTTGAATTAACCAATCTACGCTAATTCAAAGGGATTAGGACCACCACATATTGATCGCACGTCTACGGCACCAGTCCCCATGCCATGATTACTTAAAACAGTAGGTAATGAACCCACTGTGAGAGCGAGGTGACACTATACACTGCAATTGCGGTGTCTCTGCTTAAGTGTTGTTTTATTTGCCTTCCGTTTACCGGATCCACACTCTCATGAGTGCGCCTGAGGACCCCAGACCAAAGAAACCAAAGGACTTGAAATACCTACAAAAAAACGTGCCAATAATTTGTGGTGGTGCTCTAAGATGACGGAAAAAATCAAGAACGCCGCATCCAAGAATCCATACTTATGATGTTTTTCTTTTTCTTATAAAAAGCAAACTCAACAGCTTATTTAAAAAATCAGTGAAAAACAGAACTTTAAAATGCACTCACAAACAACGCTCAAGGACAGATTATTTACCACAACAACAAGGCTTTGTAATGGCGAACTGGCCGCAAATTTATTGGTATCATAGTTAATATATCCATTTAATTCTTTGGTCCGAGCTGAGGACCAATTCTGTTATGCCGGTAACACACCTCCGCCTCGGAACTGTATTAGCAAAACCGCTAAACGATTGCCCCCTATTGTCAAGCTAAGCCGTTGCATTCGACCAATCAGAACGCCATATTATCACGTCACCGACCAATCGTAAATCAATATAAGCGCTTATATTGGCCGATCGCAACGGCTAAGTTTTGATTCGGTTGTAGGTAACTTATTAGTAGATTTGGACCTCGGGTGAAGGCCCTCACACGAGGCGTAGCTAGCGGAGGCTACACGAGTGCCATTTTTATTCTTTCTCTATTTTCAGAGAGAAATAAAACAAATAATTAACATAAAAGACGCTTCTTTAGTATGTCAAAAATATCGTGTTATATACGTTTTAACATGAAACACCCTGTCGTTACTTGTTATGCGATCCATCGGAACGTTTAAAGCTAGGTTTTATCTGTACATAGTGGATACTTTTGAAATTAAAACATTGACCTACCAGCAAATAGTCATTGCCTTCAAATGAGTCCAAGCCAAAACATAAAAAAAAACAGCTGCGTGCGCGTGCCAGTCGTTGTTCGGCTGTTTAACCGCGCGAACGTCTACGGGCCGCACAGTGTTGATTGAAGCCAATTTTATCGGATATCTGATTATTATTGCATAGTTATAATAGGCACTACATAATGATAGTATATTTTGGGTCTAAAATATTCACATAATATTACATTTTGCTAATATAATATAATGGGAACAAAGGACAAGAATGCCCAATTTTAGAATTCTCTTGTATCAATTACGCATAGTTTGAAAAATGTGTACTACATAGAGAAAAAATTGAGCATTCTTCCAGTTGATAGTTTCTGTCGGGAAGAAAAATTTTAAAATTTCAATGTCTGTAAATTGGCTTCAAGAACACTGCTATGTTTGGATAAGTAGCTGCATAGGATGCAAATGCTACGGCGACCAACAGAAGTTCGTTATTTAATAAACAGTTGCCAGTGAAATTAAACACCGACATTGCAATACAACTCAAATTAAACTTTTCATATTGCATACTAATAACACACATTTTTCTTGGCTTTGTATTAAAACACGAAATCCACTTGGTGGTAGGTCAACGAGTCTTTCCCATACTAATCCGAATTTCGGATTACCACAAAATACCAGTACTGTTCATCACCAGCATCACCTATGCACATACCTGGAGTCTCAAATAATAATTCGAGCTTCGTATACTCCTTTACAATAATAATTCCTCATTACTTTGTAATCACACACGTTTATCGCCTGACTAAGTGACGTAGAAATTCCGTGCAGATGTTCCAAGTGCCAACATAACGGTAGACAAGGAACTGACGGAAAGTGCAGAAAGCACAGAGAGGCGGCCGCAGCGAGCACACACTATGACACTAGCCAGCCCCACGGCTCCACCTAGTAGAAAGCAAAAGCTTAGCTTGACAGGTGAGAACGCTGTCGGCACCAAATCGTCCATCGCTTCACACCAATCCGCAATTACTTGACGGATCCCGATACATGATTCGGCACTCAGTAGCGTAGCCTGACGGGTTAACATGTTCAGACACACGTGTCGACATCTATCGTATATTGTGATTTCGTTTTGACGAAATCTTCTAAGATTATCGAGAAAATCGACATCAAACGCTGCTTCTGCAAAGCTATAATTCTATAATTAAAGATGCTATATTTCTGCATACATTTTAAATAATGTACTACGTAAAATTAACAGTTAAATGAGCTAGCTACTTTAGATTATTTGCGTTTTATTTTCATGTCGCTTTTGCTAACAAATGATTCAAATATGGTAGTGTTGGTACTTCCGAATTGCTGCTGAACGTGTAACCCGTCACACACCCAACGTTTTCTGTCATCGCCTACAAGACAGCGCTGCTCGACAAATTTTTTACCTCTTCTACCCGCACAATCGTCCATCCATGTCACGGTCAATTCTGCACATAAATATTTTAGAATGCATGATCTCGCAGTGCAACATGTCATGGCGTCCCCATGCACTGCCCTACCTTCAACATATCCATTTG
The DNA here is from genome assembly GCA_963935595.1 of Schoenobius gigantellus. NCBI lineage: Eukaryota > Metazoa > Arthropoda > Insecta > Lepidoptera > Crambidae > Schoenobius > Schoenobius gigantellus. The sequence continues at coordinate 10,619,061 of OZ012541.1, read as the reverse complement.
TTTTAGACGTAAAACTATGTTAACCGTAATTTCATTTTGTTTCAACATTGTTAGTGAATGATATTTATATGCAGAATCGACTCGCACAGTAAACGCAGGGGTACCTTGAATATCTTCTAACAAAATTACAGTGCCACCGCACGGATACGAGTTAAATAATCTAGACAACGATGCTTTGGACGCGCCGAACATCTACCAGGAAGACATGACGCGGCAGAGGTACGCCGAGCCCGCCTTCCCTGTGGACTCTGATGAGCCGGTGTCGATGCCAGTCGAACTGTCGAGTGACGAGGCTCGATTCAAACATACGAATCCAGCGTACCAGAGCGCAGTTTTACATACCAGCAGTAGCGACGGTGATGGAGGCAAAGATGAAAGTAAGTGGCTTTGTAATGTTAAACTCTAAAAATCCATTGATTAATAGTGGAATATACTATTGTATACCTTACATATTTGTATACGTACATGTTTATCAACTTGAAATAAGAAAAAATAGATATGGATTCAAACCGAGTCTTTTTGACTAAACTGGCAGAGCATCTAATCTCCAAACTAATGAAAATTACTTACTGTTGGAAATTGAACAAAATACAGTGACCTGTAAAAGTTTCATCATGTCCTCGTGTCAACGACCGACCGTAAAATTTTGTTATCACTACTTATATTAATAAATTTTATAGTCCGTCGCTGACGCACATCAAAAACTTTTCTAATAGAACTACTAATTAATTCTCACAAATTTTAAATCCGCCTCAAAATTCATATCCCTGTTGAAACCCTTATTTCATCCACTGCCTTCGTTGCCCAACATTAACCAAAAATTTTTTGTTTAACTTTTTCTAATATTACCTAATATTTGTCTATAAATAAATAAACTCATAAACTCGCAGTAACCGATGCAGGTATTCTTGTTGCAAATTCTTCATTCATTTGTTCTTCTAGTGTTTTTATGCTCATTTCATCCTTTTCCAACTTCATCCACTTATTTGCATGACATTCCATCTCGTAGATAATGGTTTGAAGAAATGGAAAGGGGTGGCGTTGTCCCCAGATAACGAGAGGAAGGCGAAGGGTCCACCGCCCCCGCAGAAGCCGAAGGATATAGAAGCCGTCCAGAAGGAGAACGTGAAGCCCAACTCTGAGAACGAGCAAACGAACACAGAACCTACGGTGAGTGAACAGCCTTCGATCAGGAATTGTAAATGAAATGAAATGTTCAGTGTTAGGTATATCTGTGGATATGCATTTCTTTAAAAATGGTAAATACGATGAAAAATAAATAAATAAATACAATAAAAAAATTTAAGGCTCGGGCAAGATTCGCACCTTCCCATTTCGCACCATATCAATACAGTTGGTTTCACTCGACCTAGGTTGTCGAAAAAAAATATTGTATTGATTGATTTATTATTGTTTCAATTTGTTTAGTAATAGTTAGAAGTCACGCTATGGAAGCGGGGAAGATCCTAGTACAGCGTCTACAGAAGTGAACCACGTTGATGCTACCCGAGTTGATACCAATAGAGAAAGCATTACAGATGTTAAAATACGCATACATTTGCATTGAGCAGATTATCATTACACGGAGAATATCGTCGTCAACAAAAATATTTGTTATATAGTCTATTGCAAAACTAAATATATCCCAATATTATAAGCAGGTAATATTATACTTATATTTTAGAGAGGTAAAGTTTGTGAGTTTGGATGTTCGGAGTAATCGCCGGTACCACTAATCCGATTTTTAAATTCTTAACATAGGCTACAAAATTATTTTTCCTACGAGAAAATATAAAATTCTGATGAGTAAACGCGGGTGAAGCTGCGAGCAGAAAGCTAGTAGGTAATATATACAGAATGTAACTGAACGCCGCAATAATATTTAAGGGGGATTTAAGTTAGATACTTAATTAACCCTAGGTGCTTGTCTAAGACCTGGAAACCTAATACTTTCAGACTTTAAGCTGAAAGCAAAAACTTTCAAGTCACAACCATAATCAGCTCTTAACACAAAAGAAATGTCAACACAAAATGAAGAAACAGGGTACAGAAAGGACACCAAAAACATAGTAATTTTACGCCTATCTCTATGAGTCGTTGAAATCAATTATGGTCAATAAATTGCACTAACCTTGTCTTAGCTTAGGACGATCTTAAGCGGCATGCTGTCACATTCTTTTCATTAAAGACAAGAAGTGACAGCATACGTCTTAGGATTATCTTAGCTAAGACAAGGTTAGTGAAAATGGCCATTAGTCATGTAAATCAAGGAGTTATAGTAACATATAATCTAACTAGAAATAATTAGACTAGAATGCTTTAAAGCACCGCTGCTTAACAGCAGATATAGGTAAGAAGATAGTGTACATGCGCAGACGACTCTAGTACTAAGTCCTCCGGAATCCCTCTGGTGAAATGCGATTTTCTTTGAAATTGCCTGCTTTACTTAAACTCCGATTTGTTTGTATTCAGATAGTGACCGTGGAACTGAACAGAGGTTGGAACAGTCGGCTCGGGTTCAGCGTGCAGAGCCACCCCGAGTCGGGGCAGAGCTACATATCGGCCGTTTACAACGACAGCGTGGCCGCGCGCGACGGACGCTTGCGACGCGGTGACGTCATACTGCAGGTGGGAATTTTCTTAAACAACTGAATGTCAAACAAGTAAACGCCCTCTTCCGCCAGTCCGCCACGACTGAATTGATTACGACTATACCGGGTGTAACTGAACACCCAAATAACTTTAAGGGGCATATAAGTTAGATACTAAATTGACCTTCGGTGCTTGTCTGACACCTGAAACCCCAATACTTTCAGAGTTATTTGATTTTAAACTGAAAGTAAAAACTTTCAAGTGACAACCATAATCAGCTCTTAACACAAAAGAAATTTAAACACAAAATGACACGTGACAGACGTGGGCGTAGTATTCCTCCTATGCTCACGTAGGACTGTCGGTACTGAATACCAAAAAATAGTTAATTTAGTTTGTATGACGTGAGCGTAGCCTCGTACGCTTACGTAGGGCTGTCGGCACTTAATACAAAAAAAATAATTTATTCAGTTTGTATGGGAAAAAAGTAGGTTTGTTAGCCCTAATATTATTCCTACAGAATCTCTACTTCTGATAGATACATACCCTTAAATGTTATTGGGGTGTTCAGTTACACCCTGTAGAGTTCAGCGTGATCCACCGTTGGCTTAGGTGGATCGTGTTGTATTTATAGTTAGTCTAAGGGGAATAGAGAGGGCTACGCTCGGGGATTCCCTACGCGATCGAATCAGAAATGACGAGATCCGTGTTTTCATCACCTACCATCAAATGGACGTCGCGTCCGCGCTCAAGTGTCGAAGAATATGAGAAACAAAATGCAAAAAGAGGAGCAATTTGTGATGATGAATCAAATTAAAATGTCATTTTATTGGAAAAAATCTTGGATTCTGTATTAAATCCGATGTCCACTTACTGGCAGGTCATTTCTCGAAAGAGCTTCCAGCCTTCATAGTACCTACTGCTAAATGGCTACTGTACATACACAGATTTCGATGCGTATCCTGTGTATATGTAGGTACTATCGAGGTCTCTCGTGCCACGTTACCACTTTGTAGAAATATTCGTTTGAAAGCGGATCGCATCGGACACGCCCACACGACCCATACCTATCCCTGATTGGCTACGTATTTTTACTACGATTTACTACGGCCAATCATAGACAGACATCTGGTTTCATTAAAATCGCTCTTAGTCTCAGTCTGCTTTACGCTTTACTATTGGTGAATGAATGAAGCGGTGCGTGGTCTGACGCGATTGTCATCGTGCAGTGTGCAAGCGACTTTCGACGTAGGACTGGTAAGGTGCCAGTGTCCTCGATAGTACCTATGGTCACGACTTAAGCGGAACACCTTGATGATTTTACTGTGAACACAACAACAACCTTGGCCTTTACATACATATTAACCTCAAGACCTTATGTCGCTTGTAACAGTGACGGTTTTCGTAGTGCAGATGTAAAGATTGATATATTGTTAACAGTGTCGAGATTACCGACTTAGAGGCGCGTTCAGAGCATTCGCGCGAAATACCTACAACTTTTCGCTCTAATACCGTTCAATACCTTCGGGCGTGACGAAGTCTATTCAAGACCTTAGTGTCAGAGCGAGTTACAACAACCGAACAACCATCGAATTTGATGGTTGTAAAATGCTCTGACGTTTATTACTTAGAGCATTTCTAAGCGTTTATTACTGAAATACTCTTATATTATTGGTTGATATTGAGACCTTTATTTTTTAAAAATTCATGTGAAAGAGTAAGATAATAGTACATTACGATATATGTGCGGTATGGGTATGGTATAAGTGCGGTATAAGGCATTAGAGCCGAGTGTATATAACTAATATACGCACATATATCGTACGACGTTATTCAACACACTTTTGAAAAAATATACTTAATTAACTGAATTTTTGGATTAAAAAACATAAATAATTATTAATTTGTTGACAAACATAAATAATGGTATGAAAGTAATCGTTTGAAAAATCAACGTAGTTCGTTGATGTCTTTCATATTACGACGTTTTTACACACTTGTGAGGAAATATACCTAATAAACTGAATTTTTGGATTAAAAACCACAAATAATTTGTTGACTTTATATGAAAGTAATCGTTTGAAAAATCAACTTAGTTCGTTGATGTCTTTCATTTATTACCTCTTGCTTTAAAAAAATATAGTACATTACTGCCGCGGCCGGCAAGTGCAGCATTGCCGGCCTCTGTGAAGCGTGCCTCGGCTATAACACACACGTGTTTTATATGCTGCTTTATGTATCTAAAACCGGTGTAATTAGATCTACTTTACGAGCAAGCGTGTTGAAAACCTGTTAAAAATCAACCAAACAAGTACACTTCAAGTCTCTGAACGCGCAAATTTTATTTTGCAGGTTAACGATGAAAACGTGACGTCGATGAAAACTCCCGAAGTTATCGACCTACTGCGAATCCTCCGAGGATCCATCTGCATCACAGTACTGAGACCTCCTAGCGCGGATTGAACCAACAGTTCGTCTACGTAGTATTGAATTTGGAATTTCAGGTTACTTCTCCAACTTTAGTAGGTAGTAGTTAAAATTAATATACTCCGTTCGGAACATCATTAGATAACACGAAACTTTATTGGTATAATGATCTCATACTATGAGCTAGAAAATCACTGGCCACACATACACCCAAACCTTGATTTAGAACTACCATACAAAATCAGTCAAATCTCATTCAATTTTCTACCATTATTGTATATATTATGAAACAGAACTAAATCCACCATAACTTCTATAGTAATGTAAATACATTAAGTTATATTATATAATAGTAGAACAAAATAGTAAAACTAATTGTATAAAGACGATATTTATATTTAGGCACATCATAATAGAATAATTTGTGATCAGTAGATACCAATTGAATGTATTTTATATTTACTAAAGAAGCGTATGCTATAGAAATAGAATTATATTTTCCGATTTATGTCATATATTAATAAAATAATAATGGGAATCATAATTGATGTAACATCGAGATATTAAAAATTAAATTCAATAGATACGTTTTTATCAAATATTTTTCGCTAAGACAGTATTCAGTCTGATTTTATAAAAATCATTATTATATTTAATCATTATTACGTAATAATATACTTCAATAGAAACCATTATAATCACGTTAGAAAAATGTTGCCTTATAAACTTTAATAAATATTTATCAAGATAAATGTGCATGGATATTTAATTATATTTTTAAAAGCGATTTTATCCTCGCCATATGATATAGTATTAAAAAGTCTAACATACTTAGAGGTATATTGCAACTTAAGGCCTTAATGTAATCTTCCTCGTGTAACATACCTATTGTAATCGTAAATAATCTCTGTTGGGGGTACTACTTATAACGCATTGCAATAATTGACGGATCAAATCATTAACAATTTATTAATTAATAGAAAATAGGATTGTTTATATGAAGAAGCTCTTTTTGACTAACTATTAAAGTCTATCCGTAGTATTCATTCACACAAATAAACAAATAATAACTTACTATATATATTATCTTATTAATGATAAAATCAATTAATAATAAAATCATTATTAAAGTCATTATAAATTCAATTAGATGATTCACCATTTGTAAAGCTTGTATAAACTATCTTCATATGAAAAAAGTAAAGAAGTGAATTTAATAGTACCTGCTGTTATAAATTTCATACAAATAAATGATAATACGACAATAAATTGATAAAAACCGCAATTCATTCTGATTTAGAATATGCACCTTATATGATTGTAGCAAAAATTAATATAAGTATATTTATTAAATAAATATAAATTACCTAAGATATAATTGAAATGTTTTTGTCTAATGAAAAAAACAAGTGTCAATAAAATAAAATTATTGCAATTTCAGGATTTGTTATTCAAGAGTTTAAGCTTACAAGAGTTATTAGATTCAAAAATTCTTAATTTTATAAAAGTAATGATTGATGATATTGATAAAAAGATAGGTAATACTCGAAACATGTTTTACTTCATTTGTACAAGAGACATTTCAATTATGTAAGTACTCAGTAAAAAAATATTTCTAAAGTTCCTAAAAGTTTGTGGTTCAAATCATTTCACGTACTTATTGCATGCAAACTACAATGTGTTTTATAAAGAGTTATAAAATCTAAAAAGTTACCTAAGTAATGTTAGTTATTTACGGAATTGATCTCTTTAAGAATCTTTAAGATGGGATTTAGATAAACAGATTTAGTTATTATTTTGTTGTAATATTTAACGATAAAACGTCTGTCTTGCCCGACCAACTAACTTTGCACGCAAACCGCAACGAACATAATAAGTTCGTGAATTATATGTATATGTAGATTATTTTATTGAGGTACAATTTTGGCACATATAACAAAACGTATTCCAAACACACAATGTATATATCAATGTTTAGGTATTTATCACTATAAGAATAATTTTTTCATATTTTTTTTCAAAAAAGTAGCACTACTTTCAATGGGATATGAAATAAACTATTTTCAATTTCAGTCAAGCTTTATTCATAGCTAAATTTATTTTTAACCAAACATTGAATTTTTCACTTTTACTACTCGTATCATTGTGTAATTGTATTACAGCGTTGTGTTAAATTAGAAAGTAATTTGTACAGAATACCATTCCACAGGAGAGATGTAAATAGTATGAAGTAAAAGACAGTATGTGTATAGAGTTGCTGTTATGTTCAGATTCGGGGGTAGTAGAAACTCGAATTTCACATTAGGGCCGAGCCAGTTCACGAAATCTTCTCCTCAATGGAGGTCGATCATTACGCCTGGTAGGTACACCTATCCCTTCCATATGGTATCCCTACTGGTTAGACTGAAACTGCAGGCCTATTATGGATCTTTCATCGTATGACATGGTATACATTTTGAGATAAGGAAGTCATGAAATGCTTCATTTGGTATTACCGATCTCCAATGATATCATCACTATGGCATAATTTCTATGATGTCATCATGATATAATAAATGAATGGTCAAAATCTAACCGAAAATGTTATTTTTCATTTTGCACTATGATTTCATCATGATATCATTTGAAAGCCATGAGATCACTAATAGTATCACGATAAACATGATTAATAAAAAGTGTATTTTAAGGCAGACATAAATGAACTAGAGAGTTTCCACTTATCCCTACCAGTAGATCTAAGTGTTTTTATTTTCCACTCATCCCACCAGTAGGTATACCATGGTAGGAATAAGCGTACCAGGTGGATTATTGCATAGCTTCAATTGTCGCTTCGCCAGGTGCACGAATGAAAATATTATTATTTTGTTTATTTTAATCGATTTTTATAACATTCGATCATTAATTAAATATCTAACCGGTTATTGCGGTAGAATCTAAAAAAACTATCTTTTACGTAGAAAATCATAACTGTTGAAATTTACGAAATCATCAACATGAAATAATATTTTATAGTGATTTTAATTATTATTTTTAGTTATTGCGTTTCTTTGATTCTTATTTTAAGACTTCAGTAAATTATATGTAGAATTCTATACCACTCCTTTCCTTCACACTGGAAGCTGAAACATTAATCTTATCGTCATACTGTGAACTGGCCTGAGCATAAATGTCGATATTGGTATAATATTCAGAATGCACAAATCGACTAACCATAGAATATCCAGCTTTCTGATACTTTTCGATCCATTGAACGCGAGTACCAATCGCATACTACAACGCGTTGTTGATTGTCAGTTAAAGTTATATTACTAACCAGCGAAGAAATGTCTAGATTATCATTTTCTCAGGTAGTCTTTCTTGACAGCTATACACAGGTTTTAAAATGTCCTATTTTCATCTCGACTTTAATCATACTCAAAATGCAATGAACGTTCCATATTTTTTAACAATGCCTTTTTTACAGAACAGGATGATCTAGAATTGTCACTTTTAGTAACTCGTTTTCGGAATATGTTCACCTAATATCGAATATATAAGAAATCGAGAACGCCATAACAGTATAAGTTTTAAACACTGGCGTACTTGATATAACGCTCGATAGGATCCTCCTTACAATGACTGCTTTAAACACTATTTACGAGTATACCGCAACGAGAGTGGAATGGCACTATACATATGTATATAGCGGTGTCTCTGTTATATATTTTTAAACGTTACTCTAAGCAGTCATTGTAAGGCTCCAGTAGACAAACAAAGTAATGGCCTCAGCACACTTTAATGCTACACCTCCCTTAGCACTTATTCGCTAATTCTAGTCAAAATTATAAGAACGTCACGTTTAGTGATTTAGAACTTAAATATATTCAAACATAGAATGAAATTATATGACTACCCAATAATTAAGAGGTAATTATAAAGAGATAAGAAAATTATGTCGAATATTTAAAATATATTAAAGTACACGAGACATTTGATTTCATGAATTAGTAGATTGTTAACACTTAAAAGATTTTATCGACAAATCAATTGAGGAAATCTATTTTATTATTAAGATATTAGCCTAAGATAGTAATATGGTGTAGCTTAGTGAGGATAGAATCTTTACACATATAAAATTACCTAAACGAATCAAACAACTGATATTCTAAAAATATTGTGATGGATTTATGTTAGTTATACTACGTATTGTAAACTAGGAATATTGAAGAAAGATTATAAATTACTAATAATAAAATTATATGTTATAGATGCAAATACACCGGGCCCAGGCAGCTTAAAATAAGTAATATTCTATTTTTATTCAAACAACGCTTGTGAATGGATATAAAATACATTTGTAAATATTCGTATGCATAAGCTATGAATAATAATATATCCGAAGATAATATTATGACTTTTAACAATATATTCGAATCACAAACAAAACCAGGAAACTTTGGAGCAACTACTACAACGAAAATGGAATAATACTTAATCTAAGCTTCAAGAATTTTTGTGATAACCTTCGGTTATAGGTTACGAAAATAAATAAATTGTATTAATATGAAGTAATACCAATCGTTTATCTTTGCTTCAGAGTGTCGTCATGTCTGTAGTAGAAAGTTAAAAAATGCCAATATATTCTCAGTTTTGCGTTGGTAGTTAGTATGATGTGAAATTTGACGTTAGGAGTCATTGAAGTGAATAAATATTTAAATCATACGCATCAATTTACTTTCTGTGCGTCTCATGTGATTTTACAATAATACATTTTCACTAACAAATTATTACACATTACCAGTGTCAAATACTATATCTATCTAGAGTTTTTGATGCGAATCACATAATGTTGGCGATTGTAAGGTTAAGAATGTTTGTGCCTTAAGGCCTGAGCACATCAAAAGCGGGCCAGTGCTGTGGCAGCGCATTGAATGAGATTCCTCGCTCATTTGTAATAAAATAAAGTACAAGTAAGTACAGCATGTACACGCGAGTACGACTGTCCGAATGGCAAAAAGTAGATACAACTTACATTGTAATCCTAAAAACGTTATTTCTTTGCCATTTTGGAGTTATTGGCCATTATGATTATTGTGATCGTGTAATAAAACTACAGTTGCTTATATGAGATCAATGGTCTAATAATTATTTAATAAAAGATAATAAACGACAAATAGTTTCCGCAGTTTTGGTAGGTAATTTTGTTGTTTGATAATGATGTTAGTTATCTATATTTTATCGTATTCATTTAATTAGGAATTGTACTGACATTGTTCTTTTCTCTCAAACGGTCTGTTGTTGTGCAGTCTGTAAATATGTATGTTTGTACAGCCTCAGGTCAGGCAGACGCGATTTAGGTCAAAATGAGGTTTTACGCACTTAGCCAAAGGGTCGAGGCACCATTCTGATGAGCCGATGTAAGCGACTTCAAATAATAATAAATTATTTTAATAATTGCGCTATGGATATCAATGCCCATTACAAGCCAGCACATACCTGAGGTGATACTCCCATATTCACTAAACGCTAGTTTTAGCTTTTGACCGCATCAGATAGTAAACGTCTAGCTCCAATGAATTTGGCTCATGTCATGGATATCACGATAGCAACTTGTACAATCTGCGTTCTCATCAACAAGAATTCACGCACAATTTTTTGCATCAAATTATTTCGATTTCGAGATCTTTGTTACCTAATCGATTGACATTCTCAAAACTGTTGTGTTTACAAATACTGTTGTATAATTAAAATACGAATTAAGACGCACATAATTAAATATTTGCTATTCCTCAATAAAGAGAGCAAAAAGTGTACCGAATATTGTAGTCTATCGAATATATCGTGTCGAGTACAACTTGTATTGTTTAATTAGATATATTAATATAATAATGTACAATCAAAAGCACATGAAATTACCCAAAATTAAATATCCTCTTAATGATTCTTAACTCTAAAATGTCCATATGAAATGATGAATACCTGGTTATCGTTTTTGGTAAGTCCATTTGTAGTTGATTGTGCATGCGAATAATTATCACAAAATTATAGCATGTTATGATAATGATATAAGAGAAAGAAATCGAGTAATGAAATTATTTATTTTCTTAAAATTTACCTATAAATCAAAATAGTCCATACTTATAAACTTAAATATGTAAGCTTTCATGAAATCCGCGACTTTTAGGCCTAAAATTTGTGGAAGTTTACATATTTAAGCTTTTTACCACAATAAATTCCACAGGTAGCTCGTACATTGTGGCATCACTTTAAAGCGTTGTGAATTTTTTTAATATTTGCGCAATATTTCATGTAGGTACACTGAATTTCCGATAGGTAGTGATATATTTTTATCATTGCGCTGGGTGCTCACTACGCTCGTGCGTTAGCAAAATGTTTTTTTTAAACTGAACTGCATGTTTATTTCAAATTCTACTCCGAAAGTGGTTGCTAATTAATAATTTAAAAATTATGAAATACGAACTTCGTTGCACTGTAAATATTTGATAAATTCAGCATTTAACGTAGTGCAAGTTTATATTAAGCGCGTAGGTGGTGAACACCCAGCCTTAAATGGCTGAGTCCATTAATTACTTCTCAAATAATTCCTCCAGGAGCAATACTAGGTATCCATGTCTATCCATGCAGTTCATTCATATGACTGAGAGCTATTTGTATCATTGATCTGGCGAAAGCAGTAGAAAGTTCCATTTTTTACTGGCCTTCGTTTTGTTTTCGCCGAAAATCTAAATAATATTGACATTGATACCTACCTACTAATATTCTATTGATTTCACATCGACAGCGAATTTCATAGAGACTCAACGTAGACGATGCTAACACTGACCGCCAGACGAATGATAAAAAAATAAAAGAAAAGAGGGAGACTCGGTACGGTAATTGTCTGCGTGAGTATAATTTAGCTATTTCAGTCACAAAGCAACGCTGCTTACATTAGAGTTCCAGTTTGGAGGGTAGACAAGCAAAAATTTACTGTGTACCGTGACTATACGTCTCATGTCACAAGTCAGCAACGAACACTGATCTTTGTAGTGTCTGCATATATATTATTTATAAACATCGCTCCTGAGCGAATATTTGAGGAACAATAGATGGACCGCCCGAAGTCGGGCTGTTCCCAGTACTCTTACCAGTAGTACTACTGGGAGTTTCCTTCCCAATAGACTTACTAGTAAGATTACTGGAATAGGGCGCTTTGAGAGTATATTTGTGTTTACGGTGCTCAATGTATTATAAATAAGGTTGTCTATGTCTACACGTCGCTTGCTAGTCTTAAGGCAAGAGTTCCGGGCCGTCGCCGTTCCATTGCGTTTACGAGTATTGTACCAGTCACAGAAACGTTGGAATATTGCGACACACTTAAAATTTAACTTAAATATGAATAAAATAATTATGATTTAAAGTAGAAGCTGTTTTATTTCTATCCTTCGTCTGTGCATATATTAAGGCAATGTGAGTCCATGTTGCAGGAGTCCACCGTAACGGTTCGAATTCAAAAATTATTTTATTGTTCGATATCCCATTTATCGAAGAAGCCTATAGGCTATAACATCACGCTACAACCAAGCTGAATTTCACAAAAGCAAGCCTGCGGGCACAGCTAGTATTGAGAATAAAGAGTTGACCTTGCTTGTTCTCAGATTTTGGTAGTGCCGTCAATTCGGTCGATTTTGACATATTGCTTGGTGCACTCAGTTCTCTTATGCCCGGTTTCTATATTCAAGAATAAGTAAAAGAAATTAAGTTAAACGGTTTTATTCAAAATAAGAATGATAATGATGCAGATAATGTACTGAAAACTAATAATTCAGTAGGTCCTAGGTACCAGTCATCACCCCACTCTCCTCATTAATAGCAGCGTTTTACCTGAAAATAAAACGCTTATTAAATACTTACCTTATTTGAAGCTCAGTAGTTTGAGATAGGCCCTCTCTGTTTTCCGTTTCCGTATCTTTTCTCTCTTACTACCCTCACGTTGCTATCTCTTTCGCACGTATCCCCACTACCACCACCAGCAGAGCCTAGCGAAGTTTTTACGAGCTGAGGCCTACTGCGCCATTGGATCGAAAAACACCAGGCAGAAATTAATATGAGCTTCAAATAAGGTAAGTATTTAATAAGCGTTTTATTTTCAGGTAAAACGCTGCTATTAAACACTTGACCGTTATTTGAAGCTCAGTAGTTTGAGATTTGTTTGTTATCACCTGGTGGTGGTGGACGCCAATGTGAAACAACAATAAAATGTTTTAAAATAAAATAGGCTTGTTGCAATACGAATACACAATATTTGTTAAGATACGATAATATTATGAAATAAAGATGTAGTTCTATTTTATTAGTGTAACATGCTTTAAATAAATATAAAAAATAAAGCGAAAGAGATATAAATAAAGATTTCAACCTAAGAAGTAACATAGGTTGTTTTTTTATATAATGTTTGCATTCTATATAAGACGACATAAGACTAACCGATAAACTTATTTGAAAGTCCTAAGAGGTAAATAATCATAGTAATCAAACAAAGTTAAATTTGAAATACTTTATTTGATTTGGAGAAATGTATATCACTAATATAATCATGTCCATTGCAAAGAAGTTATTAGGTTGTGACTGACACAAGACTGATTGACTAATTTCAATGACCTAAGAGCCTAAGAGATAAATAAGCATAGAAGTCAAACAAAGTTGACTTTCAAAAACAAAAACATCATTTATGTTAAAGAAATGTAATGCCAATGATAGAAATATTGAACAAAAAAAAGTAACATATTAAGAATTGACTATGCAGAAATTAAAAAATTTTACAATTTTTATTTAGATATTTGAGCTATGCATTTTACATATCAATCAACTGGATTAAAATTACTTGTAATATTACTGCTGTTTGGTCTGATTACAGGCGCTACTTCGCGTCTATAAAATCGATCAAAAGTATTTGCAGATTTCCAATTACCACGTAACAAAATTTCGTCGAGGGAGAGATTGTTTTCCCAATTTTTGGAAGCAACTGCAGATCTAATGCTACCAGGAGAATTAATTATGCCAGATTCCAAAAGCAATGATTTTACCCAGCCCGCAATAACTGTGCGTGAAGCCGCTTTTGGAGGACCTCTGATATTTACAAAAAGATTTGTACAATTAGCTTCATTACGTCTTGAGTTCAGAAGTTTTGTAATAAGCTCTACCCAGTAAACCGGATCAAGGTTTCTAGTTTCTTTATTGGCGATTAACTTCCATCCCGATTGCCGATGATCTGATTTATCGGTTTTTGAACCAAATCTGGGCCATAATATAAGTTCGTTATCGCCTATAATAAGGTGAGTCGAATCTACTGAAAGTAAAGTCAGATCATGTATGCGTCTTCCAGAACATAACAATAGAAGGCTAGCAGTATGTCTAGATGTAGCAAAAATATTGCTCTCATCAATTGATACATTTTTCATAAAATTAACTAGTGTATCAATATTCCATATTGGAGGTTTTCTAGTGACTGGCTTCTTTAAAGATATAGCTTTTAATATATGTCTTAACAACGAATGGCCGCTCAGTTCTCTACTCAAATCCGCATTGCAAAGTGTTGCAACTACTGATTTGTGTAACTGTATTGTATTATATGACAATTTTTCGACAAGATGCAAATCTGCTAAAAATTTAGCTAGCACAGAACCGTCTGGATTCAATGGATCTATTTTATATTTTGTTGTCCATTCTACCCATCTTTTCCAAGCAACTCTGTATGTTTTTAATGTGGAATTACGCCATGAGGATTGCAAGAGTTCCACTTGGTTTTGATTCCAATTACTCAAGCTCTTTGACCACCCCCACATATCCATACCTCTAATATCATTTCCTGAGCTTTCGGGGGTGGTAGTCCGGTAGTCACATCTATGAGCTTCTGTTGCAGATTGTGAATTGTGAATGGGGCTGCTAGCGACCGAGACTTCAGGTCGGCTCGCCAAAACACTCGTTCCCACCGTGGTACCGCTATTAAGAAAAGGCCCGTTGCACTGTTTAGGTGTGACAGTACTTTGGGTATCATGTAGGGGGGCGGGAATATCCAGGCTAGATGATAATTCCATATTTGAGAAAAGGCATCGTGAAAAAGGGCTTCTGTATCGCTGATGTCTAGTGATACGTAATTCGAGACTACGTGCGCTCGGCGTGACGCAAATAGATCCACTATTGGTATTCCGAATTTGTTGAATATTTGTTCCATACAATGAGATAGTAGGTGCCATTCCGGTGGTGACCGATGACGCGATAAGTGGTCGGCATGGCTGTTGAAAAGGCCCGGAATATGGTATACGGATAACTGTATCTGGTAATGGTTCAGAAGATGAAATACCTTTTTTGTCAGGTCTAAAAGGGGCATGGACTTTGTTCCACCTTCGTTCCTTAAATAAGCGACAACAGTTCGATTGTCGCACTGAAGAAGAACTGTTGATTGACAAAGACGATTGCCTTGACATTTCAAAACATTTAGAACAGCAAGCATTTCTTTGATGTTGCTGTGTAACATTTTTTCCTTTTCTGACCATGTTCCTGACATTGCGCAACCATCTACTTGCGCTCCCCAAGCTAAATCTGAGGCATCTGTCGTCACGTAATGCGTTGAAGGTGGTTGATGAATTACCGTAGATCGATGGCAGTTCTGAATCCACCATTGCAGATCCCACCTTCTGTCTTTTGGAAGGTGAATGTAGTTTCCTCCTTTCTTTGTTAAAATAGAGTTGAGGAATAAAAGAAGGGCTCGATAGTGTAACCTTCCCGTGGGAACTACGAAACTTCCAAAGTTGAGGAGGGCCACTAATCTCTGCAGTTCTTTTTTCGCCACTTTTCCTTTTTTCAGAATGTCTGAAATTTCGGTAGTTATTTTCATTACTTTGTCTTTGGGCAGTTGCTTTATGTTCAGCCATGGATTCCAAAGGATACCCAGAAACTTTAACGATTTTTGGAGACCAGGACACACTTTTTGGTGTTTACAGACCAACCTAGATACCGAAGATGGTTGACCAAGAGGTGAATTTGAGATTGTAAAATAAGGTAATCCTGGTGTGCCACCAAAAAATCGTCCAGGTACACGATTATCCGCAGACCTTTGTCTCTCATGGTTTGGGCGATCCAATTCGTCACGGAAGAAAAAACTTTTGGTGCTGTACTGAGGCCAAAGGGGAGGCAAGTCATTTGAAGAAGTTTTTCTTTGTATATGAGGCGGAGAAACCTTCTGTGGCTTGGTTTTATAGGCAGGTGAAAGTATGCCTGGGATAGGTCCACTTTGCAAAGCCAATCGTTTGTTTGTAGAAAAGTCGGCACTCGAAAAATGTTTATAATCCTGAATTTGTCTGTTATTACATACTCGTTCAGGGCTTTCAAATTGAATATTGGTCGTTTCGAACCGTTTTCTTTTGAGACTAAAAACATTGTTGACAGAAAGCATGGGGTTAATGGTGCCGGTTCTAATATTCTTTGGCTTTTCATTTGACTTATCACCTGTGTCATTGCATGGGATTCTGGGGTCCAAAATACCCATTTTTTATGTTTGGAT